>PTFA01000475.1:252614-271373 GCA_003342895.1 Casuarius casuarius | reverse complement strand
GGGGGCCGGCGCTGGGACAGGGTGCACTGGGGTAGGGGCTGTCGTGGGGGGCTGTGCAGGTCTGTGGGGCAGCGGGCACAGGGCTGCTCCGGGGGCTCTGGTGGGGCTGGGGGGTGTTTGCTCTGGGGGGTTGGGGTGGGGGCTTGGAGGCATCGGGGAAGTTTGTGGGGAGTGGTGAGAGCAGCTCTGTGGGGCGCGAGGCCCCGGGCTGGGGGGGTTACCGAACCCGGGGTGAGGGACTTGACGGGAGCGAGGGATTGCTCGGAGGCGGCTGAGAGGAGGATCCCGGGAGCCTGCGGGGAAGGAGGGCAGCCGGGGAGCAGAGGTGCAGAGATAGTTCCCGAGCCGCGTGAAGAAACGTCTGGGGTGCTGGAGGCTGGGGGTAGCTGCACGCTGGGGTTCTCGGGCAGAAGTCCTGCTGAAGGACTTTGCACGCCCCAAAGTGGCTGCAGAGCCCGTTTTTGGAGGCCGGGCCTCTGACGCTTACCCGGCTAAAGCAGGGCCTGAGAAACCAAAGCTCAGGCCGCGGGAACGATAGCTCGGGCTCTTTGGTATCTGTGAAGCTTCCTCTGCTGCTAATCAATTCAGTGGCTGTAGGACTGGGTGCTAGAACAGCAGGACCAGGATGGCGTTTGCGTTTAGGAGAGTATGATGGTGCGTGAGAACGCTCGAACCGCCGTCCGGCATCGGCAGTGTTGGTAACGTTGGCTGGAAGTAACTCTCTCATTTTATCTCAGCACAGTACTATGCTCACAGGCTTCCACGGTGAGGTGATTAGCAGCCTTATTGCTCCTGAGAAATGACGTGGTGTAGGGCAAAGGGGCTTAATGATGGTCCGGCTGTTCCCGTGCTGGCATTCAAGTATTCCCGTCCTCTGGGACGAGGAGAACAAAAATCGCGAAGCTGAAAAGAAATCTGCTGGGAAAGCAGTGCTTGCTGGAATTGGGAGCAGGGGCTGGCTTGCTTCGGCAGAAGTGACACGTAGCGCGTTGAGCTGCCGTGTTTTGTGCCGTCACGCTGCCGCGCTATAAAAGGTGCTGCCGCCCCAGGCTTTAACGAGGCTCTTCGCAGTCACCTGCTCCTTGTGCTCCTGAGCCGTTGTTTCTGCTTGCGGCGCAGATAAGACCTTGGTGCTAGCTGGCATCTTGCACAGCCGGGAGTCCGCATTGTTCGCGAAAATAGCTGTGCTGCTCTAGGACGAAGGGCTGTTTGTCCGCACAGAGAGGGCTCTATGCTTTGTGTGCGGAGCTGGCGGTGCTGCCGCCCCGTGCGAGCGGGGGCACAGGGAGGACAACGGGGCAGACGGCGCGGTCTGGATTTCACGGCTTTTCTCAAACCGATAGTTTTAGAACTTGGGAATTTTTGTGTAAAGTTAGTGGCAGGGTCAAGTTGTAGCTCTTTCTTCGTGTATGGCCAAACTATGCAAGAGAGGTGAAACTGCCTAAAGCACAGTAACAGCTTATATATATCTCTCTTTGCACAGTGTAAGCTGCAACCTCACAGCATGGCTGATAGACATTTTAAAAGCAGGTATAGTAGGGTGATTGAGAATTTAGCCTCAAATTAAGTGACTCAGTATCTTAAAACATGGATTGATCCCTCTTGCTCTTGTTTCTTGTTGTATTTCAAGGTATTCATTAGTGGCTTTTTAGGCCAGAGGTGTGCTTTCTCCAGGCAGAGTCCTGCACTTGGTCGCTGAGCGCTTTGTGCGTTAGGTGTTTTGTTTCTGCCCTGTGGGATTTACTGGAGAGGCAGCATCCGCGTGCCTGAAGCACTGGAGAGGGGCCGTGAGAGTGTGCCCGATGCTGGAGGAACTCGGAGGAGACTTGTGTGTGCGATCTGAAAAGCAGAGAGGTGGCTTGAGCACGAGTACGTAGTGGAGCTATAGAGAAACCGCTTTTCATGCGCCTCCTTACGAGCTGTCTTTTAAGATAAGTTGCAGAAAAAGGGCAGGCGTGGTGGCCAGCAAGCAGAGTTGTAGGAAGGAGGTAAAACAGCAGGATCTCAAAGGCCCGGCGATGTGACTGCCTTCTTGTTAAACTCCCGTGAACGCTAAGTTTGGACTTCCTAAGCTTACGCGCTTGAAGTTAGCATTCAAAGAAGTCCCAAGCTGACGCGGAGAAGATGATACGCTTCGAAGGATGTGATGCTGTACTTGTGGCTGCTGGAGCCAGGCTTCCCGAGAGCTGCATGGGACAGACATCCACTGTGTTTGCTCATGTTAGCACGTTATTACTACTCACTTTTCTCTAAAAACGTGAGCTTGACATCCTTGGTGTGAACCTCTTCCATCTTGCTAAGCAAACTAGTGAGATAGCCCCTGATGCTCTCATGAGGCGTTTCATTCGGTGTCAGCTGCAGGTGGGGAAACCTCTTCCCTGTAAAAACCGGGAAGATCTGACTAGCGTATGACCCTTGTGAGTGAAATTCCTGCTGTTCAGCCGGGCAGGAAAGCCCTTTCGGAGATAACTGAGAGGGACTGATAGATCAACAAAAAGTTGTTGGCTTCTGTTAAAGGTACCAGCAATATGCAAACAGCTGATAAGATGATGTGCAAAGAACAGTGGTTATCCCTTTGCCCTTGTTCTGCAAACTCTGTCCCTGTTGCGTTTCTAAATGGCCGGGGGTGATGCGTGGTAGGTGTTGGGCTTGGTGGACTGAGAAACAAGTTCTGGTTTAGCAGCAGTGCTTATCCCGTCCCCTGGCGAAGGCGCTTGCAGTGAGTTTGCAATGCAGGCTGCGCGCAGGTGCTGCATGCAGGTGCTGAGTGTTTGGGACATCTTCAGAAAGTCTGTTTGTGGGTGTTAATGTGAAATGCTGTTCCTTTTTTTTTTTTTTTTTTTTTTTTCAAAACATCCTTGATCAAAACTTCCCCTCTCTTTGTGCACAGAACAGCAAAGAACTTGGTATACCTGCCGCTGTGTTTCACACTAGATGAAGAACTTTATAAAATCTGTATGTATTTGTCTTCCTAATACCTTGGCTGCTCTTTGGGATGAGTAATATAGGTAACAAAACATTAACGGTGGTGCTACGCAGGTTAGAGATCTGTAAACAGTTATGTTTTGTTATTTATTTATGTTTTATTTGGTGCACCAGCATGGGATAAATACTAAATATTGTGCTTAATATGGCTTCAACTTTGTCTGCTTGTAGTTGATGATTTCATCAGGGGCTTCATTTTGATGTCAATACATTTGGTCAGTCTGAACCTTTCTGCTTCCCATCAGCTGTTACTACTTTTGTATGTTTTGTGAGCAGAAGTAGTGAGGAATCGAGATTATGGGCCTTCCTCAAACTCTCCCCGATGGCCCTGACTCTTCAAAGCCAGCCTCAGGGGAACTGCTGGACCCTCAGTACTCCTCAAATTTAGGCCTCCAGCTATCATTTCAGGTACTCGCAAGTGGATGACTTGAAAATAGGCTGGGTCTATGGGAAAGGTGAGAATACGTCCCAGGCACTCTGAGCCCTCGTCTCCTGCTCTGCTACGAGACGCTGTTCGCTGCAGGTGTCGGATACCGTTGCTGTTGAAGGCCAGAAATTGCAGACTTGTGTAGCGCGTGCTGTAGAGGAAGGTCCGTAGCTGGGTACGGAAATCAGCAGCTACTTACTCCCTGTCCTAAAGATATTCTTCTTACCTCCTTCTCAGACTTAGTAGCATAAGGAGATTATAACTGGCTCAGGCCAGGACACTTGGTACACATGCTTTGGTCGTCATATTTTGCTCCCACTGGGCTATAGGAAACAGGCAGTTACTGGACTTGTATTACAAGTCATCGCAACCTTTGAGTTTTCCTGGAGGGAGTTAATTCTCTTGAACATGTCAGTGGTTGAATATCTGTGTTTTATGACTCTGAGGAATGAGCCACTGCCGAAAACTTATGAATGGCATGGATTTCTTACAAAGACTGTGATGCCGTATTTGAGGGAAGAATTAGATTTTAGTCGCAGATGACCACAGTTTTATTCCAGTCACCACCCAGATGTTTTCTTGAGCAGTTTGTGAGTTACAGAGGAGGCAGAGGGCAGAATATATCAGTCATAATTACCTCCTTTAAGAAAGTTGTTCTAGGAGCCCTAGTTACGCATAGCTGGTACTGTCCTGGTATTACCAACTCGAGGAGTTAAGGACAGAGGCTCTTCAGCCTAGCTGACAAGGACGCAACGGGTCCGAAGACTGGGTGCTGAGATGAGCCAAGCCTAAGCAGAAATAGGGCGAAAACTTAACAGTGAGAGCGGATGCTTCTTGGAACCATCTCTTGCAGGCTCACCGTCGCTGGAAACTTTTAGACTCAAAACTAGATTTCTTTGGTAAGAGAGGGTGTTTCCGGTAGGTGTTAATCGTCTCCGTTCCTTAGGAGGTAAAAGAATTGGTCGTGTCCTACTGCAGAGCTCGAGTATCTCTGTTCTGCCCATCTTTGTCTGATAGCGATCAGGTCCCTTCACTTCTGTCTGATTTCCCTCCACCTTCCCTCACCCCCATAGTGTTATTTCAGGAGCTTTGAGCTGTAGGGAATTTAGTGAGGTTCGTAGCTTGTAATTAAAAAAAAAAAGTTGATAATACTTGTGCAGTGATATTAATTCCAGTCTTACACACTTGCTCACTAGGTGTGCTTATATTGCATCGGATGTTGGCTTTGGAGGTATAAAGTCCTCTCTTTTTGTGAAATGCAAGCACAAATTCCTTAACATTTTGGGCTGAACAGGCTTTAACTCATTTGCTGGAAGAACTTGTAGGTTTGGGGATACTGCTGAAGGGAAGAGTACGAGAAATGTCCCATAAAATTGGGAAAAACAAGAATGGGTGCTGTGGTACCCTAAAAAGGGGATATGCAATGCAGCAGCAGTGAAAGGAAGCTGCTTCATGTACCTGCAAGGGAAAAATTTTAACCTGGTGGTGGCAAACACACTTTTATCAGGCATGTGCGTCTCTGGGAAGCAGCCTTGTCCTGCTCCGATGCGTATCGGCGTGTGAGAGCTCTGCAACGTTTCCAAGCTGCCGTATTTCATACAAAGAAGCTGTGATCCTATACAGCAAAGTCTGACACACTTGAGTTTTGTGCGTGTTTTAAAATAAAGAAACCCCCAAACCACCCCAAACCCATTTTCTTTGCTCGAGGGGAAAAAACTCAAACAAGTGTAGTCTGCCCCAAGCATGTTCTGAGAATTTTTTTGGACTACTTATCAGACTGGTTGTTCTAACTAAAGATTGCATAGGTAACTGCTTTAAGGAAAAATAGTGACTTAAGTGACTAACTTTCCGAGTGGATGCTGGGGAGCAGAATAGCATGGGGGGTTCTGGTAATACGGATGCACTTCTCCGAGCCAGCATCAAATCATCACCACCTACATGCAGCTTCTTATGCAAGCCGGCAGGCATGAACAGAGATGTTCGTACAGCTATATTTTGCCTCTGTTTTAGTGAAGCACTCATTAAAGGCCTTGGGGACTAAATTTCTTGCAGCTGCTGCTCTGGGCCGTAGCCCTGCAGGTGTTTCGCAGCGCACAGATGCGCTGTATTCCCCTTCCTCCTTGCCTGGAGTATTATTAGGCGTGAGAGAGGAAGCAAGGCAGCAGAGCGGAGCTGCGAAATATCTATTTGCAAACCCCCCTGGGATCTAGCAAGCGCGCATCGCCGTCGCGGGGCGGGCAGAGCTGCCGCCCGGGTCATCCCGGTGCCGCTCTCCGGCGAGAGGCCTGGGGTGAGGGTTGGAGCGGGATCGGTGACGTGCCACCCGCGGCCGGGGCGAGGTGGAGCCGTGCTCCTCTTGTGTACACAGCAAAAACTGATAACAGTCTGGTGTGACCGGTGCTCGAACGCTCTTCTTGTGGCTCCGCACCCGCGTGTTGGCAAATGTCGCTTGCAGGTCGCTCGGTGCTTGCCAGCTCTGTCCCCTACCGAAGCAGTGAACGTCATGGGGAAAGCCACGAGCCAGCGCGAATGCTGTCGCGGCTCCCCGGCTTCACAGCGCGTCGTGGTGTCTTCAGCCCCGTGGCGTTTTACGAGCTGTGCGTCTGGCTGTTGGGCTGAGCCCCAGGTGACCTGCTGTAGGCTTTAACTGTATTTATGTTCCTAACAAAGGTGAGGTGAAGTCAGGACGATGAGACTTTATTTGTTGGAAAATAGCGCTGAAGGTTTTCTTCCGTTCCGTGCTTT
This sequence comes from Casuarius casuarius, assembly GCA_003342895.1. NCBI lineage: Eukaryota > Metazoa > Chordata > Aves > Casuariiformes > Casuariidae > Casuarius > Casuarius casuarius. Next base: position 265,216 of record PTFA01000475.1, on the reverse strand, counting down.
GCGGCTATTCACGCTGGAGCTCCCGTATGGGATTCTCCGAGTGAAGCCCGAGTGCCGCTCGCTTGCAAGCTGCAAGGCTGGAGGCAGAGCTGCGGGGCGAAGGTCTGCGGAGGACTTCCGCTTGAAATCACAGTCTGGTTACTCCCGAAACCCGAAAACAGAGGGTGTCACTAACGCTCTTGCATCCGGCCTTGCGCTTGGGCAGAGATTGTGTCAGCTCTCATCTCTCGTCACCAGCAGCAGCTCCCGTCTTTGGCCGGCGTTGCCTGACTTCTGTTGTCCGCCGAGGCAAAACCTTTGCTGCAGGTACCTGCAGGTGATGGAGGAGTGTGGGACTTGGTGACTTTCCTTTCCCCGTGCCTGCTGGAGGATGGAGCCATTTTTGTACCCCGAGTTTTTCCCCCTTAAACTTTTCCTTGCGTTTCAGAAACGTTCTGTGAACGATCCCTGCGGTCTCGAGGAATGGCTTTGCAGTTAGCTCCGACGTTGCCGTCGGTGCCGCTCGGGCGTCTCGCGGGGAGATTACAGGAGCCAGATGTCAGATCAGTGGTGTTCACAGTGGACAGACAGCGTATAACCTTAATCATGCGGGGCATAAACCAGCATCTCCACCGTTTGGGGGACACCACGTGTTAAAGCTGGCTGGGCGGATATTGCTGCTCCCAGACCTCAGCAGCTGATTTGTTTTTTCTCTTTAGGTCGATCTTTCGCACTTGTCTCCGGAAGAGAGATGGAGGTGAGTTTGTGCTGGGAGGTGAGCCGATGCTTAAAGAGCTGCTTAAATCAGCCCCTGCTCTTGACTGGGGCCGCTGGTAGCACAGCCCAGATCTTTTTTAACTGCTTACTAGTTATTCCACCTTTTCGCTTAGACAAACCAGTTTCAGTCAGACACATGCTGAAAAGTACAGTAAGAGTGGTCTTTCAGTATTAATTTATAGAGAACCGCTCAAGAATCAGAGAAACTGGCATGTTTGTTTTCTTGGGGGGTGTGTGTGTTTTAACTTGCACTGTCTTTTCAGCTTAAGACCAGGAGTTAAGTCTGTTAGAGGTCTTAATTCTGCCTTGGTTTTGGGGCAAAGAGTGCTAAATGCAAAGAAATTGGAGGTTTCAGTGGAGTATCAGTGTGTGGAAATCACTTGTTCCAGGATGCAAAATGAGCTGTGATTGCCTGGGGCAGAGGACACAGCTCGCTGGGGTTTGTGAGTTTGCTAGCTGTACTTTTGGCAGAGGAGGGAGCGCCGGCGTCTGTGGGTGGTGTGCCTTTCCCTTGCTGGGCGAGAGGGAGGATGGCGCTGGTGGCTCAGAAACTGGACTAGGGGAAGCTTCGCCTGCTCCACGTTGGCAGTTCCCAGTTAGCATGCGTGGTGTCAAACAGCTTCAGTCGCTGCTGTTGCACCAGTGAGTTGCCAGGTGAGTTGTGTGGGAGGTGCACTCTGCTGTTCCTTGCTTGTGTGTCAGCAAGACTTTTATACCCGTCCTGCTTACTGGAATACGCTTGTGTTGGCTTCCATAGCTCATATTTAAACCAGACACGGAGATGCCTTTTTTTCCCCTTTCTCCTCTGGATTGCAACACAGCATCCTTATCCGTGACACTCCTTCGTGGTGTCTTCCAGTGTGGTCTCACCAGCTGTCCCACGCCGGGTGTCCGTCAGCCCTGCCGTGTTGTTCCGTACGCGCTCTGTGCCCGCATGCTCTTCAGTTGCCTTTTCCCTGTTGTTGCAGGGTGGAGCATGCACGGATGCATGCCAAACACCGCGGCCACGAGGCTATGCATGCCGAAATGGTCCTCATCCTTATCGCCACGTTAGTGGTTGCACAGCTCCTCTTGGTTCAGTGGAAACAGAGACACCCTCGCTCCTACAATGTAAGTGTCTCCGACGCAGCAGGTTTGTCTGTGAGGCTGGACACGAGTGCTGAATGGTGCTGGCAGTTAGATAACGAGAAATATGTTGATGTTCTCCTGTTGTCTGGTGTTGAAACGCCCACGTCTTCCCAACAGCTCGCTGGGGTTCTAGCTAAGGATGAGGATGGGTGCACTGGAGTCCTTAAGTTGCTTTTACAAGTGATGTCAATAACAGTTTTACATAATGCTTTAGTACAAGGTAACGGAACAAGTAGATCTCGCCTGTTGTCTGGACATTAACACAAACGGAAGCTGCGTTTTTGTCAGCGCTTCCTCGGCAGCGACGGAGGCTACTTGTTGAACTAGGTTTCACGGTTCCTGTGCCACTTCTGGGCTTGCTGGTGCTTTCCGGGCACTGCTGCCTGCTGAGTGATGTGCCACTTTCTGATGCCGCTGACCTGCCTTTTGAGTCAGGCTGCCAGAAAGGGACCCTTACTTTCCTTGGACCAGTGGAACAAACCTCTCTCTAACCCTATCAGAGCTAATATTTCTAGGCAATATCTGTAATTGTCCATGAAACTTAACCCAAACTTGCACAAAAACCATAGAAGCTCAGCTGCATGGCAGTAGATGTCTTGGGACCAGGCTATGGGGCAGACGCAAGTCTGAAGCTTTCTCTGCGCTGGTCTCCTTGTTTAATAGTCGCGTAAGGTGCATGGTGTTAAAATGTTAGGGGCTCTGAAGAGACAACGGTTTATACAGCCTTCTTACAAAAATGAGGTAGATGGACTACCTTTTGCACCTCTCTAGCAGTGTTTCTTCTGTATTCTTCCTCTACCTCTAGTTCCTTCCTGTCTAGTTCCTTCCTGTAACTTGGCTGTTGCATCGGGCTCCCGTTTGTTCAGGCTCCGATCCTGCTCTTGGGGTGCTAGATGACGCAAGTCAAACTTCCCGAGATTCCTGGTACTATTCAAGGCCCTTCCGTATAGTCAAGAGAAGCTACCAGAACTGTTGGGGTGTTTCTGATACCTGATGAGCAGTGAACCAGCTTAAAATGCCTTTCTTCTGTCCTTGCAGATGGTGACGCTCTTCCAGATGTGGGTAGTGCCTCTGTATTTCACAATAAAGCTGTATTGGTGGCGGTTCTTGGTAATCTGGGTGCTCTTCTCTGCGGTCACAGCTTTTGTCACCTTCAGGGCGACTCGAAAACCTCTGGTACAGACAACGCCCAGGTTAGTGCAAGCGTTTCTGGGAAACCTCCTCAGCCTGAGGGTAGCCACTGAAAGGAGGTGCATCACTTGTTTCGGCAGTGGTGCACCTTAGAGGATTTTCCATGCTGCCCAAATCGGTCTGATCTGTGTGAAGAGCTAACGAGCTCCTGACAGCCCCTTGCAAATGTGTCTGAGCACCTCGTGGGAAGCCGGATACCCGGGAGGCTTGAACGGGCCCGAGAACGTCACAGAAAGCGTTCCTGGCACGAAGCGTACTTGCTTACGGCCTTCGGAGATTCTGAGGTTCCTAGTCTGGAGCTCATAACTGTGAGCTGCCCAGAGCAATGGGGATCTGTAGTCTGAGTTACACTTTTAAGCCTGTTTTCCGTGTCTATGTGTAGTTGAAATGCTTGTAAACATCATCCAAGTTTAAGGAGTAACCTTTCTTGATGCGTCTTCATTCTGGAAAAACAAAGTAGTTTAATTCTTGTTTTAATTCTTTCCAGGCTGGTCTATAAATGGTTTCTACTAATATACAAAATCAGCTATGCCACTGGAATCGTTGGGTACATGGCTGTGATGTTTACACTTTTTGGTCTTAATTTTTTATTCAGGTGAGTGAATCTTTCAGGTCTGACTCCCAGGGCAGGAGACCAAAGAGACTTTTAGGGTGTCCTCTCCCTGCTCACAGGGTCCCAAGTGAGGTGCTAGGACGTGACCTGGTCAAGGTGGCTGAGGTGGTTCATGTTGGCAGCTCCTGCTGGCTCTATTCCCCTGTGTGTCCAGTCGGGGGGCAGCAGTGGGATTTTCTTTGCTGCTCTGAAGAAGGGGTATCTGCAGGTGCCTTCAAAAAGCAGGCAGCCCAGATGTGGTGGTAGAGGACCTTCTCCCAAGCCCTCTTCCCATTGAAAGAGGTTCCTTCTGTCTCTGGAAGGATTAGCAGGCGTGGCAGCTGCCCGCAGAGGCACAGCGATATTGCCAGGGGACTGCTGACATGTTGCTTGGAGTTGAGGAGGATCTTGCAGCTGCTCATTTCAGTTGCTAGTGAGGAAGATGGGCAACACATATTAGAGGATTACGGTGTAACACCCACATCTCCATTCAAATGCTGCTGCTGATAACCAAGTAGATGAAGCACCCCGGAAGCAGGGATTGGGATTATGCTGGGCAGGCACATGGAGACCGCTGCAGGGGTGAACTGCTCTTGCGATGGAATTACTGTGGTGCTGCAGCATCTGCTGGGCTATCCCAGCACGCTGACTCTGCACCCCTGCAGCTCGCAAAAAAGCCGTTGATATCGTTTGGACGCTTCTGTTGCAGAATCAAACCAGAAGATGCAATGGACTTTGGCATCTCCCTCCTCTTCTATGGTCTTTACTATGGGGTCCTGGAGCGGGACTTTGCTGAGATGTGTGCGGATTACATGGCCTCAACTATTGGGGTGAGTTAGTGCTGTCCTGTCTTCCTGGCCAGGGCCCTATCCTGTTAACAGGGGACTCGAAATGTCTGTTGCAGCAGKAGCTTTTGCCTCTTCCCAAATGGGAAAGTGCATCAATCCCTCTAGGATGGGCTCGCTAAGGCTGTTGCCTTTCTCGCTGTGCTCTCCCTGCGCTCGCTACCAAGGCGCCTGCCTGGCCTGACCTAAGAGTTACTCTGAGCCCCTTTTTTAAGAGCAAAGCTTTTGTGGTTGGCCYCTCATCTCCAGAAGTGCAAGAAATGAGGAATGGAAGGATCTTTTCAGCCCCTCTGAAATCCAGACAAACATTTGCCTAGCTGGGCCTTTAAAATCTCCAGCGCTGGAGAGTGTTTGTGTCTCTGGGATCATGTTGCTGGTATGTTAACTCTRTCTGTAGCTACAAGGGAAAACTTCACGCCATCGGCTTCTTTCTGTGGCTCATACCCCTTGCAGCTTGCCTAGTCCCTGTGGACAGAGGGTGTCTTCCCACATGCCTTTAGTGGTGTCTTAAAACCTATAGCCCACTCACCTAATGCCTTAAAAAAGGTCCCCTAGGACTCCTGTGGAGCCGATGGTGTTCCTCCTCTGCAGCAGTTCTTCAGGGCCTTGAAGAYTTTTGTCTGCATTTCCTCCTCCCTTCCTCGTCCTCTCCAAGGCCCCATGCGAGCTCCGAGGACTGTCGCAGGGAGTGACTTTTACTGTAAGYGCTCGGCCGGATGCCTTCCACTTACCCCGAGCCACCCCGGCAGACCTTGAACTTCCCCTCACGTAGGCGAGTGACGGTGGGACAGACCTGCGGCGGCCCAGGCGTGCCCCCGAGCCCGTCCTTCCCCGGCAGAGCCTCGAGCAGTGCTGTCAGGTGGGGCAGTGAGGGCCGACCCAACCCGGACGGCTTGGTCAGCGTCTTCCCCTTCAGCCACACCAGCTGTTACCGCTGGGGCTCGCTGCCGAGTTGTCCTGGAGGAGGTCTGCAGACAGCGAGACGAGGATGTGGGCTTTGTTCCGAGCTGGCCGTTCCAGCTTCCCCGCAGCTGCAGGCCCCAAGTTCTGCTTGTTCGCAGGGGACTGAGGCACCGGCCGTATAGCAATTGCTGTGGAGCAGGAGGTGGTTGGGTGCCACAGCCATGCACTGGAACAGCACCCTTGTGGCCTTGCTTTCCTCTCTGAGTCATCTGCTTTGCTTTTCACCCTGTTGATCCCACAAGAAATGCTTCCAGAGGGATCCTGCAGTTCCTCATCGGTGTGGTGGGGGTAGGAAGGGCTGTTCTTTGTGGATGTGGTAGGACTGCTGGTGGCAGCACCTTGCCAGACCCAAGCTTTAGTGTGCTAAATGCTTTGGAGTGAGAGCGAGCTGCATTGGTGTTGGCGTAGGGTCCCTGGAGTTAGCCTGCCCGGCCCCCGAGGCCGGAGCCTGTCCTTGCTGGGTGGCCACAGGGACGCGGGGCCGTGCCGAGGCTTGTGGAAACTCGGCCATCCTGGAGTGACTGGGCGAGGTGAGCAAGACCGGCTTGCCGGGGTGAGTGCTCCGTTGCGGCTGGCTCTGAGCTCGGCTCCCCGGCGTCGCGGCCGGCCTGCAAGGCTGCTTTGGGGATCCTTGCACTAGCCGACACCGCAGCTCCGCCTTAGCGTTCGGAGTGAAGCTTGTGGCAGGTTTCCGAGGGAGACCAGCTTCTCCACCGGACAGCCAGGACTGCAGGATCTGAGGCGCACACGATGCGCGGGCAGAGGCTTGTAGCCGTCCCCGGAGTGCGTGGGGCCAACCTGTCCCCAACCTGCGCTCGGGGTGTCCGGTTTTGTGCTCGCACCCTCTTGCCGTCTGCATCAGGCCGGTGCTGAACAGCACGTGGCTGCAAACGGGCTTGGAAATGGCCGGGGCACGGCCACTCCGTGGTTCGGCCTCTGGCCGCTTGAGCTTTGGAGACTAGCTGTGCCGCAGAGCAGCTGGATCAAAGGCTCGTGCTGCATCCCAGCACCCTGCCCCGGTCGTGGGGGGGCAACCATTCCGTACCTTTTTTAGGCTGACCTTTAGCCAGGCTGGCTTGAAGTGCAGTCTCGGTTCTTATCTTAACTTCCCCCRTTGCTTGAGTGTGCCTGCCCCTGTTGGCGTCTCTTTGCTTCTCTTTTACCCCTGCTGACATCTCTTCACCTCTTCCACCCGACTGAGTAGCTCTGTTTGCTTCCCCCTTCTGCTCTGTCGATTTTGCACGCTGTGGTCGTAGGGGAATGATGGGCACCGTGGGGGAGGCAGGGAGAGCGCGGGCTGGAAGAAGGGCTGATGTGCGATGGGAGCCGCAAAGCGACTGAGCAGCTCTGTGTCCCGTCGTAGCTGTTTCCCGCAGCTGGACCTGTAGCAAGGTTTCTAGCCAAAAAGGCTGGGGCYGGACTGCTCGGGCACGGACCCAGCCCCCCTCCAAGCTTAGCCGCGTCGACACGCGGGTGTCGGACGAGTGCCCTTCCGCTGTGACCGGCTCTCCCTCTGCTCTGCCCTCRCCCAGTTCTACAGCGCCTCGGGAATGCCCACGAAGCACCTCTCCGACAGCGTCTGCGCTGTGTGCGGCCAGCAGATCTTCGTGGACGTCAACGAGGAGGGGATCATCGAGAACACGTATCGCCTCTCCTGTAATCACGTGTATCCTTTTCCTCCGGAGCCGAGGCCTCGCCTCGTGGGCTTCCTTCCGGAACAGCCCTGCTGCCTGCCCTCACCGGGGGTTCAGAAATGGCTGTCCTGATACTTCAGGTGGTTCTGCTGATCTTGCAAGTGAGTTTTGGCTGTGTCATAGCTGACTTAGCACAGAAAAAGCTTCAGGGACTTGTAGGACGTTGTCTACCTCCTTGCTATCTGCTTGCGCCTTCCAAGGTGGTGACTCCTCGTCCTCCCCCCTCTCCAGCCCCCCCAGCTCAAGCAGTGCTGCCGAGGAGCTGGGCCTTGGTCCAGCTGCCTCTCCCGATCCCCGGTGCTCGCCCCCGCTCCTGGCTCCGGCGGTGCGATGCAGAGGTGTGAACTGTTCTGGACGGAGCCCTCAAGTCCAGCCGAGCAACCTGGGCCGCGTCTGCCCTCTGTCCAGCCCCACCCGCAGGGAGCTGCCGTGGGGAGCAGGTCCTGGCCGAGGGCCTCGCCCTGCCCCGCTCGGGCTGCGGCCCGGCAGCTTCCTCCTTCCTCCGGGAATTCCAGCTGCACGCAGGGTTTCCAGCCCCGAGAGGGGGGCGAGTGCCAGCAGCCCGTTGCAAAACAGCTGCTTCTGGAAAACAGAAACCACTTGAGCTGCGGCCCGGGGAGAAGAGCCGCCCCTTGCTGGGAGCGGCCGGCGTGGGCCCTACGTCTGCCGCGTGTCTGCAGGGTGGGGAGCTGCTGGCACGCTCCAGCCTCCCGATGACAGCGCGGGCTCGGTGTGCGTGCTGCATCCGCTCGGGGTGCCCCACCTGGGACAGGGCCACTTGGCCAAGAGCAGGGTCCCCTTGGGCAGCTGGAGGCCTCACCAGCGCTTGTTTGGGCTGAGGCCTGTCTTGCTGCTTCTCCCATGCTGCCGGGAGCAGCCGGACACACCCCACGGAGTGTTTAGATATCTCCCAGGACAACCGATTGATGTCCAGTCCGTTTTGAAACTGGAAATACCGATAACTTGCTCAGCCAAAGTAGGGGGTGGCTCTAGGGTTTTCCCGGCTGTGACTCGGCTGTGGCGATGGGATGTTTGGTGCTGCTGTTTGTGGTGCTGCCCGCGTTGCGTGGCAGGAGGTGGTTTCCACGCGAAGCCTGAGCAAAGGTCATGTTGGCAAAGCTTGCCTAAGTCTAAATACCATAAACCACTTGGAAATGCTTATAATCACTTGACTGCGGAGGCTGGCAGAGCCTGGGCTTGCGTGTGACACGCTGGTGTCCTGCGGGCAGCTCAGCTGGGTCGTGTGGTTGTTGGAGAAATCGGTGCTTCTGTCGTYGTCCCCGGAGCCCGGAGGAGGGCCGAGGGCTGGCTCGCAGCCCTGCCTCCGTGACCGCCGTGCCGGTGGAGCCCGTGCTGGCCTCCGCTTCAGGGGCGGCCGAGGGAGCAGCTCCCACCCCCGGCGTTAACCTTGCTGAAACCCTGCTGATTTGGACGAGACACCTGAGGGAGTTTCTGTTTCACTTGGCAGCAGCCCGGGGTGTGACRGAGTCCCCCGTCGCGGGAGCTGGCTCAGCCCTTCGCCCGAGCTGTGCTGCGAGACTCCGGTTACAGCCACGTCTTGTTTTCTTGTGACTTCCCCAGGTTCTCGCTGCGGGTTGTGCCGAGGTTAAGCAAATCCTTGTCACCTCCTCTGTTGTCGCTGAATGCAACTGACACCCAGACGTGAGACTGTAGGAACTTTTTTTAAAAATCTGCTGCTAATCCTAAAGAGCCTTTGCCTTGGGCTTGTGCAACACATGCAGTCAGGCTTGCGGAGCAGCCCTTTCCCATGCGTCCTTGAAGGCTCAGCATTTCGCACCTCTACGCTTCCCTGCTGATCTTCAGCATGGGCTTTTTCCCTGTTCTTGCCCTGAGGAGCAGAGCTTCCCTGCCGTTTCTGCCCCTCTCACGCACAGGACTGGCTGCACATGCTGATTTAACTTGGCTGTGGGGTGTGTGCGCACCAGGGTACGTGCAGGACGGGCCCCACCAGCGAAGCGTCTCTCTCCAGGCAGGAAGCGGTGCCCTGGCCATTGGTCATTGCCTTGACCGTGTTGCCCTCCGTTATCTTCCAGCCACCCGTTGCTGCAAGGCTGGGCCCTGCGTGACCCCTTCCCCTGTTCCTGGAAGTCGTGGGGCCTTCTAGGAAAGGTCTGGTTGTGCAATGCCGTGGTCCCTGTAGTGCTYGGATGATTTCCTGCCCCTGAGACAGATGTGGGAAGTTTGGTGAGAGCCCCGGCTTGCTCGCTGCTTGGTCATGTTCCCTCTCCTCCACCCCATGGCAGTTCCCCTTAACGTGTCGCGCTCCAGGTTTCACGAGTTCTGTATCCGTGGCTGGTGCATCGTCGGGAAGAAGCAGACGTGTCCGTACTGCAAAGAGAAGGTGGATCTCAAGAGGATGTTCAGTAACCCGTATCCTTTCTCCCTGTGGGAGCCAGCCCCTTGGGGACTGGAAGCATGGGTAGATAGCAGGTTCCCTTTCCCCAGGAGAGGGCTCAGGGCCTTGACCCAGGTGCGTGTCCGGGAGCTGCTGGCTGCTCCTCTGGGCTTGTCCGCCAGCTCCCTGGCACTTGGGCAAGTCGCTTGCAGGCCCAAAGCAGGGGGCAAAGCTCCCTGGCTTTCGTATCCCRCACAAGCAGCCGCGGGAAGATGCAACACTGTGCTCTCCTGCGCTGCTGCCCCCGTCGCTCTCCGTGCCCTGAGGCAGAGGGTGAGTCAAGTCGCTCTTCCCCCCAGTTCATCTTTATATTTTGAAGTAGAGTGAGAGACCCTGCAAAGCCTGGGGCTGGGTTTGCCTTCGGTGCCCCAGCCTGGAGACAGGTCTCGTATGCCCTGAAGCAGGAGGAGATGTTGGAGCCAGGTCTCCTGCATCCCGTGGGGGCACGTGGCTGCATCCCAGACCCTCCTCGGTGATGCTGGACTGAGGTGAGAGCTGGCTGCTCCTGGCAGCAGGAGGTTCTTCCCCAGGCAAAGCCRCAGCGGGACAGGACCTCTTCTCCCTTTGCTGCTTCAAACGAGGTCCTACCTGCCAGCAGCCAAAGCCCCTGTGGCGTGAGGGATTTGGCTGGCTCCTCCTTGGGCCGTGGTGGTGGTGTGCCTGTCCCTGAGGGTCTTTAACTGCTCTGCCCAGCTGGGAAAGGCCTCACGTCATGTACGGGCAGCTGCTGGACTGGCTGCGTTACCTGGTGGCCTGGCAGCCGGTCATCATCGGACTGGTGCAGGGCATCAACTACGTGCTGGGCCTGGAGTAAGGGCAGGCGCCGGGGAAGCCGTGGAGCCACGCGAGGACCGAGCCGAGGGCAGAGGACAGCAGCGGGCYGGGGAGGCTGGTTTTTATCCTTCACCTCTCAGGATCTTGGCCGCCCTCAAGGACCGCGGCGCAGGGGCTGACGGAGGACTCTGCCCGGGGCGGCTCCCAGCCAGGCGCCTCCCGTTAGGGCTGGGGAAGCCTCTCTCCTCTCCCCCCCYYTTTTTTTCCCTTTTTAAAGCAGTTATTTTAACGAGCATATTTAAAACTTTCTATTGCAGATGAAGAGACGTTTTTGTCCCCTCTCCCTCCCCCAGCCCCCTCTCCCCGTAGCCGGGGCCCGCTGCTGCGGGAGGCAGGCTGCCSCGGGAGGCCCTCGGCTGGAGCGGTGGCCCGGGGGGCTCCATCTCCCTTCCCACCGCGTTGCTGGGGGGGAGGCAGCAGGGAGGGAGCTGGCGGCTCTGCTGGCTCCCTGGAGCAGTCCTGCGAGGAGCAGAGGGGGGAGCAGAGCTGCGGAGAGGGTCGCCGATGCCCTCTGGGACCGTCGCAGCCCGGCGTGCGGGGAAAACGCCGCTCAGCCCTGCTTCGCGCGGCCGCGGAGGCATCGCGTCCAGGGCTGGAGCATAGCTCGGAGCGCGTCGCGGAGCAGCCGCCCGGGAGCAGCCGCCGCCCTGCACCGTGGAGAGCAGCGGGAGCCGGCGCGGGAGCAGCGCGGGCTGGACTTGGCCGCCGCTCCCCTTCCTGGCGTCTTGGTGCACGCGGAGGCCACGAGCCGCTCTCCCAGGCCGTGCTGGGACCGTGCCCTCGTCCGGCACCCCTCCGCCCTGGCCCCTCGCCTGTCCTGCCTCCCGTAACCTTTTTGTACGGTCGTGTCTTTTCTACGTCCTTCCCCATGTGCCGGGCTCCACCGCGTCTCCCTCCTCTTCCTCGCTGGAACTTGCTCGTGCCGGCGAGCGGAGGGAGCAGGGATCCSTGCGGGTGCCGGTTTCTTCCCCAAGGGCGGCACGGCGAGAGCGAGGATGAGGAGGGGAGCAGCGAGGGGCCTGGTGTTTTTGCCCCCATTGCCCAGGCGCCCGTGGAGGAGCAGCGCTGCCTCGGCCCCGCTTGCAAAACAGGGCGGCGAGCCCGCGGTTGGCAGCGCGGGGGTCCAGCAGCTGCAGCGAGGCCTCGGCCTCGGCCGCATCCCTCCGGTTTTCCTTGGGGCGCGATCGCGCGGACGTGTTGTGCCAAACGCCGAAATAGAAACCCGGGAACAGACGTGGCTCCGGGCTCGTGTTTCCTGCTCCTCCGCGCTGCGCGCGGCGGTGGCGGTGACTCCTGCGGCCGCTGCGCCTTTTCTCCAGCCCCTTCCCGTCCGTGGGAGCCGCGGTTCCCCCCGCTCCTGGGAACGCCAGGAAACCTCGCTGGGCTTTTAGGGGCTTTTTGCTTCTCGGAGCCTCAGGTGCCCCCGGCTGCACGCACGGCGGGCGGCTGCTCGGTGGCACCGCGGCGTGGGGCGCGTGTCCCTCCCCGCGGGGCGCGTGTCCCCTGGTGCAGCGTGACGGGTGCGTGTCCTGCCCCGTGGGGTGACGCTCCCGGAGTTGCCCAACTTCCCGTCGCGGTGGGGCCGGTGTGGGGCTTACGTGGCGCCGCCGTCAGCGGGGACGGCCGGGGCCCCGTGACGCGCGATGGCTCACGGCCCCGTGTGCCGCGGCGTGACGGCTGCCCGTGGGTGCGGGTGCGGGGGGCCGTGGGGTGCGTGGGGATGCGGGTGCAGCAGAGGGGCCCGGGAGGACGTGGGGCACAGGGACGTGGGGCACGGCACGGGGGACACGGACGCAGTGGGATGCACAGGGGGGACACGGGCTGCAGCACTGCGCCGGGGCACGGGGACATGTGGGGCTCGGGGGGGCTTTGGCACGGCCCTGCGGCACAGAGCATCGTGGAGGGGGTTCAGGGGGATGTGGGGCCCGGGGGGACAGAGGGGCCCGGGGACGTGTGGGACCCGGGGGGACCCGTGTGGGCCCTGGCCGGCCCCATCGCCCCGGTGCCGGTGCCGGTGCCGGTGCCGGTGCCGGGAGGCGGCTGCGGCGCGGGGCGGGCGCGGGGGCGGGGGCGGCTCCCCCGGCAGGTCACGGCCCCCGCCGGCCTCTCCATAAAGCGCCGCCGCCCCGGAGCGGCCGCCGCACCATGGCTCTGCGCGCTGCTCCCGCCGGTACGGCCGTCCC
>PTFA01000475.1:195834-238053 GCA_003342895.1 Casuarius casuarius | reverse complement strand
GGGGGTCTGAGCTGGTTTTGGGGGATCTGAGCTGCTTTTGGGGAGGTCTGAACTGCTTTCGGGGGATCTGAGTTGCTTTTGGGGGGTCTGAGCTGGTTTCTGGGGGTCTGAGCTGCTTTCCAGGGGTCTGAGCTGCTTTTGGGGAGTCTGAGCTGGTTTCTGGGGGTTTGAGCTGGTTCCCACGGGTCTGAGCTGCTTTTGGGGAGGTCTGAGCTGCTTTTGGAGGATCTGAGCTGCTTTTGGGAGGTCTGAGCTGCTTTTGGGGGTCTGAGCTGGTTCCCAGGGATCTGAGCTGCTTTTGGGGAGGTCTGAGCTGCTTTCGGAGGATCTCAGCTGGTTTTGGGGAGGTCTGAGCTGCTTTCAGGGGGCCTGAGCTGCTTTTGGGGAGGTCTGAACTGCTTTCGGGGGATCCGAGCTGCTTTCTGTGGGATCTGAGCTGGCTTCTGGGGGTCTGAGCTGGTTTCCAGGGGTCTAAGCTGCTTTTGGGGAGTCTGAGCTGCTCTTGGAGGGGTCTGAGCTGGTTTCAAGGGGTTTGAGCTGGTTTCCAGGTTGTCTGAGCTGGTTTTGGGGATATCTGAGCTGGTTGCAAGGCTCTGAACTGCATTCGGGATATCTGAGCTGCTTTAGAGGAGTCTGAGCTGCTTTTGGAGGATCTGAGCTGCTTTTGAGGGGTCTGAGCTGCTTTTGGGGGGTCTGAGCTGGTTTTGGGGGGTCTGGGCTGCTTTTGGGGAGGTCAGAGCTGACTTTGGGGGGGTCTGAGCTGGTTCCCAGGAGTCTGAGCTGCTTTTAGGGGGTCTGAGCTGGTTTCTGGGGGTCTGAGCTGGTTTCTGGGGGTCTGAGCTGGCTTTGGGAGGACAGTGCCGGCCCTGCGGGTCGGAGCCGGGCATCGCCCCAGGCAGAACGGCACCGGCCGTTGGGTCGGAGCAGAGGCAGCCGAGCGGCGCCGACGCGGGGGCCCAGACCGACCGGGCCGGGGTTTCGGGTGGGGGTTTCGGGTGGGGGTTTTGGACCGCTCACCATGTCGATGATCTGGGAGAGGGTGATCTGCAGGGTGACGTTCAGCGCCCGGTCCGTGTCCTCCACGGGGCGCAGGGCGCTGGAGTAGTTGGCGAAGAGGTCGCGGAGCAGCTTGTAGGCGAACCTGCCCTGGGCGCCCCGGCAGCCTGGAGGGGCAGCAGCGGCCAGCGGGGCTGGGAGCCCGGAGCCTCCCGAAAAGCGGCGCCTGCCCGGCCGCGGCCCCGCGCTGGAAGTTGCACGAGGCGTATCGCGTTTCGCCGCCCGCCGTCTTGCAAGGCTCGCTTGCAGGGCTCGCGCCCCGGCCTTGCACGGCTTTGCACGGCTTTGCATGGCCGCCCGCATCCCAACCCCGCTCTCATCCCTGGGGGCAAAGCGTCGAGGGAAAACCACGGACGTGCTTACCTGGGGCGAGGATGGCTCCCGCCGCGCAGAGCGCGAGCAGCGAGCGGGGCAGCGGGGCGCCGGGCGCCATCCTCGCCCGCCCGCCCGCCCGTCCCAGCCCGGCGCCCCGGGGGCGGCGCCGGGCTCAGCCGCCCGCGGGGATGCTCTGCTGGGAGGCCGCCCGGGCGCAGGCGAAGCCCCGGCCGCGCCGCATCTCCCGCGGGACGGGGAGGGTTTTGTGCCGCCTTTAAGGCCTCGGTGGGGTGACGTCAGGGCCGGGGACGGTGGCCGTGGCTGCGCGGGGGAGTCGTGCCGGTGGAGCGGGAGAGCAGCTCTGCCCGCCGGCGTTTCCCAAGGGCCCTTCCCAGTGCGGAGCAGTAGGAATGCCGGCTGCAGGCAGGAGCTGCATGCATCTCCCTGCCCGTGGTTTTTTGCAGCACTTTGCACCCCACCATCAGCTCCGAGTGTTGGAAACGGCCGTCTCCAACTGGAAGAGCCGCCGGAGAGCTGCGCAACCCGGGCGGTTGAGCCCCCCTGCACTGGGTGTAGCATGCACACAGCAAGGGATGCCCCGCGCCTCAGCTTCCATGAAGGAAGGGGAAAAGGAAGGTTATTCCCATTCGACCAGTGGGCAAATCCTGGAGAGGTTCAGGAGCTGGCGAAGCAGCGAGGGGCAGAGGGAAGGCCGCAGGGGCGCGGGAAGCTTTTCCCCTGCTCCCCAGAAGGGCCGGTTAAGTGGTGCCTCCCCAGCACCCCCTTGGCACCTTTCATATGCTAATCCCGGAGAGCAGATGCGAGGCAGCGTGCTGATAAGTTTTAAGGCTGGAGACAGGTTTTGTTTCCAGGCGGTGAATTATTCATCCCCCAGCCTGAAGCCCCAGCCGCTTCGCTCCTTGGGGCCCCGCCGCCAGTGCCAGGGCAGCAGGTGGGTTTGCAGAGACGCAATTACAGTAATGGAAAGGAGGCAAAGTCCGAGCGACCCGACTTCCTCGCCGCCCTCCGCGGGTGTCACGTTTAACGTGCGGTCCCTGCACCCACCGCCATGATCAGGTGAGGGTATTCACTTGTTCTTTAGTTTCCTTTTCCGCACATCTCGTTTCCAACCTTCAACAAGTCTGACGAGCCAGTTTCGTGCTGCAGGGAAAGGCCCTTCCTTGTGTTTGCCTGAAGCTGTAACACGGTACTGCCTCTGCGCAGAAATCCCTCCTCTTCCAGGAAAGGAGCCTCTCTACCCTCGTCAGTCCCTCCGCGTGGACAAGCACAGGCACGTCAGCTACAGGCACAGCGGGGATTTGTACTGTAACACGATGTAGTTTTCTATCACACACTCCCTCCCTTGCCAAATAACTTGACTGCAGATGAACTACTTTTTCAAGAAACTATTAACAAGACTCCAAGATCTCACGGCTGCACAGCAGTAGTGTGTGCAGAAGCCGTCACTGCAGACTGGCAGAACAGCTGGGGTTCAAAGGTGCCTCTGGAGACCACCTGGTCCAACCTCTGCCCAGGACCATGTCCACTCAGGTTCAGAGCAGCTCCAAGGAGGATGGAGGCTCCACAACCTCTCCAGGCAACCTGCTCCAGTGTTCAACCCCCCTCACAGCCTAAGAAAACACTTCTGCACTTCAAACAGAAGTCTTTACAAAGCAAAGAAAACTGTGGGAATACTATAAACATTTTATTTATTGTTTTCAAAAAGACAGGAAAATAATCTAGATCATTTATTTATATTTTTTAATAAAAACCTTTACATAATCCTCATGCATAAAGACCTTCAAGGAGCCAATGCGAAGCAGCACCAAACAGGCCCAGAGGCGCTGGCTGCTGCACGCGGTGGCTGGCTGGCTGTGGCAGGAGGGGCTACCGCAGTGCCCCCAAAATCAGAGCAGACCAATAGACAGCTTTATTTTCTCTTCCAAAAATAGTCAGTTTCTAAACACAGTAAAAGTAAAGACTGTACAAACTAGAGCAAATTGACATCGCCAGCTGTTCACTTGCGGGATGTTCTTACGCTTGACAGCAGCTCCACTTGATGTAACCCAGCGACACAGCAAACACAGACGACAGCGCGGTCTAGGCTACGGACGTTTGTCAGAGGCGCTGCCCAAGCCGCGGGGCCCCTCGCGGGCGGCCAGGTCTCCAGCAGCTCCTGCACTCGCACACATGGCAACGAAGCTGCACAGGACACGTATCTACACGGGAACCTGCCGCACATGCAGCGGGGCAGGAGCGCCTGGAGCGCCTCCAGCAGCCAGGCTCTTTGCTCCTGGGGCAGGCTACTACTTTTGGCAGTTTTGCTTCTGGCACAGAATTTGCTCCCTCCAATCGGAAGCATCTGGCCTGGAGTCCTGAAACACGGCAAATATTAAGAAGAGCTCCTGTGTTTTACTGCATGGTGACAACACACTGCATGGAGATTCATGTGACCCAGGAGACATTTGTCTTCAGAGGCCTGGACAGTGCAGAGCACACTAAGGCACACACTTAGGTGTCAGCTCCCCTTTGGCCTGACTCAGTGAAAGAGCTGTCTTGCTTTTTGGAGAGGAAAGCTGGAGAAATGAGAGAAGTAACGCATTTGCACATTTTCAGCTTAGCTAGAGAATGCAGGAAAAGACACTGCTTTAAAGTTGGTTTCTTCTCCTCCCCCACCCGCAGAACAAACTTTTAAAATAAAGTTCCATTTAAATCTTGCCCTTGGTTAGTTCGGGTGCCAAAGGTGCATTGGTTTAACAGGCGCAGTCCCACCAAAGCAAGCCTGCCCGTGACAAACTGTCCCAGAACTTACTTCACCGTCCTCTGTGCTGCAACTAAGGAGTAAAGAGGATCTGCTAGGAGACCAAGCCCACACCACGCCCCCCTCCACAGGTACAATCGCGCCTGCAGACAGATTCTGCAAGAGGTGCTTTATTGATTCTAGGAAAGCGTCGTGTAGTTGAGGGTGCCAGCCAGAAAGGTCCAAGTCTTACTGCTCCCCCAGGTTAGAAAAATTCCTGCATTAGCCAACATACTAAAGCCACTTTACACCTCTATGGAAAAAGCTGTGTGGCTGAAGAGGTTGCTGCCGAGGGAACGCTTACCCCTAAAACAAGGGTAAAGGTTAACAAATGGTAAAAAGTGTCTGTCCGTAGAAGCGACTGTGTCTCACTGAGTCACTACTGTCAATTCCCGTAGGTAAGACTGGGTGAGACCACGGAGCTCCTCCAAGGCATAGTCCTCCGGCATGGGCAGCCGTCCAATGTGGGGAGCGAGGAGGCGAAGAGGAACTCGCTGCACGTCAGGCGTGGTGTCGGAGACGGGCTCCAGGGAGTGCTGCAGGCTGAGGACCACCCTCAGCAGGTTAGCAATGCGCTTGGCCATATCTGCAAAGAGCAGAAACAGTGTTTCCTCATACCCTGGGGCAGCAGCTAGTGTACAAGCATTTACAAGCTCGGTCTCTGTTGAGGAGCGAACCTGAACAGCGATTCAGCAGGAAAGTTTTGAGCAGACCAGCCAAACACCTTTCTATGCCCTACTGTGACTTGGTCTTTTCTCATCTCTGCATACAGACTTCCTCTATGAGCACCACCACCATCTGGGCTTATTCCTTACACCAGGTGTCTTTCTGCAGGTATGGTGCTATGGAACTAAGTATAGACAAGGCACTTTACGGTTTAGCAAAAGACAGTTATAAGAGACCGGCCACTGGATGCCAAATTAATGAGGCAACAAAACTATATGGAATGAATACTAATAGCTGCATGTACAGTAGTCATTATAGCAATATACAGCTCATCTCATCAGCCACAGCCTTCCTTTTTGGCCAAACATGAACAGAAATATATTGGCTATCACCTAGGCTGCCAGCATCTATTAGCTGGGTTAGGTTATAAGACCGGCTTTCCCAGTGCGCTGCTAGGCGTCCATGTCACCCTACCTGACTGAGCCAAACGGTCCTTGGCATTGTGACACTGTATCTGCTCTATCCTGTTGCACAGCGATGTCACTTTGGTATGTAATCGCTCCAGCTCATATGTAGAGCAATCCAGCTGAAAGCAAAGGGAAGACAAGACAGTCAGCGTCAAAGTTAACCCATGCCTTTTTACAGGAATCACCTGTGGACTGCTCGAGTTCACTCTAAGCCAAATCTACGCAACAGAAGACAAAACATGTTAAAGCTGGTTTGAAGTTAACATCTGAAGTGTGGAACGGAAAGTCTGGAACTCTCACATTTTTCACAAGCTGAATTAAAGGGAGTGAAAATGAGCAGAAATGCAGACTGCCTGCTAACTAGCTAACTGCTCATCTCGTTCCTCCTCTTTCACTTATCCCACTGTCATGCTAGATAGAGCACATCTTCAGGGCAGAGATCGCAACTTATTCTGACACATCTACCAAGTCTCTACGCACTTGGAGAGATGCATGAAATTCTCTGCTTGCTAGTGTCTGCAAAAGAGAAGTATTACTATTATCACTGAACAGTAAATAAAAGGTTATTCTAAAAACAAGCAAGACTAAGTTTCCAAACTGTAGGAAAGGAAATAATCATTTTAGTTTGTTACCTGTTGAATCCTATCGAGCATCTCAGTAACACGGATGTAGTCCAGATAGACCAGACCAGCCATCTCCCAGTCCTGGATGAGCGTACTGCGTTCTGGAGGGGAGAGATCTTCCAGGAATCCTTTCAGGTATTTGTAGTTTTCATTAATAATGGCATCTAAAGAGAACAAACAGGTAAAAAAATCCCTTTTGCTCTGAATTAGTAACAAGTCAGCTATACTGATTGTTAAAGACAAGAGCAGCTGATGGTCTACACCCTCAGTCATATTTGTGACTCCTTGACTCTATTAGAAGTGCTAGCTGATTTATGACCTAGTCATCGTCTAAGGCCATCCCACTTCCTAGAGCAGGGATAGCAACAGGATCAGGACTCTGGAAACACTAGTGCTGTCCTTGTCCCGTGAGGCAATTCTGGCACAGGAAGGTAGGTGTGCAGAAGGTTAAGCACAACTCTTTTCACGTATTCACAGTGAAGAACCCTGAAACTGGGTATCACATGAGAGCCATTCTGAAACAGCCAGCCACTCTTTACAAACCCCCTTGCTAGAAACACAGCCTTAGACCTCCACGTTATTGAAAAGCCAGTGACTTTTGTTCCCATTATATTTATGGATGGTGCTCAAAAGACAGGATGGAGGCAGGGGAGGGGAAAAGACCAGCAGTCTCACCTGAGGCTAAGTGCCTGACGACCAGCTTGTGACACTGGTTCCAGTGCCCAGCCTTGAACAAGAAGAGGGCTTCCTTATGCTTGTCGCCCTCCATCCTTGCTCGCACTGCCTTGGCTTCATGAATCCATTCCGGGGGGACGCACAGCCTTTGCGTCAGAAAAGCCTCTTTCGTCCAGGATTCCGGTGTCTCAGACAGAACACAATGTCGACTTAAGAGTTCACGCACTGCTTTCTCCCGTATGCTAGGGGAAATAGGGGTCAAAATATTACTCCAACAGGCAATCAATCCTTCGTATCACACCATCAGATGATGCGTTTCAATATAAGTAACTGAAGACTGTATGAAAAAGCAGTGGGCTGCATTATACTTGGTCTACGGCAGAGGTACAGGTGTAACAGAGGGCAAGTTAACCTCACCTGGTCCTACACAGTCTCCCTTGGAATATTAAGAGTAATTCTGGAATAAATTGAATTACCTCAGCAAAAGCTAACCTCTAAAGAAGTCATCACTAAAAGTTTGAACATCTTAAGTGTTACAGTCCAAAATCACTTAAATATGATTCAGGCCCCTAAAAGTAACATACAAGCTCTATCTGAAATTATCAGTTGGGGGGAAAAAATCTGTTCAAGTATTTTAATGGTATCTGTAAACATTAACAGCAAAAATGCACCTTTCCACAAAAGACGGTATTATACATATTTAGCAAGAATTGACTTGTATTTCACAAAAGAAGCAAAACGCGCATTTTGAAGACTCCCAAGATTTCCTTTCAAACACCTCACTCCTTTCTGTTCAGTTCCAACCTAAAAGGAACGATTGCAATATTTTGTCTTAACGATGTTACCAGGATGACTTCTTGAACACAGTAAGCTTGCTGAGCCAGAGACAAGATGAGCAGCACGAGGATATCAAAACAAGTAAGAGATCGCCTTCTGTAGCACAGTTCGGGAGTTAAGAATTAATACAATGCTATTTAGCATGTAACTGAGATAATTAACTAAGCAGAATCATTCATGCCACTTTAATCCTGACATACAATTTTTAAAAGGGGCATGAGTTTTTCCACCTGTGCAGTTCCAATTTAACAGGAGAGAAGCCATATAGAGTATACACAGCAGGTCTATAAACCATTAAAAAATAGATTATTTTCAAGGTGAAGAAAAAAAAATCTGTCTTGTACTCACTGTGTATCAGGCTCATGCAACAGAATAAAAACAGCCCACTCCCAAAGGCCTTCGCTTTCAAGCTGGGCAGCATAGCTTGCATTCAGAACTCCTTGACTCTGTTTGAATAGGTGGGTGTAATTCAGAGCTCTGAGCACTTCCCACAAGTGCCAACTGAGACGGTAGTCCAAAGGGTCAGATGTTATACTCCTGGGATCAAGCAGCTGGTTGAGATCATAGTGCCTGCAGAGAAAAATATTTGTAATCTAAATAGCTAATTGCATCCACGTAATGAAATCAGAAATTGGTGCTGTTTAGTTCCTTTCCTTCCCCTCTCCATACGTGTGCCTTATGAAGTTTTTTAAAGATGGAAACAACTTAAAATCCTTCTGCTCTTCCTCTGAGTTTACATCTAGACTGTCACATTTTTCCTTCATGTATGCACCTCCTGCAGAATTCTCAATGCCTTCAAAAAAGGCAACTGTGGAAATACATTCTTCAGACACAAATTGTGCAAGAAGAAACAGAAGTCATGCTGGACAGTTTAACCTGAAGATAACATCTACACTGAGCTCTTAAATCCTAGTCAAAATCCATGAAATAGCCAAAGAGATCTCTATGCACCTTGATAGCCTTCAGACACACTGGGCTGCTCATTTCCCATTCTGAACCAAATTCCCTCCAAAGATGCATCTAAATTGCATCCCTTCCCTAAGGATCAGCAACTTGGTGATCAAACAGATTTAGGGAATCACTCTGGGGACTTTTACTTGGTTCTTCTCCTAAGAGAATCTCTTACATCAGGACTGTAACAGGCCACAGAAGTCCTGAACCTCTTTTTTTTGCACAAGATAGAGAGATGTTGGCAGAATGGCCAGGCCTTGAAGTACCAAAGTTCCTTCACTATTTTTTGCCTGAGCTCAGGTACAGGTAACATAGCAAGGAAGAAGGGGCAGGAGGTGTTCCACAGGTGTTCCTAAGCTTAGGTTTAATCATCCATAGCACACCACAGCAGTGACAGTAGCTCCACACTCTGTAAGGCTGTGCATGGAAGGCAGGTTCTGACTACTGTAAATGGCTCAACTGAACACCGAATCCGATTTCATACCACTGGTTTGGGAATTCTACCCGCAAGATACTCCACATTTGCAGCGTAACAAGTCACCGACTTAAAATTTTCCTAAATAGTTCAAATCCCATTTACCTGTCACTGTAGAGTTTTAACAAGTGGAAACACACATCTCTCAGAGGTCTTCCTGTGTCATCATCTTCCTCAATTACACAGCCAGAATCTTCTAGGTAGGGAGGCAGGGGACAGCAGGCATATTTTTCATACTCTGGTGTGTTCTAAAAAAATAATTTTATTAGCAAGTTTAAAGACAACATCCTGAACAAAACTGAATTGCTGCTACAAAACACATTTTGAATCCCACACAGCTCAGACTCAAGAGCGTCCTTTCTGCTTCTGAGTAGCACACTTACATTTAAAACTTATGCAGCAGTTGCATACCAACATGATGCTGAAAACAAAAAACGAAACCCAAAATGCTTTGGCAGGGTTAGCTTCATCACATACTGAGCTCTTAAAAGTCTCTGAGCAGAAATACAGTCAGTTCTCGTATAAAGCCTGTATTCCTGAATGCTTTTACAGCTGGAAAAACACATAAATTGATCAAATAAAAGATGCGCCATCCCTGCACACCTCCCTCCCTCTGTAGCTGGCCACTGAAATCCTCATGACATTTTCATTGCTGGTAGGAGCACTAGATCTGGGCTCTGAAGAGCACTGCATCTCCTGGTGGTTTCCAGTTATTAGCCCTCCTACGTAAAGTCCTGGAAACCAGCTGCATCCACTTTTCCTCCAAATCATCAGGCTGCAGTAAAACCACTCCAACATTCTAGCCTAGGGGAGCAGCAATATTTTAAGTTTGTGTCATGATAAAACTGAAACTTGGTATTTTAAAGCAATGAACACGTTACACTGACATACTACGTACAAGGAGTGCACCAAAAATATTCCTGTGGCGTTAAATGCTCATAGGTTAGAACTTACTAGAATCAAGGCTGTGCTCTGGCTATCTTCACACATACAGACCAAGAGCTAAGTTATTTTTAGTTAAAGTGAGTAAATACTATATTTTTCCAACAGCACCCTTTGTCTTTCAGTATACAGGAATTGCCTGTTCTACTGCAACAAACAAAGCTTGCATAATGCATACATCCACTCACTGCCGGTGGGACAGCTGTATTTGCTGTAGAAATGGTAAATGGAACAAACAGAGGGTAGATGGTTAAGAAGAGAAATGACTACTTTAGAATTCAGGCAGCTGAACGTTAGTCACAGGGGGAAAAACAGACTCCATCCCTCAGCTGTCTTATTTGGTACTGGCTAGCTTAGTCAAACAGAGTTTCTATAGCTGGCCACTACCCATCTCCCTAATTTTGGCTACCCACCAAACATCTGGAGACACTCAGTGGAAGATGTGCTTCAAATAAGCCATTAACAGAACAAGTCTAAAAGAAGTGGGTCTTAGAATTCAAGAGAGTGAGTGCCTAGAATTACCAACAGGTCCAACCTGAGTGCTTTACTCCCACTACACTGAAGGGGAAAGGAACAGCCCTATCAAAATGAACAGCTGCAAAAACTCATTAATGCTGGTGAAAGAATCCGATACTGTGACAACTGAAATAATGAACCCGTACACAATTCCACACTCAGCACCTCAGTAGCAACTCCTGACCCTTCACATATGGCTGTGTAGCAACGGGCGGTCAGTGGGACTGGGTGAGACCTCCTTTTACACGGGGAGGATGGACCTACCTGAAAGGCTGACTCATACATGGCAAGTGCTTTGGAGATCGAAGCTGTTGGTGGAAGCAGGTACCAGAGATGGACGGCCATGCAACGTTTCCAGTCCAGCTGTGAGCACACATTGATACTTCTCCTCTCAGATAACTGCCACACCTAGAGAAATAAAGTCAAACTTATAACCATCGCATTAAGAGCAGCGGTCAATACAGACTGACATGAGAGCAACACACAACACTGAGGGATTCCATTAGTAAAAGACCAGGTCAACATCTTGTGCTTGCCTCCTGCATACCACATGCTGAAATTGCGTATTACAGCTTGAGAATTTACTGCTGTCAGAAGAAGCAAAAGTCAAATCAATGACAAAACACTAGAGTAACAGAACTTACAGGTTTTCCTGCAAGCAGGGCAAAGATGCGCAGTCTCTCCTCCTGGATGAAGCAGTCTGCCTGCAACCCGTGCCAGTCCACTAACTGCATGGTGAGGAGGTCTCGAATGGGCTGGCTGCCTGCCAGCTGGGAGAGGAGCAGAGCGAGCCTGTGATCACCTGGAACAGGAGACAGCAGCACATCAGGCGAACGGCCAAGCAAAGGAAAAGTTTAAAGAACTGAGCTAATATAAAAGACCAGAGAGAAACTAGTCATTAGGCTCTGAAAAGATGTACAAATGTAACTGGCTTAACAGTAGCTTATTTAAATCAACACTCAAGGGAGATATTATGCCAAAAGCCAGCTCCAAATGTTATGACTTCACATCATAACTCTAGAAAAACAGACAAGCAAGCCAGAGGCAAATATGACCAGATACTTGAGCGAAAGTGGACAAGCCGTCCTCCTGTTAATCACTGTCTCACAGGGGAAAGCCCAGTATTTGGGGTGGCTAATTACACAGTATCAGACCTCTCAAAGTTTAAGTCTTCTGTATTGCCTCCTGCCCCCTCCCTGCCCTGAAAAAAGAAAAAAAAAAAAAAAAAAAGCAAAGAGATGTAAGCTTCTCACCTGACTGCTGTGCCAGTCTGCAAGCCTCACCAATTCTCTTCCCAGTAAGGCAGCTGAACACAGCCTCTACGTGATTGTCATGTCGGGACAACGAAACTTCCTCCTGAATTCGCCCTGCAGCAGTCTGTGACAGCCAGCGGGAGAAGGCTTTCCTACGCTCCAGGGCGAGGATGTATTCAGTGGGTTCCTCCAAGCTGGCCTCTAACTCCCTCAAGTTCCCCCAAATTGCTTCACATAACGTCCATGTCAAACGCCAGTGCTTCACAACAGCTGTTGGTATATGGCATTAGTCAGTTGTAAGGAGTACAAATACAGAACAGACAGAAGAAGAGAGGACTGATATCAGAGTATACTAGTCCTGTATTTCAATAGATGCAGAAAATCAGAGCACCCAATGCAATCAATCACGTCCATGCTTTCAGAAAAACTGCTATGAGGTACAGTCAATTCCTCTATTTTATTCACATTTCACTGCCCTGAGGCAACCTGAAGTTAATTTGAACTGGACAGTTCTACAGCTTTGCTATTACCATTATGAAAAGAATTATTCAATACTCACTTTCTGTTTCAGTAGGGTCATCAGATGCCTTTCTAACCCAATCAGCATAGTCATGAATAACAGAAACTCCTGGATTGGGTGCTAGAAGAGGACAGTATTCATCCATATGGACAGTACTGTGTTTCAGCTTTATCTCGAGAGGGATGAGATACAATTGTTTGTCTCTGTCCGTTTTTCTTTGTTCTAAGCTCAGCTTCTCCAAGCGAACCTTAAAAGAGGATTCTGAGAGTCTGGAGATAAAAGAAAACAAAAGCAAAATTCAGAAATTATTTTCCACGCAAGTGAACGGCACCTACAATGGTGCGGCTGTATTATGCAGCTTGTCCTAGATTTTAACAAAATGACAGCAAGACACATGATCCAAGGATCAACAGCTGGGTCTAAAGGATCTGGTTACCTAGTCTGGGATCCAGAACCAGACCTTCGCAAATAAACCTCTTAACTGGGTGCTTCCAGCACTCAAGAGGTACTAGCATACCGTACCACACCCTAACCCATTTTGTGAGCACACCTCATTCTTGTCCACAAATTAGATATCCTGGGGAACATCTACTAAACAGACATTTTAGAAGATTTAAATGGTGAAACACCTAACTAAATCCCAGTCAAATTTAGATATATGGAGCTACACAGCTCAAGAAAGTTTTATATACTACTGTAGCAGAATTGAAGGCATCTGAGAATTCAGAAGTTAAGCAAGAAGTTTCCTAGGTAGTGAAGATATCCCCAGGAGGAATCAACAGCTGAGCAGAAGCTTCCAGGACAATTTTCAACTTTCTCTCTTTAATCCTTTGTTATCACATGGCTATTTCCCCACTCAATAAACCTGCTTTGTGTTAGGATATTCCAGTTCTGAGATACAGATTTTGTGTAAAACAGCAACCTGAAGGAAATCTCCATGGCTAACTTAATCTTAAAGCCTGCAACACTTCTGCCTATCTGCAAGAATATTAAGGTGACTTTCCAAAACAACACACAAAAGAACCACGATGGGCCCATAATTAGGACTCTTTCAAAGGTAAACAGAGTTATGCACATCAGAGCTGTCCTGAAGGAAAATATTACTCACGATTTGGGAGCAACAGGAGTTGGCAAAAATCCATATTCCACAGACTCACAGTGAAGATCTTCTGCTTCACTCGATCCACTCAACTGATCTCCACTATTAACGAGAGTCCAGTTGGGTCCCCAACCAACACGAAACGAGCGTCCCATGAAGAGTGCCATATCCATCAGCAGCTTCCCCTTTCCATAGGTGATGGATTTTTCTAGCGGTACTAGCCCCTGCTGCCTGCGAACACCAACTGTTTTCATCTGTACCTCAGGAGCTGCTGAAGGTACAGAGAACGCAGGCGCTAATGGAGAAGTCACTGACCAAGGGGCAACAGAAGGGGGACTGCTCAAAGTCCGTGGTCCTCTGAAATCTTGAAGAGGACTTGGTTGCTGGAAGAATATACTAGCAAATTTTGACTGCAGCAGACCACCAACTAAAAGGGGAAAAAAAAAAGGAGTAGTATTTAACTGAACAGGGCACTCAATTTTCAACAATACATTTCTGATATCCTAAAGGTACTTCAGTACTTCCTAAGCAACCAGTGAAAATATTTGCTATGGTCCGTGATGGTAACGCAGAGCTAGGCATGATTATCTGCAGTACCGAAAACCACAAAACCCATCATGTACATCCTACTTTGCATTATCCAAACTAAGCACATGGTATTACACCAAGAACAGTACATATATGATCTCATCCACAAATCATCTCGCCCACAAATCTGCAGTTTCCAAAGTCAGCACTGATTTAACTGATATTGTCATAGGCGGACGGTTAGAACTGAGACATCTCAAGGAAAACACAGACATTCCTATCAGCATGAACAGGGCTGAAACCCATAGAAATATCTCATATATGACCATTTAGTTCAGGAAGCAACTCCTACGCTTGTTATCAGAGATAAGTATTATTCCAGTTGAAATCACCAGTTAGCACACAACTGTTCTGCCAAGTATTCAGCCAGAGACAGGATTTTGCCTATTAATGTTAGAATTCAACTCTTTCTTCACACCATACGTGGTTTCTCAATATACCTGAGTATTTTTTCTGCCCTTGCGCTGTTGAAATAGGGAGCCTCGGAGAGCAAATCTCTTGAGAGGTATCCATTTTCGTCAGCTGCTTCCCAGGATAATGATCCAGGATCAAATCTACATCATCTTCATCAGCAAGCAAGGAAGCTTTCATGATCTAAAAAGATGATAAATCAAGCCTGCTGATTAACAATCACTCTACTAATGGCAGCTATCTGACCTACTCAGCTCTTTTCCCAACAAAAATAACTTCTAAATGTTGCATATGACCAAATCATGCCACAAATATCTCAAACAACAGTTACGGCACATAATTTAGGAGAACCGAAAGCAAGCTTATCAGTTGATGGTAATCTTTGACAAACTAACACTTAAGTCAGGGTCAGGATGAGCGCGAAGTAGTCCTACAATAACTTTTTTTTTTTTTTTTTTTTAATTTTTTAGATCTTATTTAGTTCTGTCTACCTACTTTTCTGCTTAAGTAATGGTTGAGGACTCTGGGTTTTCTTACAAATTAAAAATATAGGTAGAAGCACACAAGTGTTTGAAGTACTATTCTTTCACCTGAAAAAACCCCCCAAATCAAAACCAGTCATCCTGCTACTATCTGGACTTCCACAAACTGGGCCTTAGGCGGTTCTGGCTAGCTATCAGTTTAACTTATCACATTTCCTACACTTCACAGAATTTTAAAATCTGAATTCTAGTTTTAAGATGCATTTTATTTCTGTATTAAGCCTTTATGACTATAAAGGCTTCCCAAAGAAACATGGGAGTCTAACGTATAAATCTTAATCACACCATAGCTGTAGTATACAGTTTAGTAGAAGCTGGTATATAAATACACTTGTGAAAGCAAATTGAGAAATGAGTAATAGATATTACCAAGTCCTTCCATTCAGAGAGGGGAAATTGCAAGACCCTCACCTGTAAGACGTGGGGGTTAATACCCAGTGTTGATGCTATGT
The DNA here is from genome assembly GCA_003342895.1 of Casuarius casuarius. Lineage (NCBI taxonomy): Eukaryota > Metazoa > Chordata > Aves > Casuariiformes > Casuariidae > Casuarius > Casuarius casuarius. The sequence continues at coordinate 222,865 of PTFA01000475.1, read as the reverse complement.
GAGTCGAAGCTGGCACTGCCTCCTGCTCTTCTATCATGTTGTCTTCTAGAATGGACTCCTGAAGAGGTTCCTGGGTGATATCTGCCATATCGCTGTCCAGTTCCACAACCCTACCCAGCTGTTCCACCTCTGGGGTCTGCAGACACATGCAGAAGCCATGTCAGACAAAGTTTAACAGTTTGCTGAGAAAGGATATTTAGTAGCTTCAACAATCACCTTCAAATGAAGTGGAGTACTCCCTTGCTCATGTCAATATTCCAAGTTAAGTTTAGGGATGAATACATAACCTACTCCCATTCTCTTCAGAGTTGTAACATAATAGTGCAAGTTAAGGAGAAGTCAGAATTATTTAGTTGTGTCCTCCTGAAATTTGCCAATTCCTGCTACTCAGTCTAAGAGGCTATCCATTTTGATGGGACCAACAAGAGAGCTTGTGCATGCTGCCCTCCTCCCCTCCTTCCTCAAAATGCTATCAAAGAAAAATTTCTCCTGTGCCCAAGCTTACTGCGCTACCTACCTTCCCCAGCTATGACATAGCAGAAGTTAAAAATACTGAACGTATATTCCACAAAGAAATTAGTAGCAGTTTTAAGTTGACAGGGTGCCCTTCAAGATTGGGAGTGTACGAGTGCGTGCAAGTAACTACTTTACTTTTAAACTAGGACACAACTGTCACACTGGAAAGCTGCAGATTTTCTAATGATATTCTGCTGATCACTAGCACATCAGCAGTTAGAAAGTTGAATACAGTAGTTTTCTTTCAATCTGAGACTAAGTTTCTCATCTGCACTGTTAGTCCAAGACAGGAGGAAAAGTTCATTCTATGATTTTTCTTAAAAAAAAAGAAAATGAACCTGAGCCAAGCAGGGCCAGAAAAACGTTAAGCTAGTGTGAACAATAAGCAGACATTGTAAGTTAACCTTGGATCTCTAGTTCAAACCCACTTCTGCTACATGCTTGGTGTGGTGACAGCAAGGTCTCCTGGTAGCATATCACAGTGAGCCTCTGAGCCAGGCCACAGACTTCTGTACCAAACCATGAAACACTTGACAGAGCACCACAAATCCTTCAACTATCTGCCAGCTCTGCTACCAGAAGCCATTTCACAGAACAAATGAAACTGGGGAATGCCATTCATTCCAGGTATCGCATGGCTAACAGGTCAAGCAGCAAAGCACCACCTGACCCAGAAGTAATTGGTCTGCACAATGTTAGCTGCACATGTTTCATGCTCTAACCAGGTAACACTGAGCTCAGTGTGGTGCTGCGACCCTTAGGTTATTGATGTGCTCTCTAACCCCAAGCCTGGGCTCCAGTTTACCAGGTTTGCTCCAGTCTGTAACAACCCTGTTGCTTAGATACAAGCATCCTGTGAAAGATTCATGTCTACAGCTTGCTTGGTTTCCAGTGGCAATCATTTACAGACTACTCTAGAGCAATCACAGAATCACAGGACAGTTGGGGTTCAAAGGCGCTTCTGGAGATTGCCTGGTCCAATCCCCCTGCTCAAGCAGGTGGCACAGGACACTTTAGTCAGGTGTTGAATATCTCCAATAATAGAGACTCCACAACCTCTCTGGGCAATCTGCTCCAGTGTTTGGCCACCCTCACAGTAAAGAAGTGTTTTCTTGTGTTCAGAAGGAACTTTCTGGGTTCCAGTTTGTGCCCATTGCCTCTCATCTTGTCACTGGCCACCACCGAGAAGAGTCTGTCTCAGTCTTCTTTACACCCTCTCACTGGGTATTTATACAAATTGATAAGATTCCCCTCCAAACCTTCTCCTCTCCAGGCTGAACAGTCCCAGCTCTCTCAGCCTCTCCTCACATGAGATGCTCCAGTCCCTTCATCATCTTCTCTTGCCACTCCTCCCACTTTTGGATCTTCTGCAGACTTGCTGAGGGTACGTTCAGTCCAGGTCATCCATGGAGATGTTAAACAGTATTGGCCCCAGTACTGACCACTGAGGGACACCACTAATGACTGGTCTCCAGTGGGACTTTGTGCCACTGATCACAACTCTCTCAGCCCAGCAGTTCAGCCTGTTTTCAGCCCACCTTACTGACCACTTATCTAGACAAACAGATGAACTGCAGGCTATGAGGATGTTATAGGAGACAGTGTCAAAGGTCTTACTAAAGTCAAGATAAACAACATCCATTGCTCTTCAGGAACCTCCTAAGACTGCTTGTGCCTTGCTGTGTTATGCCTCCAGCAGATATATGGGTAGCTGAAGTCCCCCATGAGGACCAGGGCCTGTGAATGTGCAGCTTCTTCCAATTCTCTGAAGGCCTTGTCTACCACTACTTCCCAATCAGGTCTACAAGAGACATCCACTGCAACGTCACCCATACTGGTCAGACACATGTCTGAGCAAGGAAATCACAGCAGACAGTCCATTGGAAATCATGCTAAGGAGGTTAAGAGCACCAAATTTCTTCATAGCTTGTCAGAATCAGCCAAGAAACATGATAAAGGATATCAGATTAGACAGATAAAGTAGGGGAGCTGAAAAGACAGAACTTACTGGCAGGCCTGCAAGCAAAGTTAACTAGTGGTATCTCAGTGTGTTTATAGCATGCAAAACAAATTTACAAGTTAAAACATGGTTACACACAACAGTTTCACTACTTCCTTCATTGTGCTTTAACGCAGCAAGGTCCCTGGTGTAATTTGCTCCTGCGCACCTTGCAAAACTAACAAATTCATTAGTACTCCAGTTAGTGAGGGAAGAAAAAAAGATCTAGATCCTAAATGCTTACCTTAGACCCAAGAATACTATTTCCAGATGCTTTACACTCCATGGTTTTGGCAAGTTTTCAAGCCAGGCTATGCTGTTTCTCAATGTTTTGGGAAACTGAGCTAGATACTTTATGCATTTTCATAATCACAAACCTTAGCCAAATGGCATTCAAGTTAAATGTTATTTAACTGCCTGGACACATTTTTGCTAAGCATATTTGAGTCTACAAGAAAGACCTAGCTAAATCATGCATGCTCCCAGTATTTTTCACTGCTTAAAATGCTGGCTCTCATCTCCATTAATTTCAGCAAGAAGTAAGGAAGACGACTGAGAGGAGGTGCATACAGACAAGTCTGTTAGACATGTATTCCATTCTAACAAAATGCAAATAGTTAAGGAATCTAGTTTCCCAGACCAGGTTGAAATAGCAAGCTGTAACTAACCAGTGAACCAGCAAAAGTGATGACAGATGTGCACAGCTGCTGCATTATTTACTATTTCTAGATTCTCCAATGCAGAATCCATAAGAGGTGGAAATTCACTTAAATTGTCACTAGCAGGTGCAGTAGTATGCTCTGCTAAAAGAGCAGACTGTGCTGTTACTGGCTTCCTGCTGATATGGCGATCGAGACCCCTACCATTTGGCTCCTGTAACGCACCAGTGGGGGCTGTACCGAAAAACATTTTGGGAAGATGCTGACACCAGACCTTTTCCTTCTGGGCCCTGCCACAAAAGTGCTTAAATGCTTCATCACAGCTTGCTTGCAAGAACAATGATTCACTGTTTCTCATGACACTATGAACACCCCTGTCCAAAGCGGCCATAAGCTACACAAAGCCATTGGACAGCACAGAAATACCGCTGCAGTGCCTCTTGGGAAAGGACCAGACCCAGTGCAGAAGACGAGCGTGCAGCCTATTCGACAACACTGCCTCTGAAGCTGTTTTTCCTGCTTTGACTTTGGAGATCCAGAAATAGAACTGTCCTCCTCCGCTTCCCTGCAATACAGGGAGCGCTGGCCACATGCCGAGCGGCACCTTAGCACATGATCTATGCCTCAGTGAGCTGCAAGCTTAGAGATCTTCTTTCACTACAGTCACAGATTACTGAAGGGTAGAATAGAAAACCTGCTTAGAAACAGAAACAAAAGCCTATCAGCAAATACTCTCCAGCTGTTAAATACCCTTCTGTTCAGCCTTCCTGCATACAGTGACTGCTGAAGGTCTACTTTCACAACTAGACAATCAATAACCCAGTTCTGGAAAAAGTCTTCTGCTCTCTGTACTTGCATTCTGTTTTATAACAAGTTTTTTCAAAAAAACTATAGGTAGCTTGAAAAATATTTACCATTAACACTATCATAAAGAATACGTTCTCTCCCATCAGTGCCAGGACACCTTCCAAACAGACTGTTTTCCCACTCACAGCAAAGCAGGTGCTGATTTAACTTGACAGTACCCCTACTAACTACATCTGGAAAATGAGTGCAGCAGCTGCAATTAATTACCCTTTAAACCCATGTGAAAAAAATGTTTGAATGAAATAAGGATTAGACATTAAGAGATTACTAATGGACTGGATAAAATGGTATCTTCCCCCTGTAAGGCATACAGACATACCCGCTGAGAATGCTTCTAAAGCTTTGGAAAACAATCACATTCAACCCCAATACACTTAAAAATCCAGCATATGGCCAGCCTTAAAAGAGTAGTTTTTAATTAAAATAGAGCACATTCTTAGAATATAAAGCATACAGTCTTCCATACTAAATGATGTCTGAGTCATATTATTGCACAAAGTCATTTTCAACACAGGCAGCGCAAGGGGTTATAATTATATAGCATATAATCAATATTCACAAAAACAAGTTTTCTTCCATAGGTGATGCAAATATGCCAAATTCTATCTAGACCACAGTCTAAACAAGAAACCAGGGTTTAAAACCTTCCCCTTCCCACCCTTATATTCTCAGGATGAAGTTTCAAGTGTACTAACGAAAAAGAACAGGCAAACACTTATCAAGAGTTGGAAGAGCTACCAAGTTTGTGGAAGTTTATGCAAGATTTTGCTCTTCTGTTTCCAGGCTACTTGCTACATTAACAACCCTGCCCTAGGCAATCAGCTATTCTTCAAACTTCGTTTTATGAATTCGCTTTTAGTCATCATCCTCCTTCTACCTGAGATGGAGGTGTTGGCTTGCCATTTAAGGTCATTTGTTGTGGTGGCAGATGCCCTGGGGGTGGCACAGGTGCAGTTTTCAACTTCTTCGTGTCCACTTTTGAAGGATGCTCTTCCTCCTCCTCATCTGAATCTTGCAAGCCGTACTTCGAAAAGTGTGCCACCTGCGTAATCAGACAGACAAGTACGTCACCCCTTGGAGAAAAGCTTTCAGGCATCTATTTCCAAAACCTCTGAACAACGAGCTGGCATAACTCAACTTCACACAGCAGTCATGATACTTGGAACAAAAATTTTTTGGAATTTTAAGTTCTCAGGAGAGTCCAACTTCAGACTACTACTGATATTTTTCGCAAGTCAGTTCATAACTAGGAGAACACAAACATTACCTTAAATACCCAAGATCCGGTCTCTGGGCGGTATTCCTTGAATCGAGCTCCCTGTTTCCGAGATACAGACTCTAGTCTGCCTTCATAATTCATCTCTGCTAACCGTTCAGGGCTTTTTATCAAGCAACGAGATGTTTTATCTGTAGGCCAAACTCCATCTAATGTAACTTCAGCTCGTCTGTGAAAGACAGAAGTGTAAGAGACCATACAATTTTGAGGCAGAGCTATTACAGTACATATACAGGAGCTGAGAATTGAAGACGTGAGCTCAAACGATTTTTATACCAAACTTCGGTTCAGAACATGCCACACTGTCAAGTAACTGTACAATACTGTAATCTGAAAGCACACCTCCAAAATTTAGATCTCTTCATACCCTTCTGTAAGCACAGTAGATTTTGTCAATACTAGAAAAATATCCTTACCCTGTCCACGCAGTACCTTTAAAAAAAAGTCCACAGAAACCAACCCTGAATTACCTATTTAATCCTTCACCAATAGGTGGTTTTCTTTCATCATCAGGATAAACAATAACTTCTTTCCTACGGATGTGTACTATGTCATCCAAATTTAAGTTAGTTAGGTTTACTTCTCCTTCAAAGTAAATTGATCCATAACCTGGAAGAAAAATGAAAGGTGGCCAAACATCACAATCTGCATAAGTTCTCTAGCATGAGATTTCATAAGTTCCTGCTATTCTCTTTTCCCCAGCTTACTACCTAGCTTTGTCATGTCTCCAGAGTAGAGCACAAGTGACTCCTCCTTCTCAGTGTGAAAATACTGAAGATGATATCAACTATTTTACAGTCAGTTCTTTTGCACAGAAAGCTTTTGTTACTGTTTGGCTATTCATGTTGCTGATATAACTATTAAGCCGTACCATCAGCTTTACAGCAGACACGTTTAGAGACATTTTTTAAAAATCAGTACACATAATATGATTAAAAAACCCAATAAAATAAAAGCTGTAAAAAATACTGTTCAGGTTGAGGGCTCTTCACTAAAGCTCAGTCAGCTCGAATATAGGTAGCAACTGAGGTGGAAACAACGAAGATCAGTTTAGCACCAACGCTCCAGTAAGTTTCAGTTCTACAGTTTTCGTGTTTAAGGACAGCGAGCATCTTAAAAGCTACAGAAGCTTTTGAAAAGCGCGAATGTGAAAGGAACAAATCAGCCCATAACACGGGCTAAGGTGACCAGTCTGTAAGATTAAGTCTTTGATACGAGTCATTCACAATGCAAGGAAACTGTTTACAGTCTTACTGAAGGCAAGAAACTCTGATTTGGTTTCCATAGCTTTAAAATCACCGGCGAACTTCAAGTGACTAGAAAAGCTGTATGTGCTTACCTTTACGGCCTATGGTGAAGTCGGTCACAACACATTCGTTCCTGTCATTGGTAAATCGAGCTAGCTCCTCCATAGATGGGATGGTATAGTAGCCAGCTCTTGTTAGAACAATTCCTGCAACAGAAAAATCACCGAGAACTTGATGACAGCAAAATTATCAACTTCAGCCTTTCAAGAACTTCATTCCATTTCTTTTGCACGCTTGGACAGCCAAAGACCCCAAATAAACTGAGAATCAGTGCAACAAAAGCAGAGTAACCAAAGCCTATTAATTCCACAGCTGCCTTAGCAAATTTAAAACATAACTGTGATGTCAGGCTATTTCAGACTAGCATTCTGTCATGATCAGAGATCAGCAGATGTGTATGAAAAACACACATACAGCAACACTTGACAAAACTACTCTCCTAGCTTTAACAGTTTGGAAGCTCAGGCACCTGCTGACCACAATGTGGCTTCTTTTCCATTTAACAGGCTCCAAAGCTTTTTCATCTGTTGATTTGTTGAATGATCTAATGATTTGATTAATAATTTAAAACCCAATTAAGCTTTTTACATCCACAACTTCCTGCCACTGGGGTGCCTAGGTTAACTGACATTTGTGAAGACAGATGTCTTTCGAACGTGTCACTTGATAATTTCATCTGATGCTTCACGTTACCCAAGAGCGAACAATTCTGTTCCTCACCTTCTCCAGACCACGAGTTTAAAAACCTCTAACATACTCCCCCAACTCTTCTCCAGATATAAAAAAATAGTCTTAACTAAATGAAAGCTATTCAAGACCTTTCATCACATTTTCACACCTCTCCATCTATTTCAATCTCACTATACCCTGAGACTGGAATTGAGAGGAAGTTCTGAAACACAGGTGCAAGGTGGGTCCCTGCAGCAGCATAACCGTGTTCTATATTCTATTTCTCTCCTAGGAATTTCTAACATGCAGATCTATAACCCCAAGATTGTGTTCCTGGCTGTTAATCAACTCAGTCCACTACTGCAGAACAACTACATACTGGTTGCTCTTCCTTCTCCCCATCTCTCATGCATCGCACTACATCAATATAACAACATTGGTTGATGAAATTGGATTGCTCAGTGACTCAGTAAAAAGATTTTCTGTACTAGATAAGAGAGACTGGAAAACAAGATATGAAGAAAAAGGGAGAAAAGTAAAAAGAAAAAAGCTGAGGGTCAAAAACAGTAAAGAGACATTTAAAAAAGCATGCATGAAGTGCCAGCAGAAACTATACACTACAAAGAATTACTACTATCTCCATCCACAATCTAACCTGCAGGATGCAACTGATGCACGGTTTCAGTCTCTTCTTCACGTTCATCCTGAAGAGAATCATCATGAAATGAGGCATCTTCGCTGCTGCCTTCCAGACCATTTCGCAAGGCCACGCGCATATTCAGAGCCACAATGGTGTCATCCACGTTGTTCTGGTGTCTGTGCACAGTGTTCTCTGGGGTTTGGGGGATGGGCTTGGCAATGGGGTTAGTGTAAAACCTAGTCACTTCATGATGATCTTCCTCTTCCTCTCGTTCACCATCTTGCCTGTGGTTTTCATCGGGAGGTACTGACAAAAAGAACCTAAAGAAATAAAGAACAAAGCTTAGCTAGTTAGGAGACTAAGGGACTCATGCGGACTAAGAAACTCATGTCAATATTAAAACTCAAGTTTTTTCATATAAAAAGCAGACAGCACCACCATGTAAGGTGTAGTGCCAGCTGGTTAAGGGAAGCGATTATTCCCCCTTACTCTGCACTTCTCAAACCACCTCTGCAATTTTGCCTCTAATCTGGGACTCCCAATACAAAAAATATACTGAAAAGTCCAGTGGAGGGCCACCAAGATGGCAAGAACACATGCCCTGAGGAGAGGTTGAGGGAAATGGGTTGCTTAGCCTGGAGAAAAGGCTTGCAGGAGGATACGATAGCATGCCTTCCAACACCAAAGACAATTGTCCGGCTCTTCGTATGTGCATGGCAGGAGGATGAGAAACAATGGTCAAATAAAACAGGGGAGGTTCTGACTTGACCATGAGGACAGTCAGGCATTAGAACACACAAACCAGAGGGGCTGTGGAACCTCCACCCACGGGGGTTTTAAAGACCTGACTGGACAAAGACCTGAACGACCTCATCTTAATACAGCATTGACCCTGCTTGAGGAAGACAGACCTCCCAAGGTCATTCCAACCTGATAGATTCTATGATTTTATCTAGCGATTAACCATACTATAATATTTCTGTGTCCAAAATAATCATCCCATTCTTCTAAAACTGTGTGTAAGTTTTGAGGGCACCACGATGAAGTCAAACTTGACAGTATTGTGACAATCGCTCCAAAACAGCAGCTTTGAAGAGCTGCCTGTTGTGCCTGGCTACTGGCAACACAGCTACTGAATCTCCCCATCTCATTAAGAACAGACCAGGTCAGGACTAAGGTAGTCAGAAACGAGCTTCCTCACTGCCATAATCAGGTCTTACTTCTAGTAGCTTTCAATTAAATCAAAATGTTGATTTGGTCAGGAATTTTTCCAACTTTTGATTAAAAAAGAGTTTAGATGAAATAAGGCCACAGATTTATAGCAGAAACAAGTGTTTTTGTGCTTTTTTTTTTTTCTCCCCCCTTTCCTTTGGCAAGGTGGTGGGGGGAAGAAACAGCCTTAGGGATTCCTCATTTTAATATACAGAAAATACATTACTGTAAGACAACAGGATTAGCAAAGCTTCCTTGGAATTCCCACTCAGGGAACAAAACATAAGGAGAGGTTGTTCTCTCCTCAGGGTCAGGTTTAGTACTTCCCTCAAGTAATCACTTAGTTTCTCTCTGTGGGGAATGAAAAGAGACAGATACATCCAGAAAGCAAGTCATCCCTCTTTGAATTCCTGATTTTGGAGGAAAAGAGCTGGCTTCTGACCACACAGGAAGAACAGATGGCTAGTTTAAAAGGAAGTGAATCTCACAAAATAGGTGAGCTCATTTTTAATGAGCAGCTAAGATGACGTTCGTTAGAATAAAGTAACTACCTACTTTATTCATAATAATTAGAGACAAGCAGAACTAGCTAGCATTTCTCGTAAGCATGAACACTTGCATTGTGAATCAACATACCGATCTCCATTCTCTGGATACTCCGACGGAGAAGCCAGGTCTTCATTTTCACGACTGACAGGTGAAAACAGATTGCTACTGTTGAGGTTTTTCAAAACCAACTTTTTGATGCTCTTCCTAAAAAATAGGAAAGAGAAATTTGGAGAGATCCACTGCATAAGCATGAAAAATGTACTTAATTCAAGAGCCCCAGAGACTGGGAGCCATATAAGATCTGTTCCCACAATCGCAATGTACAAAAGCTTCTATTAGAGGACTGCAATAGCTGCCTTACTAAAAAAATATTTTTTTAGGATGCCATTCAAGGCTTTGGTTTATGAATAAGTATAATAATTGTTTATCTATAAAAGAACCAGTGTTAGGCTATGAAAATAACAGAAATTGGCCTTCATACTAAACTGCATTAGCAAACCTAGAGTCTCCAGTTTCAGAAACAGGAAGTGTTATACTATATCTCCATTCCTTGTAATAATTTATAGTTGACCTTATAAGGTAGCTTCATTCCAGTCATAGGATGACCTCAATTAAGAGATTAATTGAAGTTAACAGTTAAAGCTGACCATTTTCATCTTCTCTACAATAAACACTTTTCTCCAAATTATACACAAACCCTGTTTTTGCTGTTCACATTTGAACCAGATCACAAAATCCCCTGAAGTCAGGGAACATAGTACACTTAGAGGAGGTTCCTCAAGCCGATCAGGTGCATTAGAACAAACAGGATGTCCAACCTGACCAAAAGTTTCAGGTGAAACTGTAATTTTTACCCACAGCAGCACAGTGATGTTTTCAAATAAAATAACCAGGAGTCCAAGCTCTGTAACATATCAGAGTACCAAATAACCAAGGAAAACAAAAGGACAGAAGGACATTATGTAAAACCAATTTTCTGTACATCATTAATTACACGGCTTTTCTTCTTGCGCCACCATCTCCCTCCAAGATACACAAAAGCAACTAACTTGGGCATGAATGCACCATTGGATAGGGAAGGCTCATCATCATCAAGACCATCAAAAAGATGAGATTTGGCAGAGCCAGCTGTCTGCAGAGCTTTAGGTCGCACTCTGGTTGCTGGACGTGGAGTCAGTTTGTAGTGGGTGGGTGTTGTTAAGGCCTTCTGAGCTGCCGGGTTAGTTGGTTTCAGTCTCTGAAAGAATAAGATGTAGAATTGGAATTTTCACACCATTTGAAGTCCAAAAGGGATTTATTTTGTTGTCTTCTAAAACAAAGTGGCAGGGCAAAAAATCTCTGTCATAAGCAAAGCTCAAATTAAATACTAAAAAAATCCCAAGTTAAGTAGAGACAATTACCCATCTTTACTCTCAACTAGCAGCAATAAGCACAAGAACTAAAGCTCAGGCTCTGAAATGGCCAAAAGCAGTAGACAGAGCCATAGCACATGCAGTTTTAGGGTCCTGTACAGTACAGAAAGCCACTGCACCAGTATGAGCATATGAATGGCAAGTCACTGAGTTGCTCACTGCTACTTAAGTGAAGCGGTGATATTGAGCACAATACATTAAAGTCATTTCAAATCTTACCCACGAGTTTCATGTTTACATGCACTCACCTCTTCTTTCTTCTTTGGGTCGGACATTGGGTTTCTGAAGAGCGGAGAATCTCCAAAGGGCGAGTAAGTCAAGCTATTGAGATGCTGCTGAAGGACTGCTTGCTGGGCAGCTGATGCATTTGGGTCTGTCAGTGCTACGTAAAGAACATCAGCTTTTGTACAAACTTCAGCATTAAAGAGTTTTACTAACAGAACCAAGGCAGGTTCTATTAGAAAAGCCATCTTCCCAAAATAACTCCTTAATGAATTCAAATTTATATACAGACTTCAGGATTCTTTTCCCCTGCTCTTCAGTCACTATTTCTACTTCCTCCCGTACTCTGGAGGAAGAAGAAATCATTCTATTCCCTCTCGTGCATTAGAATTTGCAACCATACTCAAGTAAATTTTTATCTGTGAAGAGCTGAGGGAATGGAGAGCTACAAAACAGCAGAGCAAGTCTGGTCTGCCAAACCTTTAATTAATACATCTGACTTGTGAAGCGTTAACCTCTTTTCTTTTCAAGAACATAGAATCTTTGATTCAAAGCTTTGACATTCCTGCTACACTGATCATATTAGAAATTGGTCTAGTCTCCTCTGTAACAATGGTCTCTTAGTTTTGTCTCTCCATCTGCTAGCATCTAGTTTTAATTCCCACTACAATACTATGAAGTGTTCAAGCAACCTAAAGGAGGCTTAATTTTAACTGCAAGAAAACCAGACTGTGCATTCCTCAAGAAAAAGAACGCTTTCATAAGCAACAGCATACTGTCAAAGTCTGCAAGGAAGTCAAGAGGAGAGTTTGAGACAACTGGTTCTTACCAGATGAAACACTGGCTTAATTGAACAGATGCAAACCAGCAAAACCCTTCCCTAAGCTGCCCCACTGCAGACATTGCCTATAGCAATAGATGGAACATCTGCAGATTTGCATCAAGGGAGGTCTAAGATTAAGGAAAAGTGTAAGCAAGACAGTAGAGTATAATACTGCAATACACTGAAGAAAGAGTTATTTTATCCTGAAGAGAAAGTAGCTTCCCCCCACAAAAATTTTTCCTTATCATAACACCAGATCCCCTAGTATGTGAAGTGACTGAGGGTGGAGGGGTAGGGGGTGGGGTTCTGGGGTGTTCCTCCCCGCCTCTTAAAATTGTTTCCCTGAAGTAACAGCCTTGGAGGACCTAGAGCAACAAGGTCTATACACAAAGTGCTCACATCTGCCAAAAAAGATGAAGGTAGCTGGAAAAGGTACACATTTCAACTTACAAAATTATAGCAGAAGAGCCTGAATCTAAAGACCATTCATTTAGCCAACAGAAACAGCACACTTGCTAACCAAATCCCTCCAGCTCTCCTAGCTGGAACTATTTAAGCAGCTAATAATAGAGTGCCCTTACTTTTTTTGGTAAGCACTTGCTCTTGCTGTCCCACACACAGGGATAGGAAATATCTTAATAATTTTGGAGATGCAGCTCTAAAATAGCTGCAACTATTAATGTTAGACAGGTACCACCGAATTACTTAAAATATAATTAGCATGAAAAGGTTGTCATGAACATGGTCTACATTGCTACTGAAGACAAAAAAGTAGCCTCAGAGTTGCTCAAACATTTTGTTTTCCCCTCTAAAGGATTTGGTTCCAAAGTTTAGACACATCTCAACCAAGGCAGGAAGCAGCAATTAAACTTGGGTTAACATACACTTACCTACAGCAGGCTGAGGGGCTCCAAACCCCAGAGTAGCTGTTGATGTATTGAATCCCGGTGCTCCAAAGGCTCCTGTTCCTAGTGTTCCACCTAGTTTAGGCTGGGTATTTCCAAATAAAGAAGTCTGTCCTGCCCCAAGAGCTAAAGGGAGAAAGACAAGTGTTATTTACTACAGAAGTGTAAAAAAAAGAAAAAGTTTACAAGTCAATTTATCCCACAAAGAAAATTGTTTGTTAAATCATTATTGTTAAATTAAATTATTTATCAAAGGAACAGATCCACATAATCGCATCAGGTAGTCTCCAGACAGCGTAGAGGATGCCATCAGATTTCTGAACCGTTAGCCACCACTGTCAGCAATGCTGCTTCTGCCACTTCCACACTTGACAGCAAGACCCATTTCCAGGGAGTCTAGTTTAAGACTGTCAACCTTCTGTTCCAAGGCAGTAAATGCCACAGCATATTTCCTACCAAACATGCAGATGGCTAAAATTCAAGTTCCACGACAATGTCTTAGCTCTCATCTATGAGCAAGGCTGTATGCAAGCCTGGGGTGGATATCAAAGTCTTTTTAAAAGGTGCCCTGGTATAGTGCTACCAATCTCTACTTGGTTCTGATTTGAGGCAGAGATTCATGACTTCGGACTAAAAACCATCCATAGTCTTTACTACATCACTAGAGTTATCAAGTAATACCAAAGCCATATTATCAGAAAAATCTGAGAGCTTTGCTTAAGCTAAAATGAAACAAACTGGTAGCCCGCTTACCTGTTCCAAATCCCGTTCCAAGCCCAGTTCCCAGAGTCCCAGTTGCAGGCTTATTTCCAAACAAACTATTGCCAGCAGTGTTGGCACCAAATCCTGCAAGAATAGAAACAACGGCGCATTAATCTAAAGCTATTAGGGATAAAAAGGGGGAGGCGGGGGGAATGTATCTAAGCAAGTAAGAATGACTTGCTTGCAGACAGCTCTGCCATAATTAAGGTCAAATTTCATACACCATTTCCAACAATGTAAGTTAAACTCTAACAAACAGCAAGAGGGGCCTCCAATGGTATTATAACACATTTTACCTACAAACACAGTATTGAAAAAACAGTACAGAAAAATACTGTCTTGCCTTTTTAGACGTTTGTTAAAGACTTCAAAGTTTTATTGAAAGTCAGAAAGGACATCACGAGCCTGTATTTGGCAGAGTAAGATGTATGAAAGTTTCTTAAACTGGAAGAAGTCCCATTTTACACTGCTTATACCACACAAACACTTCTCTGATTCTCACTGACAAAGCAGTTAACTCAGATTCATAAGAGTGCACAGTTCAATGCCATATTTAATTGTAATAAAGTACAGCACTAGTCTAACACTAGACAGATTACTTAAATTTAAGATTGAGAAACCATCCAATTAAAGCGTTGGTTAGCACACAAAGACAGAATCAAACTAGAAAACCGCAGACATGGACTGACATCAGAAATATCTTTGAGCCAAACTCCACTTTCTCTGCAAGTTGTACCACTGCAAGTAATGCAGGGAAAATAAAACACTAGTATCAATTTTGTTCACTACTAAAAAGGGTCAAAAGGCTACCTGTAATGTGGCTACCTCGTTCTTAGCGAACGGCAGAACAAGGGACTTGGAAGCAACTTTCTCAAATAAAAACTGTGGTAATGGACAGTTTGTCCAAGCTTGGTCACCGCAAAGGAACTGTGCCTGCTAAGATGCTGCCCTGTTCTTCCTCTGTCTTTCATGGGAGGCTGCTACGGCAGAGTAGTTGCACTTTAGATTTTTTTTTTTTTTTTTTTTTTTTGGAGATATCAAAACAGATGTCAATACCTTAATCATTCTAAAACCAGTTCTGCTCAGTTTTAGGAATAGAGTTTTTGGTCTCAGCTTCAGGAAACCCCCCAAAACAGATTTCAAACAGGAATCTTGTTAAGTCAGTCTGTCATTGACTTGAACTATCAGTACACATTTCCCCTGCTTGACCACATTCATTCAACACCAATTACCTAACATTGGGGTCAGAGGCCAACATAACACAAGACATAGTTCTTCAGAAGTTTCTGATTAGTCACATTCTTGTGAAAGGTGACAGCTACCAGCTAAAAATTAACCGTCAGTTTGCCACTTTACCCTTGCTCCAGTGCAAGATTTGCTTGTACCCTGTCATCAAGCTACAGATACCAATATGACTATTTTTATCCATTTCCTTCAGCACTCCTTTGCAAGTACAGTGTGTATTTACAGCCTCTCAACAAACCTCTACGATGCGTCAGTTTTGACTTCAATAGTCTTCAATTACAGGTTACAACTTCTTCAGCACTATTTGAAATAGTGGTACTTTTAACACAACCATCTACCTTCCGAGTCAGGGCATGCCACCAGGAGGAAAGGTGGAAAACAGCGTCCAAGATGCTCCCCTAGAGTGGCATGCATCAGAAGCACTGCTTACCTGAGAATTTTAACATTCATAATCATTTAGCATACGACATTCAGCTGCCTGGTGTGTGGTATATGCAGTGTAATTTTAAGTGATTGAATCCCACTTTTTTTATATGTACCAAAATTGGAAGTGTTTGTATTGGTTCCTAAAGTCAGGGTTGGTTTGTTACCAAAGAGCCCGCCGCCAGTGGTTGTGCCAAACGAGGGAGCACTGGTTGTGGTGGTTCCAAATCCAGCAGGCTTGTTACCAAACAGGGTCTGAAAGGAAGAAAACATGAATTTTAAAACCAGATGGACTGATATGAAGAACTACATTCATGTTTCATTGCTAGCAAGAAAGCTGAACTAGAGCCAAGCACAGCTTAAACCACCCAATGCAGACTCCCTACAGCGGTGTGCTATTTGCAAGCCACATGCACTAGTACTGTATGACAAATACCTTCTTGAAGTAAGTATTTTAACTCCTTTACCCAGCTCCATATAGAATACATCAAAACCAAAAAAGATTCAATATCAAGGATCAAGTTAATTTTGGGTAAGTCAACATTACAAGTCAAACACTTGTATTTCCAACGCTGCACTGAGGCATCCCTAGCAATATACAGGGATTGGCAGATGTTCACTCTTGCTGTCTTCACTCACTCAAGAGAATAGTTCTTAAAAAATTTTATTTCTGAAATACCAGTTTAATTATAAATTTTTATATTGTATCCTTGACTTCATGAAACCATACTGCTTTTGCACCTTAGACATCTTAAGCTTTTAGACTACACTACTTTGACGGAGGTCAATACACAGAAACAGGACCCTAGAAGCAGGTATGGGTTTTTATTTATTTTTGATTTCATCACAAAAGGCACAGACATACCGAACCGCCAACACCAAATCCTGTGTTAGCTTGTCCAAACAGACCAGTTCCAGTTCCAAATCCAGTACCAGCATTTGTATTGGCAGCTGTTCCAAAAAGACCTCCAGGTTGCGAGGGCTGGGTTGCCCCAAAGAGACCCTACAAACATGAATTACGTTTGAAAAGTGTTGCAATATTATCTAAAGTCTAGCACTGATGATCCAAACAGAGCCGACACAAAGTCAGTTAATAAAATAACCACAGTATTTCCCCTGACTGAGGGGAAGAAGATGCTTCAATCAAAGAATCTATGCTTCGATCTTAAAAGGATACAGGAATTCCCTCACTTTCAGTGAGGGAGATGGAAAAGAAACATTTCAGAGAAGTCACAGAATATTCAGAAAGAATACAGTACATTTGGAGCTGAAGCCTCTGGCTATGCAATGTAATTACAGCTGTGTAGCACCTTTTAATCAGAAGAACCCCAGAATGCTGCTCTTCAGTCATAAGAAAGTTCAAAATGGTTAGTGTGAATTCCCACAGAATGTTACTAATGAAGTGACAGGAACTGTGTGAATGCAATTGGGAATATTTGAGTTGACAGAGACAGTCTACTTAAAGAAGGGAAAGCAAAAAAAACCCTGTTAAACACTATATTGCTATTCATTTATCATGAAAAGCAACTTTTTCCAATTAAAATTTTTTAGCTTAGCATTCAAAGCCTAACCCTAGTTTTATGAAACTGTATTACAGTTTGAGGAAAGTTTCTGAACTATTATATCCAGCCTTCTCTGTCTAGTTGGAATAATAGCTATATCACAATTTACGCCTTTAAGTGTTTGAACAATTTATCTTACCATGGTGTTTGTATTTGGCTGTCCTAGAGTGCTGGTATTCCCAAAAGAAAAGCCAGTGTTCTGCGTTGTTGTAGCTTGTCCAAATGGCTTGTTAAACAGACTGGTAGTTTGAGACTGCTGACCGAAAAGACCCCCTGTTGTTCCTGTTCCAAAGCCAGTTGTACCTACAACATGCAAACAAATTGGTTAAAAGGCCTCAAGCATTTACCCAAACTATTCATGTTTCCATACTCAGTACATTCAAACATGAAAAAATGCTCGAATTCAACAGAACAGCAAAACATGCAGTGTCAATAACACAGCATGGCATCTGCATTCAAATCAAAGTAGTTCGTGTTGATATTCTATCAGGTTCTCCTTGCCCCAAGAGTCAGTGCGAACCTAACACCCAAGGATTATTAGCAAACACACTTCACAGATAGATCTGACCCAAAGGATACCCTCTTTGCCGTGGTCAGCTTGTTGTCCATCATACCACGAAAACCGTACCATTGACATCTGAAAAGAGCTGATTGAGCAAGAGGTGGATTGACAGCCAGAGAACTGAAGATCAGTTCCCTAAATTACCAATACTATTCTACAGCCCATACAACTACTGCTACAGAAACTTCTCCCTGAGCTTGAAACCCTTTTCCCTTTCTTTCCCCAAAGGGAAAAGAGCTATTTAGGTGTGATGGGGTAAAAATGGCATGGACATATACTAGAACTTTTGTTCTTGCTTTCACAACTGTCATTGGTGTCTCTGCAGGACTTGGTGCTTTCTTTGGAGTTAAATGCAAGACAAATACACAAAGTCCAACAAGACCGTCATGCTGCGCAGTCCACTTATCTTAGCGAACCCTACTGTTGCGAAGTGCAGAGAGTTACAGACACCTGTATGTTGATCTTGCCCAAACACAGCAACCTAGCTCAACTCGCAAGAGCCTCAAGCGAGCGCAAAGATTAAACCTAGCAATGCCCACCATTAAGGACAGACACACTTCTGACCTAAGACAATACAGCCTTTCTTATAACAGTTTCACCTGTGCTTTTACTGCATACTGTAGGATTTTGATCTTCTGCTCAGTCTCTAATTCCACATAAATACAAATATCCACTTACATTCAGGTCTGCAGCAGAAGTTAATTGTTTCACATAAAAATAGAATGTTTCATCTTCTCAGCAAGATTTGTTTCACACTAAGTTCAAAAAGGTCCCCTAACTGGTTAGTCCAACTGGCCTGCAACTACCAGACGTGCAAGTATTTTTATTAAATACAAGTTAGTTATTTCACACTTGGCATTTACTCTTGGTCCAAGGACACCAAGATGGACAGTGCGAAACCAAGATGGCCCAACATTTAACAGGTCTGCATTCTAACCCTGACCTACTTGTGAAAAAAGTTCCTGGCAAAGTTTAATTAGGTCATTGTAAATTAACGGGTCCATTTCCAGGGAATTTATGCCCACTCTCATTAGTAGTGGAATCTAGACTTCACCTTTAGGCAACTGATTCTATCACTCTAGCAAACAGTAACAACCTTCTAATGGTTGCACTTCAAAGGGTTTTACTGGCTCACACGACCTGGCTGACTTTCCTGGAAAGCCAGATGCACTAATGAACTGTTTTCCAGCACATCTTCAGGGATGCAGAGGATGCGTACAGCTACTAAGTAAACAGAGCTCTCTATAGTACAGATCACTGAATGTTGGTAACACAACTAGACAAATTTGAGTTCATACCAGTGTTTTCTCACTTTATTGCTGAATTTTAAATAGCTTAATGGAATACTTGCATTTGTAAGAATGAAGAACATCCAGCAACAGTAAAGCCAGCAGACAGGCAATACTTACTCGTTCCAAAAGCAGTTTTATTCTGTCCGTATGAAAAGCCTGTATTAGTAGTAGAAGAGCCAAAAAGTCCTGTAGCTGTACTTGATGTAGCAGTAGAAGACCCAAACAAGCCTGCAGCTGCTCCTGCTCCTACTGGATTTGAGGGCCCCTTCCTGTTTGCCTGGTAGTCTTCTAAACGAAGTTCCTAGTAAAGGAAAACCCAGTTCTCTTTACCCATTCTTTTTACATGGAGTAAGGTTAGAACAATGTCATTAGCATGTCTACACAAAATTTAAGTTTACTCCAAGATGAAAGTACCAAGAAAAAGTGTTAACACTAAAAAAAAGCCCCACCATTAACAGGACCTAAATTTAGATGTACTGCTGCAGTTCATATTTGGGCTTAGATTTTAGTTCTAAGAGCTTTTTCAGATCTTTTCATTAGAAGGCCTCTTTCGAAGTATCCAAAGAGTTAACTTCAACAGAAAGGCCTCAGGGTTAGATCTTTGGAAGCATTAGTTTATATTCAAGAGCTGTGAGACATTATCACAGCAATGCAGGATTGCTCCTAACTGGAACTCACTCTCTTCTAGAATGTGTTGAAATAAAACTTCAGGTCTTCAGAAAGTGCAGCATTAAGCATTTAAAAGCAAAACCGACTAATATAGCGATGCATGAAGTGTTTTACTTGATGCTGCCTCTATTCTGCGAGTGATGCAGATACTGAGTATCATACTCGTGTTAATGAGCCCAGAAGGTGCTCATTACAGTCTAAAAAAGCTCTGCTAAAACAATGCTAATTAACAGTCAAGCAAGACAAACGCGTTTAAATACTTATTGACTGACCTCAAGGGATTTGCTTTCATATTCCTTCATAGCAGTAATGCACTGGTGCTTGGTACTGATGTTAGTGCTAACTCCAGATTTTACCATAGTATCTGAGCCAGTTGGTGGCTGCGAAAGAAGAGGTTAAGGTATCAGATTTAAAATCTAGGTAGGTTTTCATTAATACAGTTAGTATTCTCCTATCAGATACTGTTAAAACCTAACTTTAATACAGGAATAGTTTTAGCATTATCTGTACAGCTGTGACCTCATCCACTGATGAAGCATTTTCAATGGCAATCAACAATGGACTTTACCCTAGTAACAGCCAGTTAACAACCCAGTTTCACTTTAAAAATAGTTTACCTAAGTTTGTGACACAAATCCTCCAGCTATTCAGGGATTTTATTATCCCTAATATCTTTTCTTACTATCCTGTGGAGAAGTATACACCAGTGCCCTCTGACAGAGTCTGTTCAAGTTGGTCATCACAATTCTGTCCATACCCAGTCAAGCAGAAAGTCTCTATCTGATAAATCAGCTCATGCAAGTCTCAACCCTCTCTGTTTCCAGGCTGAACAAGTATTTCAGAAAAAGAATCCCTCTTTTCATTAGTTACCCCATTTCCATGATAGCTCCTTCTCCAAGACATCCTTCACTTTCAACTGCCAAAGAACCTTCAAGTTTTGTTATTCTACCCTTCTTAAAGGGAACTCATACAGAAAACGCATAGGGAATAGGTCTTCGAATTTCAGTTCACCTTTCCAGATCCATGCTAACTTAAGAGAATTACATTTCTTTTGACTCACACTCCAAAATGGCATTAGGCCCTGTTGCTATTAGCATCTATTTAGCCCTGACCACATAGAATTCTGTAGTACTTCCGGCCCTCTTGAGAATGCTCAATTTTAAGAGCTGGTTTACAGTTGCATTAAAGCTGAAGAGGTAAGTTTGACAAGCCTAGATAGGGCACTACTTCATGGTGTTTGAGAAGCCTGTCATATTCAGAATAAAGAACTCTACTACTCTTGAGTTAATTATACATCTTATTTCCACTGAAACGGTTCTATTAATGGGCATGTTTTCAAGCGATTTTAGAGCACTGCACAGTTGCATATGAATCAATTGTAACTATATAGTAATTTACACAAAAAACTGCAAAATTTAATGCTTCCTATAATAAACAGGTTACATTAAGACAGAAAGATAAAACTTACATTAAACTTAATAGTGGTGCCAGTTGGAGCAGCAGTAAAACTAGTTGGGCCAAAAAGAGAGCCAGATGTACTCCCAAAAGGATTGGAGGTAGTGTTAGTGGTTCCAAAGAGACCTCCACTGCTGGTACTGGTTCCAAAGTCTAAAAGAAAAGAAAAGAAAGAAAAAAATAGAGCCAAACTCCAAATATTCTAGTAAAATTAGAAAATAGCTGGGAAATGAAAGAAACTGCTCCTAAAAATTTATAGCAGTGCAGGAAACCTACAGTAGAACGCTGCATTAGCAGACTGTAGAAGATTGCTCCCTAATTCGTCACCTCAGGGAATACAAGAATAACCACCGCAGCCAGTTTCACTCTACTCCTGATAACAACGCTAAGAAAATTATGTGTATACAGGGAACCAGTGAGATTTCCTTCCTCTTCTCAGAAGGGTCTGGAAGTAGTTGCTTCTGCTTCAGAGAATTACAGTAGAATTTAAGAGGCATTTCAAACATCCTAGTGCCAGAAGCAAGCCAACCGTAACTGCTCTGCAACAGCAGAATAAAAAGCTAGAATGAAATGGACCCAAAGGACATTTAAGAATAGGAAATGCGGGCTGACTACCATTTTCAACTTATTTCAAAGTTCACGTCTAGCATCGTAGCTACCGATCTTGTAGCATATCAGTTCAGTTTGTGGATGACAGCAAGTACTGTCAATATATCCTTCAGGGCCAGGGCAGGGAAGGACCCACATTAACACCTGTATCAAACCCACACATGTATCCAAAGCTCTGTGCTCTTCAATCAAAGAAAATAACCAGTACTCAAAGAAACACAACAGTTTTACTCACTTCCAAACCCAGCTGGCTTATTCTGTGCAAATGCATTATTTTGAGAGGAGAAGAGACCTCCGCCAGTGCTGGTGGTTCCAAACAAGCTGTTTGACGTTCCAGTTGACGTTCCAAACCCAAAGCCAGTGCTTGTGGAGGAGGTGGCTGGCTGATTAAACGTAGTCGAACCAAATAATCCTCCTGAACACAGAAACAGACTATTAATCATCTGCAAAGATTGTTCAGCTTTTTAATCATCTGCAAAGATTGTTCAGCTTTTCTTTTTTCTGTTTAGTAACATCCCTCTTTCAGTATTGTATTCTGCACTACAACCATAACACCGCAGTACCTGGTTTTGTCTGCGTACTCCCAAAGAGGCCTCCAGTATTATTGTTCGACCCAAAGGCTGATGTCCCGAACGCTCCTCCACTTGTAGTGCCAAAGCCGGCATCTGAGAAACAGCATCACGGTTTAGACGAAAGCATATTTTAAACACGCTCACTAGGAACTAAACATTGTTACTGCCTTCTGAACTTTCGGAAAGGAGCCTGCACACAACTGTACATCTCAGACCCTCATGTACATAAAGTGTTATACTAAATATTTCTACAGCTCTTAAAGCAAAAGGCTACAATGGTTAGCATCAGCTGTTGCTACAGAATGTAAAGCCACTCAATTCTGCTAATCTGCAAGACCTCCATGACTAATTACAGCACTCAAAAGTTGGTCTTTATACCTACGTTTGGGAATAAGATTAAGAAGAACAAATACATACTGTAAATACCACAGTGAACTTTCAGCCATTAGAGCAGACTGTAAATCAATGTATGTACCCTATTTATTAAGGGGGAAACACAGTAATCCTGTTATGGCTCCAGAAAGAACTCCAACTGCATGCTTTTTCCTTCCATGTCTTCCCAATGTATCCCAGTCCTGACTGAAAGAATCTCCCCCCTGCCCCCCAAGACTGCCTTCATCTAAGCATTCAAGTTTCCACTTCTTTCACAAAGGAAAGTTTCACTGACTGTATGCAGAATTCTGGTATCTACCCAAATTAAAAGCTTGTGTTAGCAGAGGAGCCTCAGACTGCTGAACTTGATTCACAAGTCTGTTTCCTATCACTGCAAAGCGAGTGAGTTGGACAGCCTAGCAATATTCCAATTCTGTCACACCCAAATAATCACCACTAGATTCTAATAAAGAATCTATTTCATTCTTTAGCTGCACCTCTAAGGAAAAAAAAAAAATACTATGTACTGAAAAAAGTCACACTACAAGCTTACAACCATTACTTACTTTGTCCAAAAGTTGAAGTTGTCCCAAAGCCAGTGCTGCCTCCAAACGGAGTTCCAAAGGATTTGTTAAACATTTTCAGGATGTGTTAGTTTTTTCTAAACCTAGAAAAATGAATTCAACATTTATATAAAGCTTACTTTGAAAAGTCATTTTTCATCTTCCTCACTGTTGATGTAAGCAATCTGAGTACTTAAAGCATATTATACAGGAAAGCAAGATTTAAGTTCATGCAGATAGAATTCTAAATAAGACAAGAACACTAATATTCTAGTAAAATCACAAAACCTCAGCATCCTCAAAACAATCCTTGCAAAATCAGTCAGGAAGCTAAGCCAAGTAAAATATTAGCTAACTAATGCCACGTCTCAGCAGTATCAGAGATAGTGGATATCGTCCCCACCATTCTGCTAACAGTCTGACAGGGGCCTGTTGCCATAAGCTTGGAGTATAAGAGTTCTATATGTATCAGGGTTTCATCACAAGTTGCTGTACTTCCACAAGGACAGCCACTGAGTTTCTCCTCCCTTGGCTACAGAGATTTTTCTTCTGTTTACAAGAGGAGACAGTCAAAAAAAATTCAATTTTGCCAATGCTGCCTGGATCTCCCAAGCATCAGCAGAATGGGGGTCTCACTGGCAGCATGTCATGGGGATGGGAGGTGCCTGCAGACACATCAATAGAAGAGAATCACAATTTTAGCACAACCTCCTATGATGGACTGGAGCTACACTTTGTTACATTTGTCTTTCCTGTCATCTTAACACACGTTTGCTTAATCACCTGTGTGCCTGAACGACCACCCCACTAACACTCCTTTAAGGACACACACAAGGACCTGCGTTGTACAACAGCTGTTTCTGTGACACTCCCAAGACCTTCCATGACTAATTTTCCATTAAATCCTACCTGCCAACTGCTTCAAACAAGACACAAGAAATGAAGGAAATGCACTGTACAGGTATTACAGGAATACACCTTCCATCAACTTTTGATTTGTTGCTCACAGACTGTACCAAGATTTTAACTCCACTGAAGAACTTAAAAAGCTGGTTGGAAAGTTTTACACTGTTTAGGCAGAGACCCAATTTACTCTTACAGCACCTACTGTTTTATTTGCAGACATACTTAATAATGCTACCACACTCCAATCTCTTTTCCAAGCGCAGACACAGACATAATGTAGTATCTTTTTCAACACTATCAAGCTAAGGGGGGGAAAAAAAAATCACAATAGAGCCTCAACCATGATCCAGTCACTACAGTTTATAGTCTTTTCCTGTGTCAGGGCTAGCAGATGTTTTTAATTACTCCACCACTGAAAATACCAATATTATCTAGGAAAGTTTTCACTGTTGGTAGTAGCATCAGCTAAGCTACAGCAGTGCAGAACTATTGTATTTTCCCTACAGAAAAATGTAAAACACAGCCAATACCAGGAATACTTACAAAGTACTACTCATTACTGCATTAGGATAACTGCTTAATGCAATGACACACTAACCTTTCACATTTCAGCTTAAAAAAAAATCCTTCAAGTTTCTCAGGAGGTTTACATCCAGGATGGCAATAAACTGCTTGGAAGTATTCTCTCTGGTCACCAACAATTTAAGTAAGAACTCTGAAAACAACACCTTTACCTATCCCCAGGTTAGACAGCTTCTCTACAGTCCACTTATTCTAACCACTTTTATATCTTTCTAACAAGAGGAAGCACGCACCCCAGAGCACTCAATTACCCCAGTGTAACTCACTAAATCCATCTGCCTGCTCATGAAATTAGATGTGTTCTATGAAACACTGTCTGTAGCCTGTTTCTTCTGAAATTTTTTTCTAAAAGCCTATACCACCTTCTGGGAACAGCCAAATCTAGATTTCAGCAGCCACTGGTGCTCATCATACTTTTGCAGCATCCTAATACTACTGGAGACTAAAACAGTTATGAGCAAAACAGTATCCAACTCTTACATCAAAGAGCAAATAAGAAGATATTTTAGGTAATCATCAACTATTCAAAACACTAGTAAATCCAACAGTATGTTGAAGTTTCACAGTATTAAGAATTTTTCTACTCACACATGTAAGCCCTTACTGACTTCATTATACAGTTTATGTAAAATGACTGTGGGATAACTAAGAAAAAGCTCATTTGAAGAAGTAGTAGAAAACCCTCAGACTAAAATTGGCCTCCTGGAACAGAGCGTTGCCTGTCACAAAACACGATCCCTTCCATGGGATGCAAGGTAATGCTGTATCTCAAAACATAACAGAATTCTTCCCAACTCCCTCTCCCAAAGCTTTGGCACTCTGCACAATCTTCCAAGCCCACTTCCAATGCTTCCATAAGCACATTCCCACTGTGGGGCCAAGGCCATTGCGTTTTGCTATCTAGCAGAACCTAGCTTTGGACAGCAAGACAAAATGCAGGGCCATGTCTTCCATGTTTCTTGAAACGCCAAACTTCTCTATTCTACCAAAACCGTACGTAGCTTCCAAGAACATTCACCATCTCCCCCACCTATCTCCCGAAACTTCAAATTTAATGCATTCTCCGTTTGTTAATTATATAATTACATCTCCTATTAGGATGCCTAAAAAAAGATTCTACCTATTCTTCCACGCTTCTAAGATGCAAATTATCTGGATTCCCAAGCTGAGTGCACTCCAGCACCTTGAATTTTACATCCACCTCAATGCATTCTTACCTGTTTCTCTACGCTGCTTTCACCCATCTCACTTTTGCCCCTTGAGCAACATCGGTCTCTTTGAAGACCAGACACAAAGCATTCATTTAGTTTTCAGACCATATGTCAATTATTATCAGTCTCAACTTTATTTTTGCTTCACAAAAACCCTCTGCTTTCACTGTTCCCCTTATTTATGCCATTATTTTTTCAAAGTCAAACATATAGAGAATTGGTTAATATCAAATTTTCTTTATGCTTCCTCAAATTCCTTCTGAAATAGCTTTCTAAAAAGCAAACAAGCTTCATAAACATTTAGGTTTCCCATTTGCTTTGGAACTTCCTCATTCTTCCTTGACACCTCCTCTTCCTCAACTACTGATTCTCGGAAGCTCAGGTTTGACAAGCTACCACAAAAACAGAGCTCAGTCTCCATTAGATTACTAATGCCTTGGATAACTAAGCGCTATGTAGCGCCTTTAATATTTCTAACCTAGGGCAGTGGTATGGGAATGCCCCATATAGAGAACTGCCTCTTTACTGTACATTTAAAATACGGCACCGAACAAATTCACTCTGAGCTGTTCCGTGAAAGCCCATCTGAAGGAGAAACACAAGTAGCATCCAAGAACTCAATAACAGGAAAAGTAGGATTAGTAAGAAGGGATTTTTTCCAGGAAACTCATCCCTTTGCTCGACATGCAAACGGAGCCCTGCGCCCTATTCAACCCCGGACGCCCTATTCAACCCCGGACGGAGGGGCAGCCATTCCCTCACTCCTGCCGAGGACAAGGGCTCTAATTATAGTTCCACAACAAGGTAACGCGAGCCTCAAACCACGTGCAAAAAGAGCCTCAACTAAGATGGAATTTAATGCAATTTAAAGTGTAATTTAAAGTAAATATCGTGTTAACTTATACGCGGTCATGCTCCAAGATACCCCTCGCGCTAAGACCCTGAAAGCGGGGCTACGTCCACGCTACAGGGTTCACAGGAACGCGGCTGCTCCGAGCACAGAGGCCTCGGCCTCCCCCCGCGCCCCACCAAACTCCCGCACCGCCACCAATTCTTACGCCACAGGCGCCGCCGCACCGGCGGCAAAGGTCACCCGCAGCCCGGCGGCCGCGCTCCTTCCTCGGCCGGGGCGGCCCGACGGCCGCAGCCCCACACGCGGCCCCGCGGCCGGCTCTGCCCGCCCCCGCCCC
>PTFA01000475.1:183451-193911 GCA_003342895.1 Casuarius casuarius | reverse complement strand
TGAGCAGGCAACAGACTTTATTTGCTTTTCAATTTCTTCCGCTTTTTTGGCAAGGCCTTTCCCAGGGAAAGGGGGAGGGGGGGGCACGGGAATGGGGCGTCCCCCGCGGCGGCTGCCCCCACCCGCGGTCCCGTCCCCTCCAGGCTTGGGGCAGCCCCGGAGCCCCTGGCAGGTTTTGTCCTGGGGGTTGGAGCTATTTCCCTGCCGCCACCTCCCCGGGGGCCTCCGGCAGCGCCCGGACGAATCCGCCCTTTTGGGCAGGATTTGTCCTGGGAGCCTGGCGTGTGGCCCCTCGCTCCGGCTCTCCGGCGTCCTCGTCCCGGGGGGCAGCAAAGCCGGGGGGGGACCGCAGGGAGGCCTTGGGAGCCGGGGGGCAGCCCCGGGAGTGCTGGGGTCCGGCCGGACCCACGGAGCCGGGAACGGCACCGGGTCCCCCGTCGGGTGCTGCCGCCCGGCCCAGCGCGGAGGTGCCGGCTGCGCCGCGAGCGTGTCCCGGCTCGTCCCGCTTCGCAGCGGCGGCTTTGTCACCGTGCAAGGAGCAAAGCGCCTGCACCTGAGATCCGCTCCCTAAAGCGGCCCCGGCCCCCGGCGCGGGCTGAGCGCGGCTGCTGCTCCGTCAGCGCTACGGGCTGCGCGGCGGCGGCTCTGTCAAAGAACCGTCTGGATAAAACATCCCCGGCCCGAGAGAGGTCCCGTGTCCTTCTGGCCGGTTCGGTCCTGCAACGCAGAGCCGGGCACAGCACAGTGCGTGCGGGGGGGGTGACACGCTGCACCGCTGGATCCGCGGGATCCCCTTCCAATGCCCCTTGTTGTTTCCAGGTCCGTCAGCATGTTGCAGGTACCGCTGCCGCTGGACCGCGACGGGATCCTGTTCCGGCTCCGCTTTACCACGCTGGCCATTGGGACCGTGTTCTGCCCGCTGTTTGGTTTCCTCTTCTGCGTGATCTGGTCGCTGCTCTTCCACTTCCAGGAGACGACGGCGACCCACTGCGGGGTGAGCGGCTCGCGCCGGCAAAAGGCAAAAGCCCGCAAAGGCCGCGGCTGCTCGGCTGGGGAAGCAGGGAGTGGGGAGGCCGGGGTCCGTGCCGAGCGGATGGGTGGTGGCTGTGTTAAGAGCAGAGCCAATGAGGCTGCAGATAGATACGCTGTCTCGTGGGAGAGTTGGCTTTTGGAAGAGGGATCCCTGCCTCCCAGATCCACTGGGGTCCCTTGGAGGAGTCACAGGCGTGTGAGATCTGGTTGAGATCCACCTGGATCTCCAGAAGGCTTCGGATCAGGTTCCCCAGCAAGGCTTCAAGCAGGAGAGTCTTCGCCTGGAGAGGCACCTCGCGGAAGGGCAGGAATGGAGGGCGGGAGGAGGCGGTCAGTCCTCGCAGCAGCGGGAGGTGGCCCCAGGCTTCCCCGGGGGTCGTGGTCTTCCTCGTGCCCCCACGCAGCGGGGCGGCGCAGGCTGATGGTGACGGCAAGGCGCTGGAGGCAGGCTGCGTCGCGGCCTCGCAAAGCTCGGTGGCCGAGCCACCAAACGCCACTGTGGTCCGGTGCACAGAAGTGAGCGACGTGCGTGGGGACAGGCGCTGCTGACCTCGGGTGCCAGGAGGGGGGTCCTGAGCGGACCATCACCGCTCCGGAGCGAGGTCCGGGGGAGCGGCAGATATTCTGCTCGCTGCTCAGGAGTAGCTGGAAACGTAAATGAAAGCGGGAGTCGTTAGGAAGGGAGTAGAGCTGGTGTCGTCCCGTGGCTGCGACGCGTGCTGAACAGCGCCCGCGGGTCTGTCCCCTCCTCCCAAACGCCTGCACGGGAGCCGCGCGGAGGAGAGCAGCAAGGATGCTCAGGGGTGTCACACAGGGATGACGGAGTAAGCAAGGATCCTTCGGCATCGAACGGGAAGAGGTGAGGAGGTAGGAGAGGCAGGATAGAGACCTCTGAAGTCACGGCTGGCCTGGAGAGGGCAGACAGGGATCCGCTGTTCATCCTCGCCCGGTGCTGGAGTTGGAGGATGTCGCGCGGTGGTGGCAGGTGGCTCCTCGAGGCAGGGTAGCGCATCCGTGGGCTGACACCGTGGGTGCACAGCTCCGCCTGGGTGCCGGAGACCAAACGAGATCACCGAAGAGTAATCCGGCATGGATTACCTGCCGCGTAGCCATCGCAGCCGGCTCGGGAGGTCCCCGAGCCGTCGAGGCTGGGAGCCACTGTCTTCCCTGCAGGTCCCCAACTACCTGCCCTCCATCAGCGCGGCCATCGGGGGCGAGACCCCCCAGCGCTACGTCTGGCGGCTCTGCATCGGCCTCCACTCGGCACCCCGCTTCCTCGTGGCCGTGGCCTACTGGAACCACTACCGGAGCTGCCGCTGCGCCCACCCCCGCTACCTGCGGCTCTGCCACCTCAACCTGCTGCTCAACCTGCTCGAGAACTTCGCCCTCCTCGTCCTCACCTACGTGTCCTCCACCGAGAACTATGGTAGGCGCCTCCCGCCGCGCTCGGCGGTTTCGCTCGCGCTTGCCGGTGCTTTGCAGAGTTCTGCTTCGGGAGAGTGTTTTGGAAGTAGCCGGTTTGGAGGAAAAAATCGGTAAAAATAACTTCTATTTAAAGTGATGTTTATATGTCAATTATATCCGCGGTGGGCAGATAGAGCTTTTCTTCCCGACGCTCTTGGTTGCTGTTAATTGGCCCAAACCATGGACTGAATTTTTGCATCAAGCCTGAAATCAGAATTAATGCTTGGTTCCCGAGACCGTGCTCACTGCTCCCTGCCGCACAGGGTGTATGGGGGAAAATCGGTGCCTGTTCCTGCCGTCGGCTGAGCTTTGGCTCAGAAGCGGCTTCCAGCCCACGCCCCGTTCTGGCAGCCTGTAACACATCTGTGCGTGAAATTTTCTGGGTGAAATTTCCTGTGCTGATCTCAGGGCGAATTAGATTTTTCTGAGGTTAAATCACGGCGTGCAAAACGCGGTGGTGACGGGCTGGGAAACACCCTGCTCCCGCTGGGGCTCGTCCGCAGGGAGTTTGCCTGCAGGCGATGACGCCCAGCAGCTGCCCGGCCCTCGGCTGCGGGAGGTCGGAGAGGGCTCCGATGGATCGGCGAGCCAGCGCGGGGTGCTGGTGCGGAGGAAACGACCCCGGACTGCAGCACGGTTTAAACAGGCCCTGCCGCAAGGCCACGTCTCACCCCGTTTCCTCGGCTCTTCTCATTATAGACTAATCCTGGGTTCCTAGGGCAGGTCTCAGAGCTTAGCTGCAGCCTCGGATGAGGACAGGCTCCATTTAATCGTCTTTGGCAGGACACTGCTCACGACTTCACGCTTAACAGCTACCTCCACGGTCTCTCCTTGCCGCGGTCTGTTGTCCCCCCCCCGAGACGGGGGTGTCCCGGTGGCTAGTTCAGCCTGGGGGCTCGGTTCCTGGAGAAAAGCCTGGAAAAGTCTTTTCTGAAGTAGAAGCAGTCGCTTAAAACCAGCTCCCCCGACGCCGCGTGGGCTTCGCCCGTGGCTCCGGGGTCTCTGGGCTTGCCCTGGTGTGGGGCTCTTCCAGCCAGCCGCGTTCCAGCCTGACCCCAAAGCCACTTAAGCTCAGTGACGCACCAGAGGGTTAATGACGGCTGGCGGCGTCGCTAATTGGCAGGTAGGTAATGCAGGAGGCCAGACGACGGCCCTGGACTGACTCGCCCTGCAAGCCGCTCTCTGTGCCTCGGTTTCCCCACCCCTCGGGCACTAGTGGTGGTGCTGGCCGGCTTTCGAGGGTGCCGGAGGTTTGCAGCCTTCTCGAGCAGTTGAAACCTTTTAGGCCAGGTGCCGGGGAGACAACGGGACGGGTGGCGTGGAGCCGCGCTCCGAGGTCTCCGGGTCCCCAGGCTGCCGCCCGGAGTCGCTGCTCTTCCCCTCGCGCCCTCGGCTCGTTTCCGTGCCCCGTTTTAACAGGAAACCTCGTGTCTCGTCCATTCAGCAATCCATGAAAATGCCTTCATCGTCTTCATCACGTCGGCGCTGGGGCACATGCTGCTGACGTGCGTGCTGTGGAGGATGACGAAGAAGCACACAGTAAGTCCCGAGGTACGGCACCTTCGCTTTCTCCTCCGCGCCGCGCCGCGCCGCGCCGGGGCTGCGCCTGCCTCCCGCTCCCGAGCCGGGCACGGCCGGGCGGCAGAGCGGCTGGGGACGGGCGCTGGCCCGGGCGGGTGCCGGGACGCCCTGGGAGGGCTCGCGCGGCTCCTGGCCCGTTTCAGACCCCCTGGAGGGAGAAGCGGCTCCCGGCAGCGGCGCTGGGCCGGGGCGGCCCTAGGAAAGGGGTCCTGAAACTGCGGGGACCCTCTGCCGCGGGGAGAAGAGAGCGGTGGCTGCGGTGGCTGACCGGTCCCGGGCACTGCCAGCCCGGCTGCCTTACTGGTGCCAGCCCGGCTGCCTTACTGGTACCAGCCTGGTTGTGTTACTGGTACCAGCCCGGCTGGGTTACTGGTACCAGCCTGGCTGCCTTACTGGTCATCGGCACCGCCAGCCCCGCTGCCTTACTGGTACCAGCCCGGCTGCATTACTGGTCACTGGCACCGCCAGCCTGGCTGTGTTACTGGTACCAGCCCAGCTGGGTTACTGGTCACTGGCACTGCCAGCCCAGCTGGGTTACTGGTGCCAGCCTGGCTGCCTTATTGGTACCAGCCTGGCTGCCTTACTGGTGCCAGCTTGACTGCCTTATTGGTGCCAGCCTGGCTGTGTTACTGGTACCAGTCTGGCTGCGTTACTGGTCGCTGGCACTGCCAGCCCGGCTGGGTTACTGGCACCACCTTGGCTGCCTTACTGGTACCAGCCCGGCTGAGTTACTGGTCACTGGCACCACCAGCCCGGCTGGGTTACTGGTGCCAGCCCAGCTGCATTACTGGTTGCTGGCACCACAAGCCCAGCTGCGTTACTGGCACCAGCCTGGCAGAGTTACTGGTTGCTGGCACCGCTAGCCTAGCTGGGTTACTGGTACCAGCTCGGCTGGGTTACTGGTTGCTGGCACCGCTAGCCTAGCTGGGTTACTGGTACCAGCTCGGCTGGGTTAGTGGTCACTGGCACTGCCAGCCCAGCTGCGTTACTGGTACCTGCGCAGCTGCGTTACTGGTGCCAGCCCAGCTGGTTTACTGGTCACTGGCACTGCCAGCCCGGCGGGGTTACTGGTACCGGCCCAGCTGGGTTGCTGGTCACTGGCACTGCCAGCCCGGCCGGATTACTGGTACCACCTCGGCTGGGTTACTGGTCACTGGCACCGCCGGCCCGGCTGCCCTACTGGTACCAGTCTGGCTGCCTTGCTGGTCACTGGCACTGCCAGCCTGGCTGGGTTGCTGGTCACTGACACTGCCAGCCCAGCAGGGTTACTGGTACCAGCCCGGCTGGATTACTGGTCACTGGCACCGCCAGCGCAGCTGGGTTACTGGTACCAGCCTGGTGGGGTTACTGGTACCAGCCCGGCTGGGTCACAGGTCACTGGTCAGTGGCACCGCCAGCCCGGCTGCGTTACTGGTACCAGCCCAGCTGAGTTACTGGTCACTGGCACTGGCAGCCTAGCTGGCTTACTGGTACCAGCCCAGCTGGGTTACTGGTCACTGGCACTGCCAGCCCGGTTGTGTTACTGGCACCAGCCTGGTTGTGTTACTGGTATCAGCCCGACTGGGTTACTGGTCTCTGGCACTGCGAGCCTGGTTGTGTTACTGGTACCAGCCTGGTTGTGTTACTGGTAGCAGCCCGGCAGGGTTACTGGTGCCAGCCTGGTGGGGTTGCTGGTCCCAGTGAGTCGCCTGGTGCTGGGGCTCTGCAGCCCCGAGGAGCCGGCGGGGGCCGTCACTGCGCTAGAGGCTGCGCCCGGCTCGCCGGCGGCTTCCTAATTTTCACTCGTCCTTTTTTTCCTTGCAAGAAGTGCGGAGCCCTGCGCCGCCCGTCCCGGTCCCGGTGCCAGCGCTGGGCCGACCTGCTCATGTCGGTGTCGGCGTCGCACCGGCCCCGCCGTCGCCCCGGGGGAGCGAGGAGCCAGGCGCGGCCCCGGGCTGGCCGTGCCCCCGCGCCGCTGCGCTGGGGCCGCGCGTCGGCAGAGGGTGCTGCGGGCGGCCCGACTGCTCCGGCGACGGAAACCGCCTGCCGCCGGCGCGCTCCCGGGTGCGAGGCGTCGGAAGTGAGCGGCCCGGGGATTTCAGCTGCAGGGCCCCCGGCTCCCGTGGGTGCTGCAGGGCCTCCAGGTGCTGCAATGTCCCCGGCTCCCGTGGGTGCTGCAATGTCCCCGGCTCCCGTGGGTGCTGCAAGGTCCCCAACTCCCGTGGGTGCTGCAAGGTCCCTGACTCCCGTGGGTGCTGCAAGGTCCCCAGCTCCCTTGGGTGTTGCAGGACCCCTGGCTCCCTTGGGTGCTGCAAGGTCCCTGGCTCCTGTGGGTGCTGCAGGGTCCCCGGCTCCTTTGGGTGCTGCAGGACCCCCAGGTGCTTCAAGGTTCCCAGCTCCTGGGGGTGCTGCAGGGCCCCCGGTTCCCTTGGGTGCTGCAGGACCCCGACTCCCGTGGGTGCTGCAAGGTCCCCGGCTCCCGTGGGTGCTGCAATGTCCCCAGCTCCCTTGGGTGCTGCAGGGCCCCCGGGTGCTCCAAGGTGCCTGGCTTCCGCGGGTGCTGCAAGGTCCCTGGCTCCCTTGGGTGCTGCAAGCTCCCCAGCTCCCGTGGGTGCTGTAGGACCCCGGCTCCCTTGGGTGCTGCAGGGTCTCCGGGTGCTGCAGGTCCCCAGCTCCCGTGGGTGCTGCAAGCTCCCCGGCTCCCGTGGGTGCTGCAAGGTCCCCGGCTCCCTTGGGTGCTCCCCAGCTTTGCAGGGAGGACTCGGCTCGGCGCGGCATCGGCGCCCTCGCCACATCCTCCCGGCCGCGCGCGCGGATCCGCCGGGGAGCGGTTGGGGCCGCGGTCGCCGACCCGGCCGGATTCTGCTCTCCGCGTGGGAAAGAGGCGGGGGGAGGCCGCGCCGGCCCGGCAGCCGCTCTTGCAAAAGCCTCGCGGCGCTGGTGTCGCAAGGGCCGTGCCGCGGGGCGGGAAGGCGCGGGGGACGCGCTGGGGACGGGGAAGTGGCAGCAGCTTCCAGTTGCGAGGTGGCGAATAGCGAAGGGGAAATAAAGCGGCGCGGGGGGGAAGGAAGGAGAGGGCAGGCCCGGAGGGGCGAAGCCGAGCAAAGGGTTTGGGGAAAAAAGCGACGTTTCGAGAGCCGCCAGGCCCGGCCGACCGTCGCGGGCTGGAAGCGGCTTGCTCGCATGCCGCCGCGCGCGTGGGGGACGTGCCGCCACTCAGGCCCCGCCGGCTGCCGGGCTAAATATATTGGGCTGTGGTTTGGGGGCCGGAGGCGCGCGGCAGGCTGCAGCGGGGGCCGCGGGGGCCGGTCTCGCCGGCGGAGCGCTGCGGCAGCCGAGGCAGCGCGCCGGGCCGGGCCGTGCAGCGCGCACCGTGCCGTATGGTGCCGTACGGTGCCGTGAGCGCAGCGCGGTGCCGTGCGATGCAGGATGGGGCCACGCGGGGCGGCACCAGGCTCTGCAGTGCCGTAAGCATGCTGCTGCCCTAAAATGCAGTGCAGGGCCACGCGGTGCGGCGCGATGCGGTGCAGCACGGTGCGATGCAGCATGGCACGACGCAGTGCAAAGCAATGCAGTGCAGTGCGGTGCGATGCAGCATGGCACGACGCAGTGTAGAGCAATGCAGCGCGGTGCGGTGCAGTGCAGAGCAATGCAGCGTGGCACGATGCAGCACTGTGGTGCAGCACGGCGCGATGCAGTGCAGAGCGATGCAGCGTGGTGCAGTGCAGCATGGTGCGATACAGCACGGCACGATGCAGTGCAGAGCGATGCAGTGTGATGCGATACAGCATGGCACAATGCAGTGCAGAGCGATGCAGCGCGGTGCAGTGCAGCCTGGTGCAATGCAGTGCAGAGCGATGCAGTGCAGAGCGATGCAGTGTGATGCGATACAGCACAGCATGATGCAGTGCGGAGCGATGCAGCATGGCGCGGTGCAGCATGGTGCGATGCAGTGCAGAGCGATGCAGCGCGGTGCAATGCAGCATGGCTCAATGCAGTGCGGAGCGACGCAGCGTGGCGCAGTGCAGTGCAGTGCGATACAGCACAGCACGATGCAGTGCCGAGCGATGCAGCACGGCGCGGTGCAGCGTGGTGCAATGCAGTGCCGAGCGATGCGGCGCGGCGCGGTGCGGCGCGGGGGCCGGGAGCAGGGAGCCGCCGCTCTCCTCGCTGGCAGACGAGCAGGGCACCGCCGTTGCCTTCGTTTCCGCTGCCACGGGCCCGGCATGAAAACAAGGTTGTTTTGTGACCCGCTTTTCCGGTGTGAAACTTTACATAATCGGTGGGGCCCCGCGGCGCGGCGGTCTTCCCGGGCGGCAGCGCGCGGGGGCCGAGGGGCGCCGACGCCTGCGGTGAGCGGGGGGGGCCGGGGGGGCCGGGCCGCCCTCCCTCCGGGCTTTCCTGCCGCCCGCGCGGCCGCGGGGCCCCGTTTCGCTGGGGTCATGGAAAGTGTGATGGGGCCATTTGAATTTTCCCCCTTCTCAGCAGGCCCCGAAAGTGGAGGTTTTGGCTCACGTGGCAGGTCGGAGGCGAGGAAAATCCCCCTCCCACTCGGAAGCAGCAGTAGCAGCAGTAGCAGCAGTAACAGCCCGCGTGGGGCTGCCACAGCCCCGCTGCCCCCCCTCGCCCCAGCCGGCCCGCGGCACCTGCACCGAGCTGGCCCGCGGCTCCCGCGCCGGGGTCCCGGCTCTGAGCCCCCCATGCAGCCCGTGTGGGGGTCCCAGCTCTGAGCCCCCCATGCAGCCCGTGTGGGGGTCCCAGCTCACCCCTGTGCAGCCCATGCAGGGGTCCCGGCTCTGACCCCCCCCCCGTGCAGAGCATGCGGGGGTCTTGGCTCTGAGCCCCCCTATGCAGACCATGTGGGGGTCCCGGCTCCCCCCTGTGCAGCCCATGTGGGGGTCCCGGCTCCCCCCCCCATGCAGCCCGTGCAGGGGTCCCAGCTCTAAGCCCCCCATGCAGCCCGTGTGGGGGTCCCGGCTCCCCCCTGTGCAGCCCGTGCGGGGGTCCCGGCTCTGACCCCCCCCCGTGCAGAGCATGCGGGGGTCTTGGCTCTGAGCCCCCCTGTGCAGACTGTGTGGGGGTCCTGGCTCCCCCCCGTGCAGCCCGTGTGGGGGTCCCAGCTCAGCCCCGTGCAGCCCATGCGAGGGGTCCCCGCACACGGGTGCAGGATGCGGCACCGCGCGGTGCAGCCAGCTGAGCCGCGCAGGCTGCCGGCAGGGCGGACGAGGGCTCGGGCCGGGGCTGCTCCGCTTGCCGGTGGTACTGGGCAGACTGGGAGCGGGGCGGCTGGCGGGGGGGGGCCGCTGCTGGCGCCAGGAACCTGCGCGGACCCCCCCGCCCGCCGGCTCGCCGCCGGGCCCCTGCCTCTCTTGCAGGAGCGCAAGTCCTACAAGTGGAAGCAGCTGCTCTTCTTCTTCACCTTCATCACCTTCGCCTCCGCCGTGTGCGTCTACTTCCACCACAACTGGTACTGCGGCCCGGGAGGTGAGGCGCTGGGGGGCCGGGGGGGGTCCCTCCGGGGGCCGGGGGGGGCCGGGCCCCCCGCCGACCCCCCGCTGCCCGCCGCAGTGTACACGGTGTTCGCGCTGCTGGAGTACCTGGTGGTGCTCGCCAACATGGCCTTCCACATGACGGCTTGCTGGGACTTCGGCAACAAGGAGCTGCTGGTGGGCTCCGCCGCCGAGGACAAGCACTTCTAGCCCGCTGCCCCGGGGGGGCTGGGCTTGCAGGCGGGGGTCCTGCCCGCGGTCCCGAGGCCGGGCGCGTGTCCGGGCTCGGCGGGACCGGGAGCCCCCCCGTGCGCCCGCTGCCCCCGCTGCCTGCGTGCTCTGCAGCGTTGCATGGCGCGGTGCGTCGCCGGTGCGGTTGGGGTGGAATAAAGCACTGGATATTTTTGTGATGTGGGATGGGATCCTGCTGCCTGGGGCTGGGGAGGTGGGGGGGGATCCTGGTCCCTGGGGCTGGGGACGTGGGGGGGGATCCCGGTGCAGGGCTGGGGACATGGGACACGGATCCCACTCCCTGGGGATGTGGGATGTGGGATGGAGATCCTGGTCCCTGGGGCTGGAGATGTCAGATGCGGATCCCAGTGCAGGGCTGGGGATCTGGGCTGGGGATCCTGGTCCCTGGGGCCGGGGATGTGGGATGAGGATCGTGGCGCAGGCCTGGGGACGTGGGATGGGGATCCTGCTCCCTGGGGCTGGGGACGTGGGACGGGATCCCGGTGGAGGGCTGGGGACATGGGACAGGGATCCTGGTGCAGGGCTGGGGACGTGGGATGGGGATCGCATTCCCTGGGGCTGGGGATGTGGGATGTGGGATGGGATCCTGGTGCAGGGCTGGGGATGTGGGATGGGGATCCTGGTCCGTGGGACGGGGGACATGGGACAGGATCCCGGTGCAGG
>PTFA01000475.1:8351-170442 GCA_003342895.1 Casuarius casuarius | reverse complement strand
GGCGGGTGCCCGGGCTGGGCCGAGGCGGCTCCGGAGGCGGCTCCGGAGGCTTTGGGGCCGATCCCTGGTTCCGGTTTGCCGTGAAACGCCGGTTTCCAGCCCGGCGCGGCTGCCGCAGCGGCCGGGGGGGGGCTGGTTTGGTGAAACCTCCACGGAAAGGGAAAAAAACCCCGAACAAGTAGGTTCCTTTTTAATACCGAAAGATGAGGGGTTTTGTCACTGCTTTTACCTCAGAAAATCCTTGAAAACGCAGGAGTGGGGAGGTGTTTTCTGGGAGCGAGGCGCTGTTTTGTTTAGGGATAAACACGGCTGCGTGACCTGGGGGGGGGAATGTCATCCTGGGCAGGAATGAGGGAAAAAACAGCCTTAAAGTCTCTCCATCCTGTTCCTCCGCAGCCTCTGGAGTTCCCGGCGCCGCTGCCGGAGCATCGCCCGCTGCGCCCGCGTCGCTTCGGGATACGGCGCGCCGGGAGGCTCGGCCGGGAGCTGGGACGGCGGCGGGGCCCGATGCGGAGCGGGAGCTGACGCGCGGGACAGGAGCTGCTGAAACCCCCCGAGATGGATCTGTGGTCGAGAGCGGCGGTGTGGGTCCTGTGCGGCTTTCTGCTGCAGCAGGGGCAGGGCGAGCGGCCCCCGGGGTCCCACCTGGACGAGACGGCCATCGCAGGTAAGGGTGAGGCCCTCGAAGTGTTTTTGCTGTAATCTTCCCTCTTTTCCAGAATTTAGAAAACATTAGAGGCAAACTACTGCTTTTCGAAACCCGTTAGCCCCTTCGAGGCCTCTGCGCTGTCTGGTTTGATTCCCGTGTGCTTATGTGAGAGCATTAAGGGTCACCAATCTTCAAATCCCCTCGGTGCTGCAGGGGATCAGTCTATCCCATGACAGRCTTCTCATCAGCAGCGTGCTGGGTCTCGGTGCAGCGTGCCCTTACAGCCGCGGAGCTTTAAATCCGGTTTTCTAGCTCCAGTCGTTTCAGACAGATGCCTTTGAAAAGGTGCAGCTGGCTAGTCTGGGGCACCGCTAAATGGCATGGGCTCAAGCGGTAGTAAAACACCGACCGGTYTTGAGGCTATTGCTCATTTATTAGAGCTGCTGTTAGCCACGTCTCTGAGTAGGGTATGGCGTTGGTTCTGAAATCCGCAGTTTTCAGGGTTAAAGGACCCCAAATAATCCRTGTTTACTTTTGAAATGGACTCCAGCTATTTGCTAATGAGAATATTTTGCTGTTAATTTTGGATTGATCTATCAGGGTTAAAGGACCCCAAATAATCCATGTTTACTTTTGAAATGGACTCTGGCTATTTGCTAATGAGAATGTTTTGCTGTTAATTTTGGACTGATCTATTTAAAAGATAGCAATATTTAATTTTTTTAAAAGACATTCCTGCCAGGGCACACTATCGAGCTGGGGTGGGGGTCAAAAATCTCCACAGTTGCATAACCGCAGCGTGCCTTTACACCAGCCGCCTTCAGTATCTGCTTTAATTGCCGTACCCTGGGAGGTGAGCTTTGGCCAGAGAAGAGCAGAGGCAGGGAAAATGAGACAGCTGMCTGTTCTGCTTTCTGTGTTTCACCCTTACATCCTTCCCCTCCATCACCAAAAAGCCAACAACCAAGCAGAAAAAAAAAAAAGACAGCCAACCCTCCAAACTTGGAGGTTTTAGGGCAAATTTTGTCCTTTGCGAACCAGGCTTTCATGACTCGCTAACAAAACTGCCAAAAGCCAGTCATAGGGGAGAGGTTGAGAAGCGACTGAGCCAACATGGACGCTGATCTGTTGTGTGTCCTTGTTGCAGTGCCCTTAGGTCAGAACTGGAGGCATATTTAATAAAACGTGCTGCTTTTCCTGTCAGTAGTTGAGCAGAAATCTTCAGCTCCGTACTGTTACAGGAGAACTGAGTTCTCGCATGCTCCCAGGAGGAAAAAGAAGGRAAAAAAAATCAAATTGTGTCCTGTGAGTGCTGGAGATCAAGGATTTGATGTGCAGAGGGAAAAACAAACCCCCCCCAAATGCTAAAACGCTGTTGCTTGGATGCGGGCCAGCCTTCATTAGCGTAACGTTCTGCCCGAAAGCGCTGGGGCCAGCGGAGCCGGCAGCCCCTGGGTGGCTGCGTGCGTGCGTTGCGCTYGGGGTGGTCTGGATCCGCTCGGGAGAGCCCTGCCGAGCGCAGGTTTCCAGGTGGAGTGCTTCATCGCTCAGGGCAGTAAAAAAGGCTGTTGGGGATGCACCTCGAGGCCCGCGCGCCGGGGTTTGGCACCGCGTGGATGCAAGCCTGCTCCCTCCGAGAACTTTTTCGGCTGACGTGTTAATAAGGCCCCTAGGACTGTAACTCACAAATTTTATGGATATAAAGTGGGAGGTGTGCGTGTGGGTGTCGACTTTAATGCCGATAAAAGTCACYGCAGCGGTGTTGCTAAGAAGGCATTGCACTTTGTTTTCGGAGCTGGTTCACAATAATAGGGCAAGTCTGTGGAATTTTAGTATCAGAGACGCGATCAGGAACTTGGTGTTTGATTCTYGAGCAGGGAGATTGTTTCACCTTAACGACGTGGTGATTCATTCCGTGTTTTTTCTTTTTCGTACGGCCAGAGCTAGCTATCCTGTAGTGAGTTGCTTTTTATATTCTTTATATGAGATTCTAAATTCTTCGGCCAGTTCATATCCAGTCCGCTCCATTACAGAAACTGGATCTCYGCAGTCCTTTTGATGAAGCAAGGTTTATGCCTCCAAGGAATTTTCGGATGAGTTATTTTTGGAGGCCCTGCAGAAATGTGGCAGCCCTGGTGATTCAGCTGCTGACTTGCTTTTCCTCTCTGAACAGAATCARTGTAGAGCAGTGCAGGGAGGGGAGCAGTGCAAGAAACCTAGTCTCTTTAGATCACCCACAGGTAGGTTTCTCTGCAAAATAGGTGCTTTTCATTACTTTTGYTTTTTCACAACTGTTAGGTTTAAAAAGCTGTAGAGTAACACACGTGGCACGCTGCAAGAGAATACCTGGTTACAGGTCAAAAAAAAAAAAAAGCAGATAAGCACATTGATAAATAATGCATTTGTTCCCTCTGAATGCCGGTAAGTTATGGCATAGCTACGCTGTGTACCTTGTTTGGTAACTGTTTGAACTTTAATCTGCTTGTTGCAATCTCTTAATGCAGCTTAAAGCAAATGTTCTTTAAGATCATTTTGCCACTTGGTTTTAAACTTTTAAAATTATTGCTTGTACTTCAGTGTAGTGAACATCCTCAGACAGTGCACACCACTTTCCTTATGTAGTTCTCTGGAAGCAGAAAATGAGAATTGGGTTAATTGGATACATGGTTGTAATAGCAGAGACTATGAAATAGAGGCAGGTGTTTGGAACATTTTGAAAGTGAAACCGTTCATTTTCTTTGACATGGCATGATTTTAATGCTGAGAATTGCCAGCGCTGGTCACTTATCTGTAGAAGAGAGAGTGAAGGTTTTCAGGGGATGCAGAAAAGTGATCTGTGCAGAAAGCAGAAGTGCGAGTTTTAAGGGTGTCAGCTGATCAGGCTCACTTTGCTCAGAGTCCGGTGCATAAACAAGAGGTGCAGCCACATGCTTTACTGAGTATAGGTATATGTTTCTGATTGCTAAGACTTTTAAGTGAGGAGTTAAAAYGTGTAGTTTTATCCATGAAGGAGAATTAGAGCTGGTGACTGAACGCCCGGGAAAGTCGTACGTCAGTCTTTCTGCTGGTTTTGCCTTGTTCAAAGGCAAGCGTGGCTAATGACTGCCTCTTCTCTAATCTTTTCCTGCCTGTGTCAGATTTAGGTTTGGTTACGGTACAGGAGCCGTTTGATAAGCTGTAGAGAGTCAGACAGTAGAGCTGTGCATTTTGAAGCTTTAAAGGCAAAAAGGACATTAATAGATAGCCGTGACTTTCCGAGTAGCGCAAACCCGAAAAGGTGCTTGACCTCCCGGATCTCCACAGCAACATATTTTTCTGAGCTAAAGCATATGTTTCAGAAGAAACACTCTGTCTTAAAGACTTTAAACAGTGGCCCATCCACCCAGCTGTTACACAGGATGTTCTCATAGTCACCCTGTGGTTATTGTTTTCACCCACTTGTGCTTATTTTTAGCATGAATTTGTCTAGCTGCAGCTTCCAGCCGTGGACTCTCATTATGCCTCCCCCTCTCTATTCCCCTTCCTCCCCCCCCCCAAAATACAGGCAAGAAAGGAACCTTGTGGGCATCATTATAAATATTCCCGTTGGATAATTTTTCTCTTTCCAGTTACTTACTATAACCTGTCAGTTACCTGCTTTCCAATCTATTTAATATAGGCTTTGTTTATTTTTCTTTGGGCAGCGGTCTTTGTAAGAGCATCATTAGGGGTTATGTCAAATGCCTTACAAAAGTTTTACATGTGTTGTCAATTGTTCTGGTGCAAAACTTTTAATTTTTGTCTCAATAAAAATAGTAAGTTTGTTTGATAGTCTGTTTTTCATTAAGTCCTGTAACGATGTTGCTCTGCTTTGTTTTTCACTTGACTGCCTTCTGCACCAACCAGTCCTCATGGACTGTCAGATATCAGTGCTGCTTACACTGGAGACCTTCAGGTTGAGCTTGGGGAGCATTCACAGATGTTTCAAGAAAAAAATTAATTGTAAAGGAATTGTGCTTTGGCTGCTTTGTGGTGACTGGGATTCATCCTTGGTTTTCTTGATTGCGGTACACTTTTATCTGCAAGTGTCTGCTTTTTTAGATTCGTACCTGCTCTGTCTCCATGGAAGTGATATGGAAAYAATAAAGTCTGCTTTCCTCTGAACCTAATTTCATTTTACGCTTGGATTGTTTTATGTGATCTTACATTCATATGTGTGTGAGGCAGTTATCTGTAGTGTTTTGCTTGCAGCAGGAAAGATCTTGTCTTGTTTGGGTCCCTCTTCTGGCATCATTTAGATAGACCAGTGATCCTTGTTTGAATTCACCCCCTTGATCTTTTAACCGTTGCAGGAAAGAGGGAGTCTGGCTGGGCAGGTGAGGTTGGCCTAGGCTCTGGGAGATGCTTCTTGTCTGAATGGTATTTAGCACAGGAGATTCTTACCCCAGCTTGGGGGCCACTGTATGTTACCAGAAYGCAAACAATAAAAATATCAAGGTAGTACCAAAAGAAAACCTGAAGGCATATGCTYAAAATTAATACATTTGCTTTGGGACTTTGATGCTTCTTAATTTTATGTGTAGCTTTGGTTCAATGGTTAACAAAATAAGTGTGATGAAAGRGGCTACAAAAACAAGGTTTCAATTAGTGTTTAATTTGATCAAGATTAAAAAAAAAGAGATTTTAATTCTTGATTCTGAATATGCTGCATCCAAAGTACCATAGTCGAGAACTCCTGTAGTTATGATGCTAAGATGCAGATTTTTCTGGGAAGTTTCCTTTTACTACAGACTCTGTAGCTTGAAAAGTAATTGTTTTGATACTTTGAAGTTGCAATGAAATCTTTTAAAATGTGTCCACACCTGGACTTATTACATCTTTTGAAAGCCTGACGCAGTGATTTTGAAAGGTGAGAATGGCTGAGTCAGTGGTTACTTTATTTATCAGTTTAAAAATTATCATTGCTAGTTGCTTAATTGATGAAATATTAAGTCAGCGCGGGTGTTTCATGGTACTGAGGCTTCCCT
Source organism: Casuarius casuarius (assembly GCA_003342895.1). Lineage (NCBI taxonomy): Eukaryota > Metazoa > Chordata > Aves > Casuariiformes > Casuariidae > Casuarius > Casuarius casuarius. The sequence goes on along the minus strand of PTFA01000475.1, from coordinate 164,787 downwards.
CTCCTGCCACGACGCCAAAATCTGCGTCTGTCCTGCTCGTTTGACAGAACCCCTGATCCCAACCGCAGCAGCAAGAAWGATGCTTGTATACATTATCTTCACAGAAGTCTTTATCATTTGACGTCATGAGGTTGGCAGAAAATCAATGTTGTTAAGATAAAAACAAGTAATTAGGCTACGATTGAACTGACTGGCTTCTGATGTTCGTTAACCTTCCCAGTGCTGTGTAAACCAAGCCAAGGCAGGTTTTCACCCATCGTACGAGCGTGCCGGGAAGCCTTTGAATGCTCCTGTAGACTGCACTGAMCCTTAGGGTTATGGAGATAGCATATAAGCTGACTTTTCCAAATGCACCTTTTTTAATAACTTTTATAACCTCATCTTTTTCAGAGACCTGGAGAAATCTGCGATATGCTRTGACCTGTTAAGTTTTTCTTGCTTTATGATGAAATGCCTTTTAAAATATTCCTTGTCTCCAAGGACGGAAGGATTTTGTTACTGTGCCTTTTGCTTTAGCTGCAGTCAGTTCTCTCCGGATAGGCACTTTGGTTAGCGTAGAAGCTGCTGCACGTGCTAAGAGCAGCTTCTGGGCTCGGCAACTTGGAAAAAACCTGGTGGAAGGCAGAAAGAGCAGTTTTGTGGCTTGTTTGACATGCAAGTTGTATGCCAAGGCCACAGCGCTGACGCCTACTGCCGTTGTCGGAGGATTAGCTCAGGTGAGCCGGCTTGCCGCAACGCTCTGCTCTGCTGCCGCGCTCTGCTCTGCGGAGACYGTCATTACGGTTTTGGCAGTGTTATGTGTCCTTTTGCGGGGCAGGCTGAGGGGCAGAGCCTATCCCTGAGAATAATTTTTAAAATACTACCTGAAAATACTAAATGTTTCTCTCTGCTTGCCTGGAAACGTTGAGGGAAGCACAGTCCCTGCTTTGTTTAGCAATGGTTTTTATCTAGAGGAAGTAATGTTCTCAGAGCTGGCGAAATTGCCATTTTTTGACATCAAACCATGGCCTTATATAGACTAGGACTAGGACTAGATTGTTGTGCGTTCAGGCTGATAACGTTGCTCAGGAAAGCAGTCCTGGCTCCTGCCCCTTGCTTCTGACGCCTTGGTTGGCCCCACAACTTGCAGCAAYGCTCAACTGGAGCAGAAAGTTGATTTTTCTTTGAAAGGCAGCTTTTTTCATACCTCGGTTGCCTCCCAGATCGTATTTTCRGATGGATCCCTTTACCAGCTCTGCTGCTGTCGTGGCAGAGAGCAGCTCGCGTGGAACAGAGCGGTGAAGGCTTTTCTTTCYTTGCTCAGGAGTTGTGCTGGCCTAGGTGCATAAAAAGCTTGTTTTAAAACTCTTCAGGTTACTCATGGCCTTGACCTCACCACATCCGGGTGAGAGAGGGAAATCTGACTTTAACCTTTGACCACGTGGAAAGCTTAGACAGAGGGAGGCCAAATTATTAGGCATAATAGGCATAACATAAGTCTAATCTCCTTTGTTTAGGCCAAGGGTCCGTCTAACCTGATACCTTCTCTCTTTCATGGCCCTAAGCAGATGCCTAGGGAAAAAGTAGAATTTGTGTATGACCGAATTTATGGAAGAACTGGAAGCTGAATGCGGTTATTCAGCCAATTTTGGTGGTGTCTTAATCACACAGTCCTCGATCCTCGGGGCCACACCTTAGAAAACCCTTGCGTGTCCCTCTCCACCCGCTGCGGGATCGGGATCGCCCTGCCCGGGGCATTTCCATTGGAAGTTTCTCCGGCTGCGGCTGCGGTGAGTCACGCTGTCCTGCCCTGCACCTCAGGGCATTATCTCGGTTTCTCCCTAAATATGCAGTACCAGAATGAGCTCCCACAGGAACAAAAGACCATCACGCACTTGCTCTATGTCCTGCTTTAAWCTGTGCATTTTGGTTTTACCTTGTCTAAGATAAAGCAGGGATATGTACGTATACAGACACACATGCATAAGGGATCCAGAGCAGGAACCCTCTCCTGCCTGTCCTTTCCCCTCAGAAGGGAATCAAAGGATAAATTTGTGATTAAAAAGTAATTACATCACTTACAGTGTTGCTGGAAGGCTCTGTGGTATTTTGGTGATCATGATATAAGAATTGATACAGAACGTGCCTCAGTTGAAAAGCAGTGAGAAAGAAATGGCATTTGCTTACCTTTTCCCCCGTTAGTTTGTTTGGATTGTAGGATATTTGGTATATATTGGTGCAATGTCATTCATTCCTTGTTAAGTGTTAATGGCTGCTTTTTGTCCTGGTAAGGAACAGGTCTGTCTGTCCTGCATGTGCTGAGCTTTAGGTCTGTCTGTCCTGCGCACGCTGAGCTTTAGGTAAATATTGTAGGGGTAGCTGGGTTATCATGTGATAAGACAGCTTTATTTCAAGACCTGTGTGATTTTTGAGGCTGTCTCTTTGTTTCTAAAAATTCTTCCGCTTATTTAACTCAGAGGCTGCAATAATTAAAAAAAGGCACTTGCCATGGCACTTTACCCTCTCTATAGCTCTTAAAGCCCAGATTCAGCGCAGAGGTTAGTTACCCTTTGCTGCTATTAACTGCTTGACTGCCACTGCTGTTGTGTTTTTGAAGTCCTAAAATTGCACAACCTTTTAGTGTTGAAAAATCTGATTACTTCATTAATTAGCTTTACTATAAAAATAAAGCTAGATAGGGGAGACGTAAGCTCAGAAGCAGGCAGAACAAGCATGAGGCTTTAACTTGGCGTGAGGCATGTTATTCCAGGGGAATTCTGCCATTCCCCCTGGAACGGATCTTGTCGTATTTGGTGCAGATGTGTTTTCCCTAGCTAGTCTAACCGTATGTGAGTCAACTATTGATACGTCTCAAGAGTCCACTACCTGTGCCGATGCAGAACTGTGTGGTGGAAATTGGAGGCAGGACCCTGGGTTAATTGATGTTTAATATAATCTTTATAAAGATACAATATAGATCTTTATAAAGATCTGCGATGTGAGGTGGGAATCCCTCTGGTCCAAGGTTGGGAAGGAGATTTGATCGTTCTTCGTTGTATCATAGTCAGGTTGTATCAATACCATGTTTTACGGCTTCTTTTWAGCTCTCCCTGTTACAGAGTACAGCTTTCGGGCCTTTAATTCCCCGTGCTCCCGGGGTCGTTGGTTTGTCGTGGRTTTTGAGAGATGCTTTGTGAATGTGTAGGGAATGGCTCTTCTGTTGACTCCTTTGCCTTTGGCTGGATGAACTGATCCAAGTGGGTCTTTTCAGTCCTTTTTCTGACAGACTTTAATTTTTCCTTATGTTCTTTTTGATCAGCTCCTTCAGTCCTGTTTCATTTTCTGGCATCTTCGTAACTCCAGTTTGCTCTCGAACGGCTGATTTTGATCCTTAGGCAGGTAGAGATGGTGCAGCCTTTCTGATTAGTCCATTGCTCCATTACTCTTGCAGCATGTAAGCCCTGCGAATCTGCTCTTCACTCTTGCACCGACGTGGAAAAAAATTAGCACTCTGCCAGTGGTGCTGGTTTGGGGGCTGAGTCCTGGTCACTGTGGTAGAAATGTTCCTGGTGAATTATACTTTTACCTTCTTAAAACTGAGTATTAACTTCTCAGTTGCAGGAGGGAGCTCAGCTCAGTGCTGCGTTGCGGAGAGCCTTTCCGTGCGGCTCTGCTGTGGAGCTGGGGACGCGAGGTGGTGCCGGGGGCAATGGCAGGACCGTGCCCAATCGAAGGATTTGCTCCTCTTGGCAGTTACAGGAGGAAGTGCCCATCTCTAGAAGAGATACTAAAATCGTCAGAGAAGCATAAGGAAGTCATTAAAATACTGTACTGTGTGTGTTGTGCTATATGGATCCTCTGTGCTTGTTTGTTTTATGAGATAATAGTGGGATGCTTGTTTGCTTGGATTATAGACCTATTTTTAAGAAATCTATTTTTTCCACTTTGGAAAATACATTAGCTCCCTGTGTGTTGTGACTTTCTGTGCAGGCTGACTTGGGAGCCGCTGAGTATTTCTTAAGTTGTTCTCTAAGCAATGTAAGTTGCCTTCTCTCTTTGGCAGCTGCTCATGTGCCAACCTTTACTACTGAAAGCTGTCTGCGGGATCTGCAGAGACAGATATGGCGCTTCTTTTTAAGTGTACTTTATCTGAACAAGGGGCTTCTCGTAGTTTTGGGTGTCCTGTCCTTTCACCTCTCTGAGGCTTTGAAATTACAGGTGGTTTTAGTGATTCCAATCAGCCTTTAGGGTATCGTGAAAACAGCGGTAATCTGATAGGAAACTACGATGCTTGTTAACAAACACACATTTGCACCCCAGGTTTTGTCATAAAAGACAATGTTTTTATGGTTAAGTAACACTTACCTTTTTCTCCCTGAAGGGCTGAGTTTTAAGGTCAGTTCAATTCATTATTTCAGGTTTTGAGCTTTAGTGCCTGAAATTCTGAGATTCTCAGAGGATAGAAACATAATAAACATGAGAACTTTAAGAATGTTCAACATCTGAATTATAAATGAACAGCTTGCTTGTTTGAACAGTCTGCTCCTTTTCTGGTCAAGTTAAGCTTGTAAGTATTGCAGGAAAGGGAGAAATAATTCAGGATTAAAGCTGCTAAGCAATAAGTATGTTTAGATTTGTAAGAGTGCCAGTACAAAATTAAATCTTTGATTAAGCAAGGAAATTATTTTTTCCCTTGGTATAGACAGATAATTTGGGGGGGCAGAGATAATTTCTGAAAATACTATTCTCCAAATTGCAGCTAGTGTTAATACTCTCTGAGTATTTTTCATTCTAGCTGCTTTGCAATTGAAGGCAAAAATGAACATATGGCATCTTGTGCTGGCCTGGAGAACTCGTGCTTATTACTGAAGATCTTCAGAATATCAAATACTGTGAGAACAACCTTCAGAATAGTAAAGTATTAGTCCTTATCAATCCTGTCTGAGATGGCTCTTATAGCTACAGAGCACGTTACCACTGAAGACTAGTGTCGGTCTGTTGTCATAGCCCTTTATTTAAGAGAGAAAGGCAATCGAGTTAATAGGCTGTGCAGATTTTCATGGTGCCTAAGCTTTCTCCTCCCTTTTAATGTTTTATAGCTGGATCAGAGTTTGCTCTCGTTTGCCTTCTGAGTAGTTTCCCCTCAGTTAAACATCTCCTTGTGGCCGTTTGGCCCCTTGGACCACACACTTGCTGGATCACTTGCTATCTTCTGGGTGTTTGTTGATCCAGGGTCCCATAGCAGTTTCCTAAATCTTGTTGATACACGAGAAGATGCTCCCCTCTATCCACCTCAGGATAATGACTCATAATCTCTGCAGTGGCATTAAGCTTGTAGGAAATCAACAAATAGTTTAAGGAATAAAAGCATTTGTGTGAAAATGATTAAAGAACATCTTTGAGTGTTTTGTAAAGGAGATAGCTATTCGATATTCCTAGTTATTTCCTGGTGTAACCATGCTTTAATTGCAAACTGAGGTATGGATTTTTTTGTGTATGTGTGTTGGACAAATTGTGGAAAAGGTCTGAAAAGAATGATGCATCTTATTTGTGAATCCTTGCACATCTAGCGGAAACTCTCTGCATAAAATATATGATGGATCAGTGTCTGCACTGGGATAAGCAGCAGCAGCTGTAACCTGGGATTTAAGCACAAAAATATAGTAGCTTCTTGAAACTCCAGGGGGATTTCGTAGAATATAATTGCATTGGATTTTGTCCAGTGTGGTGGGTTCCCATCTCCACGTTTTATAAAAAGTGTCACAGGATCTCAAATGAATACAGTTCGTTAGGTTCTCAGCCCTCGTATCGGAGSTGATCCTTGGCAGTGCACCGCTGCAATAAAATGGCAGTGAATTGGACCAGCACAGCACTGAGTGAAAACTAGCACTGAGCTGAATCACCAGCAGGCTCCTATTAAAAAGTTAAGTGAGGATTTTCTCATGGTGTAGTGAATTAGCCTTACTTGGTTTAGAATGCCAAATTCTAATATAAGATGGGGCTGGGTCATAGCTGTCGGTTTGATAATAGCGTCTGTGAAGTTATTAGCTTTCCTTCCTCCCGGTAGACTTGATTTTTTTTTTTTTTTCAAATTTATTATTGTGATAAAAATACTTGAAATCATCATTTGAATCCTCAGCTGGACTCTGGATAGAAAGTCCCAAAGCAATGCTTGTAATCCTTGATATACACTGATTTATGTGGAGGGGAGCCCACACACTGACTTCAGTAGTGTTTGTCCTAAGACGTATGAGTTACAACTCTCTGCCACCACRCTGTGAAAATAAAAAGGTTTTTCCCTTCAGTGCTGGTAGTGTTTCTTCAGCTTCCAACAGAGGCAGTGACTTAAACTGGTATTTGTGCAGCTTGGCTTGCTTTAGGAAGAATAGTTTAATTAAAGCATTTCGTGAAGGTCATCTGAAGAAATGAGAAGGTGTGAAATTGGGCAGTGTAAAAACTAGCTTCAAAGATGAAGATGTAATAAAAAAACCCTGCAGATGAAATTTTCTCTGACGAGGCAGAGGATGAGGGAAGGTGGCAGTTGCTTCTCTCCAGGGCGCGTATCCTTTTGGCCCTGGCCGAACACAGATGTGTGAGGGTCACCTTGCTGTAGCCGTGATCGTGCTSGAAACCGGAGGAGTGTTTTCAGTCCTGCTGAGCTCGGAAGGGAAGTTCAGAGGACCCAGCAGCAGCACGCTTCAAGAGCCGTGGGAGAATCATCCTACTCGTGGTTTCCATCAGTGCTTGCTGGCATCGCTCTTGGAAGCTTGTTGTCTCGGTGCTGGAGTGGATTGATTCATTTGTCATCGTCACCCAAACCTCTGCGAATCACTGAGCGATCCCGAATGCTTTCAACGGCTGCTGTGCACCGGAGGGCAGTGAGGGATCTCCAGCTCTAGGACACATTGCATCTACATATACATTGCAAGATAAATGATGTCTTCTCGCAGTGGGACGAGAGGCAAGTCTTTATCCGGTGCAGGCAGAACCGCAGTTGTCAAGAATCCTGTGGCATCCCTGCTACGGCGGGTGACATAGCATGCCCAGGACCATGCTGTCCTTGGTGGTTTCTGGTGGGCCCCACAGTTTCCCGATGATTTGCAGTGTGTATTTTGTAGATAAACAGGTTTTTCTATTTCTTATTTGTTTTCACTTGGTGTATCATAAAACTAGAGTAGGTGGAAAGGGATAGTTGGGGGCACTCAGTTCACATCTTCAAGGCTACTGGCTGAAGACTGTTTTGCTACAACTGTTCGTTTGAAAAATGGGAGAGACAATCTCATTTGTTGCTTTTTTCTCCTGCCTCTCTTTTCTTCTGGAGGGAGGGAAGAAACCGTGTATAATTCTTATCTGCCTTGGTAAGGGCGAGACTCACCCTTTTGAGTTTGTCACCTAAGAGTTGTGTCTTAATCTAAATCTGTTTGTCTAGGATTCCTCTCCCATCACTGCAGAGATGAGTGTCTTCACATGGCAGTTTCGTCTATCTATTTTAGATGGAATGGGTTGCTTTCTGGAGGCGCCTGTTTCTYTGCATAGGTTACAGAGGGAGCTTGGACAGCTGGAGTTAGATGAGATGAATCCCTTCTGRAGTGACAGCAGATGGCTTTTTCTTCTAAAACCGCTCTGAAGCTACTTGAATTGAGAGCTCAAGTCAGAAGACAGTTCTGTCTTCATCCTATAATGTGCCTCCAGCTTGCTGCTGAGTGTTTGCTTTAGCATTACAGTTTGGATAAGTTGTCCAACTGGTTTATTTTTCATCTTGTGGCTATTTTCAGCCACCCAGTCTAACAAGGTGAAATGTCTGAGATGCTTTTCTGCTCCCTGTGACTGTGCTATAAGGAGGCAGACTCGAGCGGAGCGGCTCTCCGGTGGGGATTGCCTCCAAGAGCACCCCAGCCTTTTCCACGGTTAGTAGCCTTGGGCTGTTTTTTAGTGCTACATGTTAGCACTGCTTACTCAGTTCTTTTATAACAAGAATAATAGTCTCTATGCAAATTCTACGAATGTTGAGAGAACCAAAAAAAAGCCCTCAACCATTAAAATTGCTTTCTCACCTGAAGAGACTGAGGCAGGGAGTGGGCTGGGAGACATCCAGCACCTCAGGTAGAATTGACTTAGCAGGGCTTTTCCCAGGAGACGTTCCAGAAGAAACAGCTGGTAACAAAACCAAATTGTCACTCCTGGGTAGATGGGCTATATCACTCTTGGCACACTGGTTTTGCTAAAATACCTGCTACCCTGGTGGTGGTTGCCGAACCGGGGGACGGGGACGGGGACGAAGGGGTAAGGGGAGGTGTTTCACCTGACCCCTTTCTTCCGTTGTAAATGCTCACATTTGTGATGGTACTTGTTGTTCCTTCAGTGCTGGAAGAAACCCTAACTGCCATTCACTCGAAAAAGATTAATTTACAAAAATTAGTCTTGCTTCTTAGTTAAAGACCAGAGATAAAGCTGTGAGCAAAGATAGCTTCTCTTTGGTGTCTGCCAGATATTTATAGGCCCAGATCAGACTGGAAGTTTGTTGCTTTGAACTCGTCATTACCGTGATACCAGAGTTCCTCACAGTCTCTAATATATTTAACTTTGTAATACTGTATGATGTGGAAACACTAGTCCTTTCTTTTCAGATGAAGGATTAATGTGCAGCGATGTCAATCGGCAAAGCAGGGACTTGAACCCCTCTGACAAACGTCAGATTAGTGGCCCAGCCTGGAGAATATCTATCATGTTCTAGGCAAGCAGCTCCTAATGGGTGAGTTCACTGAAATCTGGGCAAATTCAGAATTTGAAACTTAATAGCCAAAAGTGGCCTTCTTTAATGGGATAGTTCAGCAAATTAGTAAAGAGAGAGTTTRGTTTGAGGTGTATCATGTACGTTAGCCAGCCAGGAGGCCCTGGTTGCTGGAAGTAAGTTCTGGCTGCCTGGGTAGTCAATGGCTACTTGCCCTCCCTGAATGCTGTTTTTCTTGGAGGAATGTTTTCCCTTTGTTTTGGTAACTTTTTCGTATTTATTTTCCTGATCCTTCATATTAAGGGAAAAGGATCCTGGAAATGGGTTTGCAGAAAATAGTTTCTGTAGAGTATTTGGACTTTGCTGAACTAGGCAGCCTTTAAAAAACACTTTAAAACATGCCCTGTCTGTTCAGTACGCCTCTGAAGGGCAGCGTGTTAGATCAGGCTTCTGCGTGGCATCCCATGAAGTTACACCTCTCTGCCGCTATATCCAACGATGAAAACTCAGCCTTCTGCAGTTTGATTTTTTGCTGAAGTTTTCATTCATAGCTGCTTTAGCTGGTTTGTCTGTAGCTGAGAACTGAAAGAAAATCTAACAGGGATTTAGACCTGTTGATTAAGCCGCCCTCGTCAGCGTTGCAGCCGAGATGTTCTTTATGCGACGCACACTGTAGGCAGCTGTGACCTGAAAATACACGGACCAGGTGGGTGATGAGAGTCCCGTTGCTGGCGCTTGTCCAGAGAAAGGTCATCTTCGTTTCCTCTTTGAGACATGTTTCCTGGAATTATGTTTGGCAGCTGGCTAGTGCTAAAACAAATTCCAATAAAGATACAAAACACTTTTCCAAAGAGTTGTAATTAAATGGTAGATTGTGCATTCCCCTAAATTACCTTTAGTTGCAGCCTTCCTCTAATAGCTTGCTCTTACTTGTTTCAAACACAAATAAATTACAGTTACTGCTGTTACGGACCCATTTTACAGCCTTGTCTAAATGTTAGTGGTTGCATAATAGTGTACGGGGTTGGGGTGAGAAGGATGCTCCCTTTTTTTTTTTTTTTTTGATACTAGCTAAATTCGTTTGAAGTCACCAAGCTCTGAGTAAAGGCTGGCTTAATTGTGGCAAACCCTGTTTGTGCTGGAAATACAGTTATGTGATGACTTTGACGTTGCACCAGAACACAACTGTCTTTATGTATGCATTGGTTAAATATTCCTTCCTGTAACTCAAGAACTTACATATTCAATAATATGTCCCTTTTCCTTGTGTATTTTTCTATTTTTGAGGAAAGAAAGTATTCTGCTAACGGGCAATTCTACCACTCTTTAASTTGCTAGAAGCTTATCCCAAGAGAGAGAAGCCAAAAGAAAAAGATAATCCAGAAAACAGAATAGTGTAACCTGTATTAATATGGGCAGATCTAGCGTCATCGTAGTGATGGATGCTGTACAAAATGCACATAAAAGCTTAACTGCGGAGGATGTAAAAAAGGAGACTGTGTTTTTAGTGTATGAGAATGTTTGTATAAGATCAGGAGACTCCGCAGCAGTCATACAGTTTGAAACAGAGAAGGAAAACTAGCTAGACTTTTTTCTCTTTTTGCTGATACTGCAAATAGTGAGATTCTCTGTCTCAAGAGAGACTGGAGTATCTTTTTTCCTATTGAATGAAGTATAAAATATTCAAAGGAGGCGGAACTTGCTGGATTTGATTCCTCAATACCTGTGTGTTTGCATAAGGATTTTGCAGAGAATTTTGTTGGTAGCCAAATTTACACATTTAACAAGTGCAGTTCTTTATCTTAAATGTAGCTAATGTTAAATAATGGTTCAATGTAACCCCAATCTAATATAGCAGAACAGAAATAACCCAGAATTTTAAGCACTGACATAAAATCTTTTTTCTTCTAACTTAATTGTTACTCTTTAGATTCTGATACTTCTGGTTCTCTGATCTTCAGGGACTTTAAGTAGAAAAGAGCTTTGCCAGAGGGAGTTGACAAGGAATTACCACTCGTTAATAAYAACTTAAAAAAAAGGAAAAAAACCCAGATATGGTATCCTGGGTTGCATTAGGAAGAGCATTGCCAACAGGTCGAGGGAGGTGATCCTCCCCCTCTACTCAGCCCTGGTGAGGCCACATCTGGGTCCAGTGCTGGGCTCCCCAATACAAGAGAGACATGGAGCTACTGGAATGAGTCCAGCTAAGGGCTAGTAAGATGACGAAGGGACTGGAGCATCTCCCATATGACAAGAAGCTGAGGAAGCTGGGACTGTTCAGCCTGGAGAAGAGAAGGCTTTGGGGGAGACCTTGTCAATGTGTGTAAATATCTGGTGAGAGGGTGTAAAGAAGACAGAGTCAAACTCTTCTTAGTGGTGCCCATTGACAAGATGGGAGGCAGTGGGCACAAACAGAAACACAGGAAGGTCCATCTGAACATAAGGAAAAATGTTTTCACTGTGAGGGCTGTCAAACACTGGAACAGGTTTCCCAGAGAGGCTGTGGAGTCTCCATCCTTGGAGATACCAAAAGCCATCTGGGTATGGTCCTGGGCAACCTGCTGTAGGTGATCCCGCTTGAGCAGGGGGGTTGGATGAGATGATCTCCAGAGGTCCCTGCCAACCTCAACCATTCTGTGATTCTGTGTAAATGTTATGTCTGCTTCTTGGTAGGTCATCATATAGTGCAAAATCTTCTTCAGAGCTCCTATCATCAAATACAGTGATTTTTAAATAATAAAAAAGAAACTCTATTTTCATCAAGCAGTCAAAGGGAAGGAATAGCGACCTCAGCCTGCGAAGAACAAAATGCATTCAAATTGGAGATCATTTCAGGCTCGTAGTTGTACAAAGACAGTGTAATCGAGGTGAAGGTGTTCTTCCTACCTGAACATGTTTGTGTAACAAAATAAATGGGTTGGGTGTGTGATATAGTATACTGGCTGAGGATGAGTACTAAAAAAATCTCAGTTTTCCTCACCTTTTCTGCTTCTGTGCATGCCGTAATAGTTGGTAAAAAGCTCGAAGAAGAAAAGCTGCTAAAACTGTAATGGTTTTGCTTTGCTGCTACTTTAATTTAACTCACGTGCTTAGCGATCTGCTGMCTTAGAGATATGGCTGTAGAAGATGAAAGGGGTTTTATCAGTAGCCTAATGACTGCTAAACTTAGTCACTTGTTTCCTGGCTCGGAGCATGTGGAAATGCTGTGGAGATGCTGCTGCTGCTCTGGGGAAGTGAGTAGTACTAGCGCGCCCGGCGATAGCGATCCGGCGGTTTCAGTGGTGCAAAGGCTTTGGCAGGACAAAGGTGATAGGAAGAAGTTATTATCATTATTTTTTTTAGGCTAGCTGATGCWGCTAGAAAAACTAGACCAACTTTTCAGCGCAAATGCTTTTCTTTCTGAGTGAAGATTGCAAAGTAGATGGGTAGCCAGAAAATCTTAATTCCCCTTCAGTGGGGAAGGCAGCGCGGTCCCCCGTTCTGTCTGCGCTTCTCTTGGGAGCATCGCTATAGCTGCCTTCTTTCATGGCTCTTTCAAGAAAAGACCCCACGACATGTTTCTCTTAGGATTTAACTATTTTAAAGCCGTCTACGACAAAGCATATTCAGTTCTTTCAGCTTCATTTTTGTGTAGGAATCAAAATAATTTTGTTTCTTAATTTGGATGCTTTAAAAATTTTATTTTTTTTCTTGAGTTCATTCATTGCTTTTTTTCTTTAACAAATTCTGGAATGACAATTAAAAGCATAGACTCTATATTACTTTTTACCGTATCCTCTTTTTCTTTCTTCCAACTCCTCTGCCTCTCCTCCCCCCATGGTGTTTCATGTTATGCGGTAAGTAACGGTCCCCTCCATGTGTGTTTTGGAATAATAAGTCTTTAAAAGAAGTCAAGCCTATTTTTTTTTCTTATTTATAAATATATACTTTAAATAGTACGTTCTGTTGTTGGAAGCTGCGCTGGTCTATAATTAGCTCAAGCATAAATTAAACGTTCCCTTTCTGAAAACAGTTAATGGACRCTTATTAAGGGTTGATTACTCATGGTGGTAATAAACTATTTTAAACTGCTCCGTGATTTGATTCAGCTTCAAGTTTATATACCAGGCCTTTTCCATTTCTGAGGCCTGATTCAGCAGCGTGCCGGCCATGAGCCGTGCCGCGGTCCCCCGCACGCCCGTGGGAGGGTGTTGGAGCGGGAGGGAGAATGATTTCTGTAATCCCGCTCCAAATGGAAAGTGCTGCTGGGAATCGTGCTGCACAGGAGCGCAAGGCTTTCTGCTTGCAGAGTTTTTGCGTAGCGTTCGTACCTGCATTGCGAACCCTCATTCASGGAGGACTCACGGGGTGCGAAAGAACAATTCTGCTTCATTTTTTACTGCCCTTGTGCTGCTGTGCTCATCCAAGAACCTAGTGCTCCAGGTAGGTTCACTCGAAGGACCAAGTCTCTGGCGGATTTCTGTGCTCCTGTCCTGTTCCAAAGCCTTGYGTGTTCGATCCTCCGTATTGAAACTCCATGGGGTCAGTCTGTTACCAAAATAAACAGTTATGGAAAAGACACTGTTTGTTCAGCTGAAATAATAATGAATGAGGTCAAATTCAGCTCCAGCCTTGTGGCTTTCTGCCCAGGGGTGCCTTCGAACGATGCTTTCCATCTTGGGCACTTAGAAATAATGAACAGAGATTGATCATGTCATTTCTGTTGTGGAAGGTAGCCGAAATTTTAGTAGTTAGTATTTAAATTTGCCATTTTGGAGATGTAAATAACACGTCTAATGCATGTCGTATAACCTGTATATAATAAATGTTCACTTTGCCAAAGCGTAGTAAAATGTATGTGCATATGCTACAAAGTGTGTAATGTGGAGAAAATGTATTAGTAATGCCGAGTCTCGTTAGACAAGCAACCTTCCCGTGCGGATGAACTCTCTTAAGGACAGAGCGAGTCTGCTGAGTCTGCTCTTTGGTGCTGSTGGTGGGGTGCTGTCCTGTGGGACAGTCAAGCCAATTTTGTAAAATATTGTGGCTGAAATGTTTAATTATGGGGTCTCTTGCTTCTTGTCTCATTTCTTTAATTTCTGTCCTCTGCAAATTATTACTATTTGACTCGAACGTCGTTTCCTGTAGTCAAATGTGGCAGTAGTGGCTTTCTAGTTTGTGCTGTGCGGTATAAGCCAAATGAGTCTTGATCCGGATTAAAAGCCTCCGAGTGTAATTTTAATATGCCGCATATATAATTAGTTACGCTCCGTTTCATTCTGATACCCCAGCTGACGGGCTTCTGGAAAACTGCCCATCTGTTCTRGTTTCACTTACCTTAAAGCCTTGTCTTACCTGAACACCTCTGCAGGAGCGTGGTAATATTTTGGAGAGCAGCATGTTGTAGAACTTTTGATGTTGCCTTTCCAGTCTTCCTAGCGGGAAATAGCAGTCCAGACAACAGGTAAATAATGTTTTAAAAATTATGGCAAAAAGGTGAGCTTCCATACTGCAGGTGAATCCTAATACCGGGTCAAATATACAAGGATGGATCATGTTTTCAGCAGCTTCTGTGTTGCAGTGAAAACATGCCTGAAAGATAGATTTTGGGTAGACCCAGTAAGAATTAAACAACATAATTTAGCAAAGTCAGTAGAACAATAACCGTAATAATAATGGAGCTGTGCTAAAGACGGATTTGCCATATTCTATTCTCTTAATTGTGTTTTTCCCTTGAACAACAGCATCGCTTTAGCATACTGAACGTTAAAATAGATTGCATCATGCTGAAACTCTTCCATGTGCGTACAAGATGAAAACCACATTGTCCAATGAGTTGTCAGCTTGCCTTATAAAGTAATTTTATAATGTAATTACTGCAAATAGCCGTGAAGATTTTTAAAGGCAGTCTTAGGGGAAGAAACAAAAGCAGTGTGCGATCATTCTGCAATGAGTGTTGTTCCCGAAAGTGCTCATGGCTGCCCTCGTCCTRTCTGCAGGCCTGGCGGACTTGATCAGCTTATCCATTGGCTTTCCGGAAGCCTTTTTTCAAATTAAGGGTGAGGTTTTGAAAGACAGTGAGCTGATGTAGCAGCAGCTTGCTGGAAACAGTTCTGGGGCAAGGGGAATAAAACTCAGCTCTGCATCTTCCAGAAGTCCCTGGCTGCCGAGCAGGCGCGTTGTCCGGCCTGGCTGGAGCATAGCAGAGGGGACCGTCGCGGACTAATTTTCTGATTTAATGCTGATTTAAGTCTCATTTGGACAAAGCTAGATCTGGTAGAAGGCTGCCCATATAGCTTGGATTAGACTGGCCCAGAATAACTGTTGGATGGTTGATATTGGATGCTTGATTTGTAAAGTATGAAAGAAAGCCTTGTAATTGTTCAGGTTTATAAATTACCAATGCTGCTGCCTGTCATCACATCTGTATCTTCTGGATTGCACGATACCTTACGCTGCCTCACACTCAATRTAACAAGCAGTGCTGGTATTCTTCTGTAATGGGAAACCTGATGATTTTTCTATTTGTCTTAGTTAGACCAAGTGTCCTATTCTATAAAATTCCCAGTATGTTTTTTTCTGGTCACCTACAGGAAAAATGTCATTTTATTAAAAGCATTAATTGTCAAAGTACTTTGCAGATGTGACTCTCCCCACTTTATCCTCCAAGAGGAGCATTTCCATTTTCAAAGATAGGAAAATAGGGTATAAAATATATGGTATAACCTGTGTTCTGCAATTAATAACCTGAAGGTTTGATTTTTGGCTTGAACTGGGATAGCCTTTTTTTTCAGTAGTGACCTTTATTACCAAGGCGGCTTCAGCTCAGCTTCCAGCCCGGCCGGTTTCCTCATGGGGTGGCTGCTGCTGCTGCTAGGAGCTTTCTGCCAGCAYGTACCTGTCTGTATGTGCGCAGAAGTACTTCTCAAAGTGGACTTTTATTTTGTTTTTCTTTTTCAAAGGTGTCAACCGAACCATTATATTAGGGCAGGGGAATTATAATTTAGGATTGATGACCTCTTAATAGCATGCTTAGAATTTTTTGCTGTTTTGTAAGAATTTTTTGCAAGCAAACATCTTTAAATACAGCTTTTCTTCTGGACCTACTTACTGTCTACCACGTGACGGCTGCTTGAGTGTGTTTATTGCTGCCTGTATTTTCTTAAACAGGTGACTTGTTTTCCAAGAGGCAGAGTACAACTAGCCATAGGGAAATGCGGTTCTGTCTCCCGTGCCCTCTCTTTTCTTCCTGCTGGTCACCACACAGCTAGCAGCGTTTTTTCAGTGGTAGGTGGTTGTTGGTCAGAGTCGGGGTTGGCAAATCGTTTCCTCCCTGGCTGCACTATTTCCTCTGTGCTGGAATGGTGCTAGGGTTGTTCTTTGGACTGACGTACCATTTCTTTGCCCTGATAACATGCCTAAAGAAACAAGTTTTTTTTTCATAATGTGAAAAGCCTTTACCTACTAATGAGATTTTTCATTTGTCGTCATTGCTGCTCCTCCTATGTAATACTTTTTTTCTACTGCACCGTGTACCGAGAGTTGTCACCTAGAAATAACAAGTCRGGGGGTAAGTGAAGTAAAGAGCAATATAGTGCCTCGTGTGTCGAGGACCTCATTCTTGTACCAGACTTCCAAAGTGTCACTATATTGTAGGTAAAACCTGACCGGTTTGTGAGCATCAAGAGTAATGAAAGTGGTTTTCCGTGGATTCGTGTCCTTTGTTCGCGAGCYGCTTCCTCCTTCCTCTGCTTTCTTTTCTCCACCCTCTTCCCCCTCCCACCCAGCGCTGTTTGCCTTCTCCCTGTCCATCCGCCGGGAYGCCGCCGCGGGGAGTTGTGCTCCGTTGTCTTTCAGTGGGATCACRGCRCTGGGGTGCTTTCCATYYGCCTCCTKGTTTTCCTGGATAACTTCAGAGGAYGTTATTTTCTGAGACCCGTGTTTGCTTCACTATGGGGAAATATGAGGATAAACAGAATGATTGTGAAGGTTTCTTTCCCTTAAGAAATCAAGYTGATAATTGCATACTGCTCCTGATTTCTTAATGATTGCTTKCTTTTTCCAGTGTATAAAAATGCCTGTGATCTGGTGCTCAAAGTATTTTTGAAAATGATTGGCCAAAACCGAATGACCAAAAATCACTCGAAAGATGGTTTCACTTGAGAAATAACGTGATACCACTTAAAAGAGGAATTGCTGTGAGAGATGGGTGCTGGATGGAGTGGACAGACTGCCCAGGCAGTTATGTTCTTAAGTGGAAGAGAAAGACTGCTTGTTTCAGGAAAAAATAAAACCTTGTAAATGAGAAAATCTTAAAGTATGGGCATATATTTCCAAAAAGCTTGCCTCGTGCAATAGTGCAGTTACCCCACGTGATGGACACTTGCTTCCTTGGTTTATCTGCAAGCAGCAGTTGAGTCCTCCTCGTTGCGAGAAAGGCAGGCAGAGGGAATCACGTACCATCTCYGGAAGGACAGCGCGAGCGCAAGGGCTGTCGTCACCACGTTTGCTGCTCTCTAGAGCTTCTGTGAAAAACTCAAGTCATCAGTTCTTAGTAAGACACACGAGAGAGAAATTAGGTTGTAATTAGAAGAYGTCATCCCTGTATGGCAACGTGGTACTGCTTCACTTAATTGTGCTATGAAGAGATTATGTGAAGTCCCTGGTTTCTAGGCTGTCCCAAGAGAAGAGGGACRGGCGATATGTGCACGAGGTCCTTCYRGTTTGAGCGCTCGTGAAGCTTTTTSTCCTGGGGGATTTTACTGCTGTAGCTGTTCTCTAAGAACGACGAGACAGGCTGAGCATCAGCAGAAGTGTGGAAGCTCCTAGAGACAAGAACAACAAAAAAGGCACTATTAAAAAAGCTCTTACAAGTTTCCAGAGCTGTTGCTTTATACTTCGGTCCATGCGTTGAGTATTGCTAAGATTTGATAAAGTCTTACAGTTGATCAGGAGATTTGGAATATAAGACTGGCCTTTGGGTCAATTCTCTGCTCTCCAGTTCATAAATGTATTAAGGTCACTTAAAAAAATGATTCCCTTCCCTCTTCTGCTCCCCCTGGACTGCTCTTCACTGGAAAGCTGTTTCGAAATTCCTCAGGAAACTCCCCTGAGCRATGAATTGATAATACAAGAAAACACAATGAGAATGTATTTGCATGAACCGTCTCTGTCCAGGGGGACGATGTGGATCTGAATTGCTTTGCCGCTGAAGTCAAATCTCTCTCGGAAATCAAGCCTTGAAGGGAAAGTTTTGCTAGCGCCCGAGGACTGCTGCSTGGAGCGCGGCTTGCTGGGCTCTCCCGACACCCGCTGGAAGAAGGGACGTGGTCCTCCTCGGTCCTCCTTTTCCAGCCCTTCACTTTCTCGGCAGCTGGAGGTGGTAAGGGGGCCGTGCTTTGGGCTGCAAGCAATTTATTGACTTTAGGTGTCCATGCACCCACTAGCACGGACGGATGCGTGCGCGTGGCGTGGGCCCTGCGCGGAAGGGTTTCGCCTAGGAAGGGGCTGTTTTATCTCTGAAACCAGCAAATTCTGCTTGAGGTTAAAACAGCTTTGAATCTTCCTTGGCACTTGCAGTTCTCTGTACCTGCACAGACGCATTCTTAGCTGTTAGGAGAAACCTATGGCTGCTTTCTCAACAGTATCATCTTTACAGCTTGTATGCCTCCAGCTGTGCAGGAAAGCTTAATACCTGTTATACTGGCTGTTTGTGGTAGCTGGGGAAAAATGGGCATCCACTTGAAGGTGCATTAACCTGAGTTGCTGTTTCTCTTATCTTTTTTCACRTCCTGTAGAAATAAGAGGGAGATAAGAGAGGAAAAACAGAAAGATAGTTTCTAYGGAGTGTATGTGGGTGACTGAACCACTTCCTTGCGGTGCTGTGAACGTGACTTACTCTTCCTTTGTGCTAGAAATCGGGAGCTGTCGAGTCAAACTGCACAAGCTGAATGAAGCGCAAATAAGCAAAAAAAAAAGAATTTAGCCTCAAAATGCAACTCCTTGTATATGAAGGTCTTTCAAAAAAGGAGGRTCATTTTCATATTAAATGAGATTTTCATTTTGGCAGGTTAGGACAGAATGTTTTAAACAGTAAAAACAGGTCCCTAAATTACACAAGGGGGATATAGAGAAGAGAGAGCCCAACTTTTCTCAGAGGTTTGCAGGAATGGGATGAGGGGCCGCGAGGGAGATCCTGATCGGATGTTAGGAATGTGTTTTCTTAATGAGGATGGTCACGCACTGGAACAGGAGCTCGGAGGGGCAGTGCAGTCTCCATCCTCGGAGACAGCAGAGCTCAGCTGGGCCGGGCCCTGAGCAGCCTGGTCTAGTTTGGCCCTGCTTTGGGTGAGGAAGTTGGACCAGATGAACTTCAGAGGTCCCTTCCAGCCTGAACTATCTTGTGGTTCACATAGGATAGGTAATTGTTATAAATAGAGCAAATTTTTAGCGTGGTGTAATTACTACTCCTATGGTTATGCCTATACCCTGCCCTTGTTTACTGGCCTGTTTTGTTGCTTTCGTTTGCAGAGTGTCAAGGATAACGTTGGAATTACTGGTTTGGAACAGCCATAAAGCTGATGGGAGAACAGGAACAGGAGGTTTCTTTCAAATAATGGTGTTGTGTCTTCTTGTCTCCATGTCTTGTACTGCCTCTTGGTTCTGTATAAAGGAAGGAGGGCMGCTGGAGTGAATGCACGTTAAGGAAGAAGGGAATTACCCACCCTTCAATATTTGAATAGTCAAATTATTCACATATTAGAAATACAAGTAGCTGCAACACAAGAGCTGCTTTTTGTAACCCTGCGCTTGCTGTTGCTTGCAACTGCTTTTCTCTGTTAGACAGATGTGTGACTACAAGAAAGTGAACTTTTTCTCCTATATACCTAATTAGAGTGAATAAATAGCCTCCAGATTTTGCAGATAACTTTGAAGCAGTCGTGCGTTTTAGACCTGATTTACTTCTATATGCATTTTTCTACTTCAAAGTCAACTGATGTAATCCGTCAGATTGCGTCAGCGTGGGGGGGACATAGTGCAGGGGACAGCTATCAGCCCTGACGTGGTCTGGTTGAAGGAGAAGAAAAGAATGGAGCTGGGAGTGTGAGTGCTGGAAGAAAATGTTTACTTTGGAGAAAATTAATGGTCGAAGCAGGCTTGCTGCTGGAATATGCTCCATCCTCCCTGAGGCGAGCTGCTCCCTGTCCCAGCTCCTGCCTCTCGATGCCCCCTTGGTGCTCTTTACTGGGTGTAAGGCCACTTGCTGGAGGCCCTTTCCAGGCACTCAAGCTGCTCCCCTGCAGCAGAGCCTGTTTCGTAGCCGGAGTTGTGCCAGCTCTGCAGTCACGCCTTTATTTGATCTTCGGAGGTAGCTGGTAGTGCTGCTCTGTGTTTAGGTGGATCCTGGAACTACAAGTTCATTGGGACCAGRCACAAAGCAGAGTCCCACCTTTATGCACCTCTGAAGCCCAACGGCTCTGCTTCAGGCTGATCTGGTGCATTTTCTGGTTTTGCAGAAACAACCACAGCATTGATGTTATGTTTCTTCCTGGCTTCCAAATTCCTCGAAGTGTTTTATCTCCTTTGATCCTAGGTTCAGCCTCCAGAAGAGTGCTGCGTTTTAGCATGGAGGAAGCCTGAATAGTTCTCAGCTTCCCCGAAATTTTGTTTCTGAGGCTTATTGATGTGTATTATTGTTTTGGCTTGCAACTAAAGTTCTTCAGCACCCTCCTTCCTACCTGCCTTTGGCTTTACTCTGTGCCTTTGGGCACCAGTACAGACCAAACTGGGAAATGCTTGTATGCAGATGGATGCATGCAGTTGATGCAGCTGCCTCCTGGGCTGTTAGCGAGAGGGCAGCCAGCAGCTCCAAGGGAGCGATCCTTCCCCTCCGTTAGGCACTTTCGATGCTGCATCT
This sequence comes from Casuarius casuarius, assembly GCA_003342895.1. Classification (NCBI taxonomy): domain Eukaryota; kingdom Metazoa; phylum Chordata; class Aves; order Casuariiformes; family Casuariidae; genus Casuarius; species Casuarius casuarius. The sequence goes on along the minus strand of PTFA01000475.1, from coordinate 144,181 downwards.
GGAGTGCTGTGTCCAGCTTGGGGTTTGCCGGCATGAAGACATGGACATGCTGGAGTGAGTTCCCCAGGCTGGTTGGAGGCTGAGGGAACTGGSCTTGTTCAGCCTGGAGAAGAAAAGGCAAAGAYGAGACTTTCTGTCTGCAACGACCTGATCAGAGGATGCAGAGGTGGAGACAAACTCTTCGCAGTGGTGCACAGAAATAGGATGAGAGGCAATGGACACAAACTGAAACCTGGGAAATTCCCATTAGATGTGGGGAAAAGACATTCATCAGGAGCGAGATCAAATACTGGAGAGGCCCAGAGAGGCTGAGGGATCTCCGTCCTTGGAAGTATTCAASACTTGACCGAACAGGGGCTTGAATAACCTGATCTGATTAGACCTGCTCTGGGCAGGAGGTTGGACCAGATGACCTCCAGAGGTCCCTTCCAAACTAAACCGTTCTGTGATTCARTGATTCTGTAATTTTAATTGACATTTTCATTGTGTAATGCACCGCTTTGGGGGCAGCTTTGACTAAGCTCGAGGTAAATGCTGTTCTATGCTGGTCTTATGTATCTTGGGCTCTTCTTACTCCCAGCATTATTTTACGGTGTGTATCACTTAGAGGCATCCCAATGACTGAGCACTGGAAGTCCCTGGTTTTGGACAAATGCTGCTACAGCAACAACTCGCATGATTCAGGGAAGATCAGATGGAATGGCAGAAAGATTGTGTTTTTTCTTCTTTAATTTCTTTTCTGCTTTCTTTGGTGTCTCAGTTTTTTCAGGCAAGAATGACTCATCAACCTCCATTATGTGGTTTCTTGACTTTTAGCAATTTTTCTTTTACTTTTTAGAAATAATTATTAGTTTTGCATCACAGCGCGCTGCAGCCAGTGTTGAGAACAGCGTGCCGTGGGCTGCGGCTGACTGCRGCAGCTGACTCACGTCTGTTGCAGGTTTTGAGACTGACACTGAATTCTTCCCACTTCTGACATATCTGCAAGGCTGGTTTTGGTCGTGCAATGATCTCCTTGTGTCTTTACGGAGCAGGAGGGTTGACCTTGGGGGTCCTGGGGAGCACCCAGGTAGGGCGATGCTAGTCAGCCTGTTGGATTCCCTCTGSACATGGTGTGTGTCCGTCCTTCCTGTCCTTGTGTGCTCTGCAGCAGCTACCTTGCTGTAGGACGTCATCGTGTTTTAATGGTAGATACGGCTGGTTTCTGCATATCATTCCCAAAAACATAATCGTACATGAATGGAAGATTTTACAAAACAAGGGGTATTAAGGATTAACTCCTCAATTCTGCTGAAGTCAGTGAAGTTTTGTCAGCTTTCAGAATCCAGCTCCATTCCATGGTTTTGCTTGTTGGAAGTGTTGAGTGCCTCATCACTGCGTTTGGAGTAGCTGGTATCTTGATGCTCTTATTGCTGGTGAGAAGCAAGTTTCCCTAACCTGTGAAAGTAGTGTTGTTAACAACGTACTGATAAGGCACTTGAGATATCTATCCTACTAGGAATATATATCACTAAAATGTTTTATGTACTTTAAACAGTACTTCTGAAAACTGCCTAATTCGATGACAATTGTGTGAGGCTATGGAGAAGCCTGTGGCCTCTCTCCACATATGTGATGCAAGTACAAGAGTAGAAAGCTGGAAAATTTTCAACCAGAAGGAAAGTGGATTCTATTCTAAAATTATGGCCAGTTGTGATACCGTGCTTGGGATCTGTGCACACCAGGGGCTGCTACTGGGTTCACGTAGAAAGGGAGAGCTAAGAGCGTCGGTTAAGAAAGGAGGGTGTGGAAGGRAAGGGCATAAGAGCACACCCACTGTTACTAGAGCTCTTCCTTACGCCCAAGAAGTGGAAGTTAAGTACTGGTAAAATACAAAATTGTCTTGAAATCCCCAGTTAGACTTACCTCTTTTCTGCARCCCTGTTTGAATACACTCACAGGCGTCAGGGGTTCATTGTAAAGCAGAATGTTTGCTAGGAAGCTCRTTTAATGCACAGCTGCTCTGCCACGGAGGCTGACGTGCAGGCGTCAACCCAGGCAAGCACAACATCAGAGCCACCACCGCAGCTGCCAGCTGGACGTCAGCGTGCCCCTTGCTTGTCCTCTCTTTACRTTGCTTCCTGGAACCATGAACCGCAGCTGGTGTTCCAGCCCGACTGAAGTGTAAGGCGTTTCCAAGCGAGACGGGTCAGGAATGAGCAGCAGTACTGGGGAGATGTTTCTGTGCTTCTCCATCCACTTGGGAAGCTCGGGATGAGTCAGGCCATGGCCATGGGCAGYGCTCTGCCCAGACGTTTCCATCCTGCTTTGCTCCTTTTCCACTACGGAAAAGACAGACTTTGGAGAAGAGAGGAGTTGTTAAGGTGCGACATCCAAAGCCCAGCAGCTGAGAGCTCCTGGCGTGGCAGTTCGTGGTCCCCGGTCTCTGTGCTGCCTTGTCCGCATTGCCTGCRAGGTGGAGGTGGCTTGAACCGGCACAGAAATTGCATCTGGCATAGAAAAGGGTGGGCCTCCATGGCTTGGAAGAAAAGGAGATGGAAAATATGATCAGTAAATGAAGTATTCATCTTTCTTCTCTGGGCTGCGCAGCTCGGGGAGCCCTGTAAGGYTGCGACGTCTTGGGGAAGGTGACCCTTCGTGGGGCCGGTGGAGAACTGCTCTTAGAAAGCCTGAGAGCATGCTGGGACGTATGTGTGCCAAAAAGAGAAACAGGAGCATCTACAAATGAATACAATTAGTTATGTGTCAAATAAGTATCCCAAACCCAAATTTACAGTGAACAAGGTCAGTTATACCCGAAAATCTGAACGGGATCTGCTGGTTGCTGCCACCACAAAAGGAGGCAGGAGAGGGAATCCTGGTGTTTACGTAGACCTCAGTGTGATGTACGAGACCCTATAGCGTGCAAATGGAGAAATACAGCTGTGCAGGAAAGTAAGGTAGCGATATTCTTCTAATACTAGTTACTCCATAGCCAGAGTCCAGATACTAAGAAGCAAGTTCATAATTATGTTTTGCTGTGAGCATTGTGTAGATCTTTTTAAAATGTGTTTTTAAAAGATTTCTTACATATTTTCTGAATGAATGCTTATAATCTTTGAGAATTTACACTTTACATTTAATTGCAAGTACACCTATAATGCTGAAAATGTTTAATGATCAGTTCAATTTTTTGCTAGTGGAACGCATATCTTGAGTTGGGTCTAAAAGAAAATCTGCCTACAGTGATAAGTTGCTTTTGATTTTGCGCTGGCTTTAGAGATCTGACAGCTACCAAGCAATTTAAATGAGAAATTGTGTTAGATGATGAGGGGAGAATATAACTAATAGGAAAAAAACGCAAGTTTAGAAAACCATCATCTTATAGGTATRATATAAAGCAGAGTCTACCCTCCCTAAAAAAAAAAAGACTTGAAAAAGCTTGTAATATTTTTCCTGTTGTAATTTGCAACTCCCAGGGAAAACATTCAGTAGCTTCCTTGGTTAAATCTTTTCTTCCGTACAGCAGTGGCTGCAGAGCTGTGCTCTCTGCGCTGCTGGTGACCTGAGAAGATGTTTCTGGGAGTCCGGAGAACGCAGCGATTCACGGAGGAAGCTCGGGGCTGCGGGGAAGCTCTTCCGAAGGGATGAATGGACGGAGAGCCGGGAGCTGGCTTGCGCTGTGCGCACATGTTTGAGATGCTTCCAAGCAGAGATGCCTGTGGCTCACATGTGGTGAGGGCTGGATGCTGATCATCTGGGCCGTTAGCGAGCAGGGGAGGGCGAGCGCCTGGGTGGATGTCGTCTTGCAAAGACATACGTTCCCAGCGAATAAATGCAAACTGATGTTCGTTAGCGAGGGAGCTGGGCCTGAGCCCACGTTTGACTCATGTGGTTTCAAGTTCCTTGGCACCGAGCAGAGTTCAGGCACTCTGTCTCCTTTAATATAGTTGAAGAGGGCAGATTCTGGCTTTTGCAGCCATGTCTGTTACTTGACATCACATGATCCATTAGTCTATTTTTAATAAAATGCCAAAAGCAAGTCTTGGGAGCCGAGCACGCTTTCCCTCCTCTGCAGGTTCGCTCTTGTGGGAATATGTACTTACAGTCTGTACTTCTTCAGGAATATGGATAGGAGTTGGTTGAAGAAATTACCACGGATTCTTCTTCAGATAAACATTGGATTATAAGACAGTTCAGGCTGGAAGGGACCTCAGGAGGTCTCCAGTCCAGCCTTCTGCTCAAAGCAGGGGCAGCTCTGGGGTCAAACGAGGTTGCTCAGGGCTTTATCCAGTCAGGTGTTGAAAGCCTCCAAGGATGGAGACTGCTCCCTCTGTGCCCCTATTGCAATGTTTGTTGTGAAAGAGTTTCTCCTTATATTCAGCATGAACAGAGATGGAAGTTTTATTTCAGCGGTGCTTGTAGTCTCTCCTCCTCCTGCCACGCACCATCGCGAAGAGCCTGGCTCCATCTCCTCAGTAACCTCGCAGGTAGGGGAAGGCTGCTCTTGGGTCCTCCTGAAGCCTGTTCTTCTCCAGGCCGAACAAGACCCGTTCCCTCAGCCTGTCCTCATGGGGCATTGCCAACCCCCAACCATCTTGGTGGCCCTTCATAATATGAAGTAAATCTTTCCCTTCTTTAGCACAGAAAGCCTAAAGATTCAAACACTGTAGGCATTTGGGGATTTGGATCATTGTCTGAAGAGCCAACGATCCTTTTTCCCACAGCCCTTCACAGTCCCCCTTACAGTAGCTTTCTTTGCTGTCTTTCACCTCTACGCCTGCTAGGAAGCCTCCAGATCAAATAGGACTCCACAGATGGATGCAGAATCCATAAAATCAAACATTTTATGAGCTGATCAGAGTGTTTTCCTGCCAGTTTGATTRCCCATTAAAGCTGTGCTCTTTGGTAAACAGCAATTTTCAAATAAGCTGATTCATATTTAGACATATTTGACCTTTTTGTTTCCCAAACTCAATTTTTGTTTTCAGTTGTTAAACAATCACCATTGCAAGTTGAAGGCTTACTTGCTGTCGGTAAGTTGTCTTATGCCGAAACATTTCTTAGGAGGAAACAGTACGGTGGGCTTTAAGCAAGCAGACATTTAGATGCTTGGTTACAGTGCAAGGTTTCCCCATTCAGCTGAACTAGTTTGCAAAAAAGAAAAAAAAAGAAGTGCTGCTGTTCTTACTTTGATGAAATGCAGACACTGATACTCTTGGAGCCCCCTTGAAGCCAGATAGCTGAAATTTTTACAAAGATGCAGGAAGCGATGTTTTTATTTAGCAATTGTCTAGTGTTTTCTAGTGGTCTTGTTGGTATTTGCAGTGCCGGTAGGTATCCGATCTTTCTAACTCCGGCTGGCTGGATTGCTCAGGGTTTTTTTTTTGCTCTTTAAGGCCACAGCACCTGAGCGAGGATCCTGAGATATGTCCCGGGACGAGAGATTTGAGAACAGTGGGGAGAGCAGAATCATACTGGAATATTCAGTTTAGGGGCTGTAGGAAAGAAATTTGACAGTTCGTCGTAGATAGACTAGACTAGCTGCTAAAACAAGGTAGGAAGCGAGAAGAGTGGGCAGTATTAGGAAAGGCAGATACGGCCCCAAGGCATAGGATTGAGTTGGCGGTGTGTGCTTTTTCTCGTCCCTCTCCAGAACAGGGAGAAGGGAGGGGGTTTTGGTTTGTATTTTGGGGTGTGGGGGAAGKTTTTTTTTTTTAATTTTATTTTTTTAAGGGAGGGGAATAGGCTGGAGAAAGCAAAACATTTGAACAGGTAGAATAGGCCAGCAAAGATTTATGCTGGAAGAAATTGGGTGGAAGCAACAGCTAAAATATTAGGGAAATAGAAGCTTTGCTGCTGGGTACAGGGAGGAATGAGYGAATTTAGAAAAAATGCGATGAAACTTTGCTTATCTGAAATCAGTAAACCGTTGTGTGAATAAGATGGAAAAGCCTAATTGCAATCAGTGATGAGGGAATTAATTGTAAATAAATGCTGGGCTGGTGSCAAGGAGAGAAGCCCATTTGTGGAGAAAACTTTGGCTTTTTTAGGTTGAAAAAGGACTAGCGTCTCCACCACTACGTTGCAGAGCTGCAAGGTGGCGTTTGGTTCCTTCCCGTGTCTGTTCTTCACCCAAAGTTTCGTGTTCATGGGCAGAAAGCAGCGTTTGTAGTGCCGGGATATTGACTGCTCAGGGAGGGCTTTGCTCTGCATCTCTCACCTCCCGTGGTATCTTCTCACGTAGCTCCTCCGAGACGGGGGACTTGCCGTGAGCCGATAGCTGTGCCGCCAGAACAGGGACGGTAAGTCRGCTTGCTCTGGTTGGAGCTCCTGGCAGAGGCACCCAGGCGCATCGCGGCTTYCTTTAGATGCGTGTCGAAGATCAAATCGTCTAATCTCGGATTGCATTTACGTTTATTCCAGCCTGGTTGGTTTCATTAGCTTAACACGTGCTTTGGGTTTAGACTCATGATAGTGAGATCAGGCTGTCTTCTGCTCTGTTGAATTTGAGGATGGAGTYGGTGCACACGCTCGTTTCCAGGCTGCAGTCTGGAGATGTCTCAAGGGCTGCCACAAGAGCAGTCTTGGAGGAGGCTTTTTTGTTCCCAAACTAACCAAGGGTTTATTTCTGCTGATCGTGTGAACGCAGATAAGCAAAAATATTACTAGTAAGAGGAAGAGGCTAAAGCAGGTGGTTTTAGTGCACAAAAAATGATTGCTGCTTCTCTTGAGGAATACGGGGCATCTTCTGGAGAAAAGTGAAAGATCTTGAGTTACGTACAGTTTTCTGTATTAAACGGCAAATTAAAGACAAAAGTAAACCTTTGCCCCCCTGCTGATAGTAATTTCCTAAATCAAGGTAATTTCCTAAATCAAGGTTTTCTAGTAGGAAAAGCAGGTTGGGTTATTCCTGTGCTCAGATGAGGACCAGGGTTCTGTACCACATAACCAATTTGTAGTGCTTCACGTAAAGGTGAAGTGAAACAGCAGTGAATTTCTATTTAAATATCTGCTAAAGACGCCACTGCTTTAGAGGTGATGATAATTTAATACAGTGGCAGGAAAACATGCTTAATTTAGTTGTGTCGAGCAAGGCGCTTGTTTGAATGCTCTCCTGCGTCTTCTCCTGATGAAGCTCCTTTCAGCTGGGATCTGTCACCTACTGTGAAAGTAATTGGTGCGAGTTTCTAGGATTTAGTGGAGACAGAAGGATGGATGAAGTCCACGTTTTTGATGCCAGTGAATTGCGTGTCATTTCTTGACGTGAGAAGAATCACAGTTTGCTTCYTTTCAAAGCAGGAATATCTGTGCCGTACTAGAGTATCCCTGGAGGAAGGAATTCTGCCTCTGAAGGAGCTAACTCAAAAGGAAGGAATTGCTTGGAATAACAGAACGGGAATGTGCCGAAATCCCRGTTCTCTTTGACAAATTCACCTTTAAAAGGGCATAGTCTTACATAAGAATTTACACATGCCTTTGTGGAAAAGTATCTCTCGTTAAACACAAAGTGAGTGGTGGCAGCTGGTTCTCTATACGTAATGTAGTACAAAAATATTTTAACTGACTATTTGTATGASAGCGGAAATGGATATATACTCTTGTCACTTTGTCAGGAGCTGGAAAACTGGTGGCTATTCAGTTTGTTTTGTTTGTTTGGGTATTTTTGGCCTAGCTGTCTACTTTGGTGCTCTGTAACATTGCTGTGCTGCAGCCCTGCAAGAAATCTCAGTTCCCTTTCATTTTTCTTACTCTTCCAGTAGGAATGATAACATTTATGTACATTCCTTAAAAAAAACTGTTAAAGGTTTGTGTTAAAATGTATAAAATTGCGCTTGGCATTGTCTATTGAAAAGCAGAGTTTTATGGGAAGAACCCTGAGCAAGAAAGTTAAGCAGGGTCCTTGTTTGTTTTAGCAAAAAAAGTGTAATTTTTTTTCCCCCCAAATACAAGTTTCTTCTCTGGCTGCCATTCTAGTATTTATTGAGTTATATATATAAACTGGAATTCTTATAACTAAACTGCTGTCTAATCCTAGCCCAATGGCTGCTCGTGTTATAATACTCAGTGCTGCTGGGGGCAATTGACTCTAATGGTATTAACAGAATTTTTCAAACATTGTTAAAGATAATGGGACTGCGTAGAAGAAAATCGAGAGAGCCTGAAATTGAACAAAAAGAATCCCCACTAGAGATCATTTCCCACAAGAAATAAAAGATCTGGAAAAGCAATACTTTGATGTTGCAGGATCACAGAGCGGYTGAGGTTGGGGGGTAGCTCTGGAGATCATCTGGTCCAGCCCCGCTGCTCAAGCAGGGCCAGCACCAGCAGGTTGCCCAGGATTGTGCCCAGATGGGTTTTGGATATCTCCGAGGATGGAGACTCCACACCTCTCTGGGCAACCTGTGCCAGTGCTCAGCCACCCTCACAGTGAAGAAGTGCCCGTTGCCTCTTGCCCTGTCACTGGGAACTGAGRAGAGYCTGGCTCCATCTTCTTTACACCCTCCCATCAGGTATTTAYACACATTGACAARGTCTCCCTCAAAGCCTTGTCTTCTCCAGGCTGAACAGTCCCAGCTTCCTCAGCTTCTTGTCATATGGGAGATGCTCCAGTCCCTTAGTCATCTTACTAGCCCTTMGCTGGACTCGCTCCAGCAGCTCCATSTCTCTCTYGTRCTGGGGAGCCCAGMACTGGACCCAGCACTGCAGMTGTGGCCTCACCAGGGCTGAGCACAGGGGAAGGATCACCTSCCTYGACCTGCTGGCAACGCTCTKCCTARTGCAGCCCAGAGGCTGTTGGCTTTCTTTGTCGCAGAGGCGCATTGCTGGGTTGTGTTGCTAACAGTCATCGTGAAAGTTTTCTCTTGTAGCAGGCTCAGGTGCATTTGTGGCCTTTGTAAGATTTTCTAGCTTAAAAGTCTTTAGAGCTGAATTTTTCGGAGCACTCAGTGACTTGTCATAATCACAAGCAGTCAAGTTCGAATGAGTTGCTTGGGAAGYTATCGCCCCTGTGCTGCAGGTTGCTGGCTGAGATGGTGGAACTGATTGTGCGTTTCTCGTTCACTGCAAAGCTGAGGGAGACGGGGTGGTTTAAACCCTTAGACATGCCGGCTGTTCAGCCTCGTTCACAGTGGGCTGGGCTTGCCGGGGCAGGCCCAGCGTGAGAGGACAGGACTGCAGAGCAACTCGCCCATGTCCAGCGTGTGATCATTKTGCCGTAGGCATTTCATGACCAATGTCTTTCTAATCTGTCCTTAGGACCAAAGCAAGCTCCCTTGGGTGACAGGTTCCACCCCAGCTCTGCCTGGTCTGCTTCGCCACTTAGACTTAGGTGTCTGTTAAGGATTTTCTAGTTGCTGATATCCAGTACAGTAGCAGCAGTGCCTTTGGGCAGCGTGCTCTTGACGGCAGGAGATTGCTTAAGAGCTCRCAAAATACCCTTTGTGGAGGAAAGAGAGTGCAGAGATGTTCAGATTGGTGTGAATGCAGAGCGAATGGGCCTGTGTGGGTGTGGAAGCASCCGAACGATAGCAGAGGAAGGGGTATAAAGATGGCATGTGTTGATAGCACCTCGGTTAGCAGGCCATCAAGGTGAYATCTGCAGTCTCTCAGGACACCAGATGTGGGGAAACAACATTCTTTAAATAAAAAAGTTGGGGAGGGGGGGAGGACAAGGACAGGCTGTAGCTATTAGGCAATGATAGTGGGAAGATAACAGGATTGGAGACATTAGACGCCCAAGTGTAGAGACAAAAGAATCCTAATGACTCACAGGGATGGGATGGGATGGGATGGGATGGGATGGGATGGGATGGGATGGGATGGGGGCAAAAGCTCACCCCGTCAGCGGGGGCGAAAGCTCACCCCGTCAGCTCCTCGGGTACCAAAGGCACAGCCATCAATCCTGGGGTCTGCAAGTTAAGAACTTGGGCACGTGATGATGACTGGAGAGCAAGGGTGTCCTTGCAAGAAACTGATGCAACAACAGTGAGTGCTGGGTGTTACGCAAGAGTTATTTWTTTAAAAGTGTTATTTATTTAAACAAAAACAATTTCGTGCTCCTCTCAAGGCTTTCACTCACCTCAGGTCTTGCTCGCGTGTGCATAGATGTGCGTCCGAGTGGCCTGACCAGAATTGCTTGTGTGTGCCATGGGGGACAAGGGATGCCAGCTCTGAGGTCCTCCTTACGTTGTCACTCGTCAAGAGGAACCCAGGGATTTTTGGGCAGGTCTCTTTACACCCTTTAGAAGACAGTGGTTATTATGGTGTGGACTTTTTGCCTCAGAATCTTGCTTAATCTTCAGTAAATCTTAGGCAATGTCGCTGCCCCTTGTCTTTTGTTCCTTCATTTTGGGTATTTTTACAGCAGCAGCTTGTCTTCCTGTTGAGATAACAGGAAGAGGAGAGGTCCACGCTGTGTGCTGGAGCCTCGGGACCATGGCGTTATCAAGGCAGGGCCTTCTGCTGATACATCACCTGCGCCGTGGGCTTGTCCGGGCCTTGATGCAAACAAACATTCCTCGGTGTTTACCAATTTGATGGCTCTTAGTTGTGTACTTAGTTATCAGCACATGCCAGTCTCCTAGCCGTTTCTTTATTGTTCTTTCTGGTGTTTTGTCAGGAAAACATTTCCAGTCATGCTTCGTTCTTAAAATTTGTTACAAATATCTGCCCTTTGTCCTCCCTGGGACTGCAAGAAGTCTGGGTGATACCACTCTAATGCATGTGTCTTGTTGCCTAAATCGTGGACAGACCGCTTGGACAGACGTGGTTTGGCACTTCAGAATTGTTACGTGGTTATGAGAGTGTTAATATGGATAAAACCACTTTTGTTTTAAAATAGAATCACCTTTCCTTCCACACATTGAACTTTGCTACAGTGTTGCTACGTTAATTGCTATAATAATAAGCACAGGCTCAGAACAAGATCCTGTAATATTTTGGGAGACATTTCTTAGTCTGCTTACATTTTCCTTCTGAAGTAAAGTCCAAAGGCAGTATAAATGCAATAACTGTCCTGCTTTCTTGCTCTCTTTCGCTGAGATCTGTGATTATTGCAGAAAAGGCACGGCCCAAAGAGCTGAGCCAATTTTGCTATAACTACAGAGAAAGGGTGGAAGGAACAAGTCCTTACAGGTTAGGAGAAGAAAAGCAAATCCACTCTGCAGATCAGCGTCAGGGCATCCGATGACATACATAAAACCCTGGCAACTTCCTCTCCCTTTCCAATTAAAACCAGCCAAACAAATCACCCCAGAGGAAAATTTACTTCACCCCGATTACTGTGAAGTAAGTTGAAAATCTGGTGACTGCACTAGACCAAATGCAGTCCTCCGTGGGTCCTCGCGCTGCCTCAGGGGATGTAAGGAAAGAACGGAGCTTTCCTGCCCACCGAGCAGGGAAATACGGAGTTAGCCTCCAGGACCGCTGCTCTTGCTCCCGCCCTACCTACCAGATTGTTCTTGCCTGGCTACTGCTTTGGGTTGCTGCGTGTTTTTCCCAGGTCCTGCTGCAGGCTTCGCGCCTTCAGGCAGCCGTTATCTTCACTGGCTTCCTACTGCAGCTGGCCTTGAGCAGCGTGAACGACGGAGCAGCTCGGCTCAACATCTCGGCTGACTAGCTGCTTCTCGTTACGGTTTTGTAGGGTTCCTGGCCTTGCTCCCTGGCCATGCACACAGGCAAGAGTACAATAAGCTTCCAGGTCTTCGTGGTTGCATCGAGTCGGTGCGTGGTGCCAGCACTGCTTCTCCAGGAAGGCACGGGTCAACCCCAGTTGTCTCCTCTGTAAGTCACCTTATCCCGTAGCAGCATAGGGCAGCATTGCAGTGCTTCCTTTCGTCTTCTTCAGTTAATTAATGGATGGAGCCTACTGACCAGTGTCCCGAGCAGAGTATTCGTTATGCTAGACCTAAGTGGAAAGGTCTTGTTTAGATTCTGGTTCAGTTTTGGGAGCTGATGTGGAAAGCTTGGCGTCCGGTTACCAGAACGCACTGATTTACTGAAGAAGTGAGGAATCATTCCTTTCACCATCAGCAGAATGATCCTGGTTCTTACAAGCATCTTACATGCGTGGTATTTTCCAAGGCAAATTTGAAGGAATACGGTTTAGTCAGTTCTGGATAAAATACCATTTTTAATATAAGTCAGCAAAGGATGAATGGACACCAAAAGGTCTGCAAGGTAACTTGGATTAGAGGGAGAGGAAATGGCTGTTAATTGTAAATTAAGTTGGTAGGCTGGTGGTTGAACCTTTGCATTTGGAAATAACAGTAAGGCAGCGTGTGGCCCTTCAAGTGTCCCGATGCAGGGATGCACAGGGGGGCCTGATTTTTTCAAAGCTGAACCATTTTACATTTTCCACTGTTTACTTAAAACTGTGCAAGGTAGAAGGAGGAGATTATGCCAATATATTTTTTTTCTTTTTATAGATAATAAAAACAAATCTATAAATTCAGCCCAAATCATGCCAGTTTTAGACCTGGTCTTGATTTTCACGCTCACAGAAGTGGCCTGATACAAAAACAGTTTCTCACAGCATTATCAGATAAAACTCAACCACAAGCTCTGGGTGGCCAGATATTCAGGCTGGGTCCTATATTAGGTTATTGCGTGGGTGAGTTGTGTATGTTACTTAATGTGTTCCTCAAAGTCAAGGACGGGGAGGTCTGAGAGTGCTCATGGGAGGTGGCACTGGTGACCCTGAGGACCTAGGAGGTGGACAGCGGGCGGTACTGCGTTCCTGGGGATGGTGATTTTTGCAGTTCTGCTGTTTTCCTGCCTCTCAGAGCCTGGGATTCAGCTGCCCGTGCTGTTGGTCAGCCAGTTTTACGCAGGTGGGGATTTCTTCTGATGAGATTTGCTATTGCATGTTTTTTTCAGACATGTCATAATATTTGTTTTCCAAGCAAACTTAAGAAATAGTCTTCCTTTTATTAAATCATTGATATCCACTCTGCAAAACTATTTTTAATGTTGGAATAAAACCAGGTGAGAACGGCTGTGGTGGTATTATCTGCTTCGTCAGTGATACTTGACGTGTGTGTGCGTGTGTAGGGTCTGGCTTCTGGTTGATGCTCTTTTGCAGCAGTAGATTAATCCCATGATTTAATGCAGGGACGTACCTGTTGCAATGGTTTACTGATCGTATTACTTAAGGAAATAAATTTTTGGATAGGAACGAATCTCGTTGTGATCTGGTAGTGTGTGTGATCAAGGCCCTTGTGCTAAAGCCACGTACGGAAATGAGGGTGATGGTGCCACTCTAGTTAAATGTCGTGCCTACTTTAGAGGCTTTACGAGCTTATCTAACAATTTTTACCTCAGTGTTGCAGGTTAGACTTGTTTTATTCTTACAAAACTCTAAAGGATAGAGCAGACCTGGAATTTTAGGGCAATTCTAGTTTTTGAGATTTTTGCTCTGTGATTTCTCGGGCTTTTGCTCTGCAGAGGTGATCAGTGCTCCGTGTCCCGTCTCAGGGAGCGCACACGTGTGGGGTGTGCGTGCCTAAGGAGAAGTTGTTTACCTAATGTACAGATAAATTTTGTTGTGGTGGTTTGCATTTTATAGTGTATGATTATATTATGCATTGGCATAAGAAATTAGTTCAGTATTTAAAACATACTGGTGTCAGAATCGTTAAGATCTTGAAAGTGTGTGTGTGTAAGGAAAAGAAAGTTAAATATTCATTTTCAGGCACCAGAAATAATGGTTACAAGTCTAATGTAAGAGTTTTGTCTGATTTGAGTAATACTCTGGCATTTTGAAAGTGTTGCTGCAGAATCCTGATCTCAGTGTTTCTGAGTGACTATTTTTAAGGTAGAATACGAATTTGAAGTACGTAATTAAATTTGCTCTAGATAAGTAAGGTTAAAATTAAAGTCACGATCCTTGGCTTATGTAACTTAAAGGAAAATCTCAGTATTTTATTTGGTCTCCAGATCAGGGATATGTCGTGCTTATGGAGCTGCTTGCAGAGGTCCCCCGGAATGGGAGCACAGCCCTGCGGTGCCCGAAAACCCGATGAGCTCAGGCTGGAGAAGGAGCCAGGCCATGTGTGAAGTGTGGACACCGAAGAGGGCTGTGTTTCCATGTCTTGCTGCCTGTGCAGCTCGCTTGGACACCGGGCGAGCTGGGCTCAGAGCGTGGGTGGCTTCTGATTTAGGTGGTGCTGCACGGAAGATCTCTCCTGCTGCTCTTGTTCTTTAGTGTGGGGACGTGAGCCAAAGCATAGAAAATCGATAGCTAAAGATATATCCACAAGGAAGTCTGCTTTACATTTGTATTTGTGTTTTGGTTTTGTGTGTGTGTGTGTTTTAACCAATCCATAGTGACTGAGGAACGGGGCTCCGTGTTAAAACCTGGACGCGTGCATGGTGTCAGCTGATACCAGCGTTTTCCTTACGGAAGCTCTGTGCTTGTAGACGAGACAGATGCTACTAGCGTGCTGGTCTGGTAGGGTAAATCCTGCATTTCACAAGCAAATCGATTGAGTGGATTTTTAAATAAGGTAGGTAAAATATATTCTGTTAGAACCCCTGTTTAATAGACTTTCTTCCTTCTTTCGTAGGGATGGTATGGGATGTGCTACAATAAAACTTGAATAGTTTTAAAAAAATTATGTGAACTTAGTGTTCAAAAATCTTTCAGACTGATTGTGGCTCTAACTAATTGCTAATTGTGTGCAGACTTAACAGGTAGGTGAATAAATTCGAACAGGTGAATTATCATTTTTGGCTAGTAAGGTGAGTGAGTGCATTTTCACAAAGACAGAGGCAGCATGCATAGCAGCAGTAGAAAATCCACCTGCTTTTCCCATAACTTAACTTCTTTTGTGTTGAAGGGATCGTCTTAGAGTTAGAATGGGATTTGAGCTCTTAAGTAATTTGGACTTTCCTGCTGAAATTCTTAGGTGTTCAGTCTGAATTGCTCTTGTTTTTTGAATGAGACGTTTTTAATGAAAACTGGACGAAAAGCTGTAAAACTCATTTTAGACTGATCTGCGAGCAGTTACCACTGGGTGATTCGGATGTAGCATCTGTGAAACAAAAGGGGTTTTCTTAATGCGTGTCATAAAAAAGACCTTACATTCAGGGGCTGTTTTTAATGCGTGTCATCTGTGTTTTCGCATCAGCTTTGCAGAGCTGTCACGGCGAGCGGCACCTTGACGTGCAGCGGTACCGTAGGAGGAGTGGGTGAGCCAAGTCTGGTGCTTAGATGAACTCAGGCAGGCAGAAAAATTTTTAAAGTGTTAGTTTTGAAATGTAGAAAAATACATAAAAACAAAACAATCTATTTCATAATCAGGAAGAAGGCTAACTTTTTTTAGCTGACATATTTATATAAACATACAACTCTTACTCCCCAAATGTCCTACCTAGATGCTGTGCCAATACTAACAATATCCAAATGAGAAGTGAAGTTCATGAAATAGGAGGCAAAGCATAACCCTACAGTCTTCCCATTTTCCTCCCTCCCAGGAGACCGCTGATAGACACCGCACTGAGGAGACACGTCCCCGACCCTGGATGGAGAGTGCCCTAGCTCTGATATCCGCAAACTGAGCGCTTGCTTTTGTTACAGAACAGGTCGGTGGAGGTGGAAATGCTGAAGAACTTGACTCGAAGAAGAACAGCCTTGATTAGGCCATGACCAATCCTTTCTGGTTCAAATTAGAAATTTCACAGGAACCTGGCAGTTACATTTCCTGAGTTTACACTACATGAGTGAAAACCCTGGGATGCTTTCTCAAGTGTTCACAAGCACTCTTTCAAATGTCGATGCTTAGTGAGAAAACAAGATGGAATTTCTTTTGGTGCAGGCTGCCTAATGTCCGTGTTTTCTCCCTAAGCAGAGTTCTGCCGCATTGATAAGCCCTTGTGTCATGATGAAGACGAGCAGCTCAGCTTTGAAGCTGTCCGCAACATACACAAGCAGATGGACGATGATGCCAATGGCAATGTGGATGTGGAAGAGAGTGATGAGGTTAGTGTATAACGACTCTTCTGTTCTTCTCTCACGTAGTGCTCTGCCTCTGGAGAGGGCCTAGGAGGACCGTTCTGTTTCGGGTAATGGTAGTGTGACGGTGGAGCCTGAAATTCAACAGTTCAAAGGCTTTTTGTTGGCTGCCTTTATCTGGCAAAGAAAGCAATGTTCTGTCTTGGCCCAGGTTTAGTGTGTGTGATTTTTTTTTTCCTCTGTGTTGGGTTTCCATCCACTTCATCTTTTCTACACACAAACTATATCAATTTATTCTGACACCGAAAGACACCAGCAGATCTGTGTACATGAGTGATTGTTGTTATCACTTCATTACTTTTTTTTTTAATCCTGGAGCTGGGGAGCACATCTGACTCTGGTCCAGCCTCCCTTTGTAATATTGTTGAGCAAATTTACTGGCTGTTGTCCCTTCACATTATAGTGTTTATTACATTCTTTGACCAACCCAGCTGGAAAAGTTACAGCACATTTTTTGCGTACTGCAGAAAAAGGAATGAA
Source organism: Casuarius casuarius (assembly GCA_003342895.1). Taxonomy (NCBI): domain Eukaryota; kingdom Metazoa; phylum Chordata; class Aves; order Casuariiformes; family Casuariidae; genus Casuarius; species Casuarius casuarius. Next base: position 127,707 of record PTFA01000475.1, on the reverse strand, counting down.
TCTGTGTTGTCTTGGCCTTTGAGATTTTAGCTGATAACTTCATTAAAGAGAAATAAAATTCTTGACAAAGAAAATTGTTTTCTTACATAAGGGTCAATAGAAATAGTGACTAATATAAAAGAGAAAGCTATTTATTATTTTTAAGGTAGCCTCAATTGCGTTTGATACTTATTTGCGAGGCTCTCTTCAGGGTAGGGGATTCTGTCTTGTCATGAGATTGGTCTCTAAGTAAGAAGAGCAAAGTATTGGAAGTGAAAACAAAGCAGCCTGGTGAAATGATCTGCTGACAGTCAAAAGATCTCAGTTTTCCCGATTCCTCAATCCGTAGCAAAAGCCCTGGCAGGGTATGGGTGTGTTGCATGTCCTCGCCTTTCCACTAGACCCAGGTGGACGGTGCGCGTCTCTGGAGCTACGTGAGTTTGCTGAATGGTTGGAGCACAGCTCTTGTGCCAAGTCCATGTCGTACGACTAGAGGCTGGGCTGTGCTAGAGCAAGGGCTGCTGGATCACCCGAATTCCTGGCTGTGGAAGGAAGCGAACCAGGAGCTGCTGAGATGGCTGCTCTCGGTTATCACGCTAGCCAGTACGGGCCCATTCAGCAGACAGATGGTGAGACCTTCTGCCAGCCCTTGCTAAGCCCTGGAAATACGCACTGTGTATCTTACGGCTTTTGACTGAATGAAAATGTAGATACATGTTTTGTAGGCTCGGGAAAAATGGCCAGTGGTAGAACCTGATATAATCTGTGTGTGTGTGTTCGTTCTTAAAAAATTACAAAAATGTGACCTGCTGTTTCTGGACCAACGGGCTTGATTTTTTTTTTCCCCTCCCATTCTGATGTGTGTGGCAAAATTATGACATATTTAAATTACTGGCACCTACATAGTGCTGTGTGTTGGAAACTCTGTGCAGTCACCAATCCTTCACAAACCCTTCTCCAGCATGCGTTATTCCCAGTTCTCAGATGAAGAGACTGAGGTCCAGGGAGGTTAAATCTCCTGCCTAAACGAACGCAGCAGTTCAATTTGTTGGGCAAATCTAATCATGACGAGGCCCCTTTTGTTTTCGGGAAGGTTACTGTCTCTGGAGAGGTGGCACAGTAACCTGAAGCACAGAAAGTGATAATGAGGAGCCAGCGATGTGCTCCTTGCTGGGCGGCTTCGGTTGCCTGTTCCCACTCTCGAAATTCCACTTCGTAGAGGAGTTAAAACAAATACAAAGCTTCTAATTGCATTTCCTAAAATCCAGTGTTTTCCCTTTTGCCAGATCTTTGCTTGGCATCGCTTTGCAACTTTAACTCTGGTCTCCCTCTGACTCCCATCGTAGCCTCAGGCAAATCAGGTCACTTGGTGCACCCAGCTCACCCCTTATTAAATTTGAGGATAAGCCTCGCGTTGCTAGGGTTGAGCATTAACTAGCAATTTTTATGCCACTTGGAGCAAATCCTGCCCTCTGTCTGTGTAGGTTAATTGACATATGCTAACAATATTATCATGTTCAAAGACTTTTGTTGTTGTTTTATTGTCAGTTCATTTCATTGTATAGCTATTACCTCTGTACGAGTAACAATTTTTTTTTCCTAGAAGACTTCAAAATCCCTGGCTTCCGTAATCACTAGTCTGTCCTGAAAACACTTGCAGTTATTTTCCTGTCCGTTCAGACGAATGTCCAAGCCCTTTGCGTCATTTGTCTTGGTTACGCGAACTCTCTTCCAGTTTTATGCATGTATATTATCCCTTCCTGTTCATTGGAAATACAGGTGCTAGAGCTGTATTGTTTCGCTTGTCCATCAGACTGTTGCATTTTCCTGTTATGAACTCCTGGCTTGGCTCCCCCGTTATCAAATGTGGGTGTTTAAGTAGGTGTCTGCTCGTGAGAGTCTCCCATGGCCTGGGAACTGCGACCGCTCGCTCTTTGCGTTCCCCTTCCTTGGCGCTGATTCCCGTATGGCTCTTTGGCGGCGCGTATTCCTCCTCCATCCCGCTCTTCCAAGTGGAGTTCGTCCTAGCGTTGATCTCCAGCTCCCTTCTCAAGACCCCGGTTGTCTTGCCGCCGTAGAGTTTACCTGGATGAAAATGCTTCGAAAGGATGTGATCAATCGTAGCATCCTCTGGAAGAACAGGCTCTTCCTCTAACCTTCTGTGCAGCGCAGCGGCTGGGCGTCGTGGGCTCGGTGGCTCTGCCACGAGAAGGGTTTCTGTTGTCACGTGGAGGCTGGCAGAGGCGTGGAGCGAGGTCCCAGCCTGCGGCCTGCCCGCGCGTTCCTTCCTGCTGTGACAGCTGCTGGGCGTGAGCTGAGATCCTCCTCCCATACGGCCCATAGCGGGGCTGCTAATAATACTGCTGCTTGGGTTGTCTGGCCCGTCGCTTCCCCGTCCCTGCCGATTGCCTTGGATACGGGGAGCCGCGGGCTGCAGGCTTTGACATGTCAGGAGAGGAGTGCTCAGGGACGGCAAGAAGAGCTTGGGTTTGGCAAAGCACAGCGCTGCTGCGGCAAAGATTTTGAGTGGTTTTATCACTTTCCCTGCAGTCTGCAGCTGGGTTTTGTTTCTGGGTTTGTCTTTGGCCGTGCTGGCGTGTTGGATGCAGGATTTGGGAGCTCCGACGTGCCTACGTAGCGCTTAGTGCTGACGTGCTTTACGGAGTGACACCTCGGGTCCCTTCTGGAGGTCTCTAGACGGCCCTATCCATCGAAATGAACGGAGGCAGTTTTTGGGTAGAGACGTGTCTGTACGATTGCACAAATGGATGTGGTGGAAGTGGCTATGTGTTTTCTTTCGGATGTAGTGGGTGGACAGACCCCAGCGCAAGCTTGGCTCCGATGCCTCTCGCTGCTCCCAGCTTCCCACGTCCCTCCTTGCTCCCCAGGCTGGAGAGCTGCTCCGTTTCGTCACCATTTGAACACAAAAGCAGCTTCTTACCAGCGTGAGAAAAGTCAGGGTGAATCCCGGGATCCAGAATCCCTGGAAGTGTCCCATCCCAAACTTGCAAAGTTTTGCCTCAAACCTTTTGAGTAGGTATAATCTGTTAAAGTATGGAGCAAGAGTGCTGTTTTTCACGGCAAGCTCTTCGCATTGGAGCTGAACATTAAAGCGACCCCAGAAAGAAGCAGAAAGCTCTGCGGTGGAGGAGCGGAGATGTGACCCGCGGTGCTGCAGTTGCCGGTGAGTCATCGGACAAATCCATTCGGCGACAGCTGTGAGGGCACCGCGGCCGGCCGGGAAGCGGAGCGGGATCCAGCCTGCGGTGCGAAGGTGGGGTATTCCTGAGCGCTGCCCCCAATGGGAAGGAGACCTGCTGCACCGGGAGCAGCTGAGACCCAGTAAGCAACTGTGAGATTTATATCGATTAAATTCAGACTCAGGTCACGGCAACATCATGCTGTGTAGTTCGTAAAACAAAGTAAGAAAATCTCCGTAATTATTGTGTTCTTTTCTTCCTGTCAGCCTACCATTTTTCACAAATGACTCATGACCATCTTAGGGTTAAAGATGGAAAAAAACCAGTAAAACATAACATGAATCACAGTTTCCAACGTAACATAGCCAACGTTTTAAATATGTATCTTTTCTGAGAATTTAAGGTGTTTTTTTCTTTGATTTTCTTTTAGACCTGACAAGCACACTGTGCATTTTGTATGCAAATACTGCTTTATGGAAAATATTTGTCTGCCTGTTTAGGTGTCTACAACTCACAGCAAAACAGTAGTTATACCTGTTTTACATATGGAAAAAATGAAGTATTAGAGTGACCCCAAGCTATACAATGCAGCTGCAAGGTTTACCCCTGCTCAGCTTGAGACTTGCGTCGGTGTTAGCGTTGCATGGAATTCAGCTTTCCACGAAGGCTTTGGCACCGCTGGAGCACGTGCTTTGGGGTATTCCTTGGCGAGTCACCTCCCGTCCGTTGAGTCCTGTTTCCCTGTCCTTCAGTAGTAACTCATCCATAATACGCTGTAATCATGTTTTAGCTCTCTGCCTTTGGTCGTGGGACAGCTGCTGTGGATATTATTTGAAAGAATGTAAGAGGCTCAAATTTAAGCCTTTTATGGCTCTTAAGTTTAATCTTCACATCGCACTTGTTTTCTCAGCACACGCAGCTCTCTTATCTCAGGAGTCGGAGTGCAGAACGCCGTGGCACACTCCCTCTCTGTCACCTTTTGTAGAAAATGATGTAGAAAATGCAAGGAAAGCGTGTGTTATGGTAAATCAGTGACGTTTCCCTGTCAGCAGAGACCTTAAGAGCAGAGGCTTTGCAGGGGTAGATATACAACTGTGCAAGCTGTAAGGACCTGCCCTGCCAGAGAACGGAAACAGCAGCTCTAGAGCTAAGTGGCTGCTGGTGTCCATCAAGGGACAGGAAAGCTAGCTGCAGCTTGTGTGAAAAAGGCGATTCGGACGGAGGTCAGGAGAAGGTCTCTAGGCTGCTCTGGATCCCAGTATTGCAGGGTAATTCGGGTTGGAAGGGACCTCAGGAGGTCTCCGTTCAGAGGACGCTAATATCAAAGTAGAATGCATTGTAATGCCATACCACAAATGGTTATTTTGAGTCATCTGCCTTTTAGTTTAGGTTGATATACTTGAGATTTATCTCTTTTATAATTAAATTTGAGACAAAATTTCGCAATGAAATGATCTAATGTCTTTGTTATAGACCAGAATGCGTTGGTAACTGCTCAGTCTTCGCACAGATACCTTGAGTTTAGTTGAATGAGTTGCTTGCTAAGCCCCACATTTCCACTATTTGTCTTTCTGTTGATCTTAGATTAATTCCAGTAATAATAATAACAATAAAGCCTTCTCTGTTGAGGTTAAGGTTGAGGTAATTCTGACGGTTGGTTTTAATCACCTGTTCTCCAGAAGCATTTGTATGCTTTGGCAGAGACTGCGAAGGTCTCACAAACCTTTGATCGCACAAGTCCTCGCCGAAGCCCCCATGCGCGCTGCTCGTCCTGTGCTGGTGGTGAGTCTGCAGCTGGAGCACGCGGAGAACAGAAGGGACATTTGACGTAGCCTGCATGCTTCGTTGCAAAAGACCAAGCTTTTTGCTTGGTTAAAAGCTGTTTCCCTGTTCAGTTGAGAACTTTGTATTTGCATTTATTATTTTGGCCATTTCTCTTGGGGAAAGGTTGTGAGCGCACATTTTGTTTGGATTAAAAGACCTGAGTAGAGAGACAGAGAGGCATATCATAACTGTATTTTTTTAACATTTTAATTATAGGTAAGGTAGGTGAAAATGTGTCCAACAACTTCATGCTGTCCTTAAATCATCATTGCATTTTTCCTTTCTGGAAGTGAATTTTCAGTAAAGTTTAAGATGCCATCAGTGACCTCAATTAAAATGAAAGAACTCCATCTCTCATGGGGAGATCTTCTAATTAGTGATCTATTTCTGGTCTTCATATTCACTCACAAGGTAGCTCCAGCTGTTTAGGGGCAACTCTGTTTTAGGATTAAATTGACAATKTTCAGTCTCTGAGATGCTTTTAGCCTGGTTTCGTAAGGAACCGAGGTTTATGTTATTGCTCCTCTTCTCTAACTTTTGACCCCATTGCCTTGTTTAGTCGCATTAGTGACTTGCGAACAAGAAGTTTCCTGCAGCTTTCATGAAAATCGGTGGCTCAGAAAAGACGTTAAAATCGGTGTACTCACTGAAGGAAGTGATGTATCGTGAGCCCCGCAGTTACTTGGTCTTTTTTGGCCATGTACCACTTACATACTAATGAGTCAGTGCACACGTCACCTCTTGCCCATATGGTAGTTGATATTAAAGAAAAATGGTGATATTTGGGGAGGAGAGAATTCAGGTATGTGGGAGGGATCCAAAGCTTCTCTGGGGAAATTTACAGAACATGCAGGTGGCTGGAGCTGCCGCAGATTAAGAGACAGAGAAATGTCCAGAAAATCATGCTTTGGAGGCTCTACTTGCTCGTGGAACTGCTCATTTTTGAGTATGCTTGCAGCCACTGAGACAGCTGGTTTGTAATAAGCAAAGAATACGTGCGACCCCAAATCCTCACCCCTGTTAGAGTGGAGGAGACTAAACTGGTCGTGGTATTTGGCAGTTGGGGAAAACCTCTTGTTTGGGGTTAAACGTGGGTGCCTTGGGGTTCTGCGACCCTGGGATGGTTCTGTGGGGGCTTCTCCCGGAGGAGCTGCGTGCTGGTGCTCAGAGCGCGCAGCATCTCCGGGGCTCGTTGCCTCAAAGGAAACCTGAAGGACCGGACCGAGCGTGGACGGTGGGTGACATTGGTCTGCGACCACAGCCAGCCGGAGGCAATGCTTCTGAGCATCTAAAATAAGTGAGAGAACATGTTTTCCGCATAAAATGCAACTAGCTTTGTGTAATGGGCTGTTGTGGAGGTCCGTACCTGTCCCTCCAGGGCAGCATTAGCCTGCTCATTATCTCCCTTTTTCTTTTTTTTCCCCTACCATACACATGTATAAGAGGTTTTTAAGCAAGTGGGGGATTCCTGAAGGATGCACAACAGCTGGTTTTTGTGTGCGTGTTGGATAATGTTACGTAGTTCTTACATAGAGAAATCAGGTAAATTATAAAAGAAATCTTAGCAATGAGCAGTAATTACTGATTCTTCCCGTAGTGGTCTCTGCTCACGTTGATTATTTTCTGCAATAGTGATTCTTTTAACTGCTTGTAAGTAGGTCAAGATTTGTGCAGTGGTTTTTTTTTTTTTTTTTGGCCCAATGTTTTTGGACATCTGGAAGTCCTATGACTATTTTTCTATCTATCTATACTAACATATACAAAATGTATGTGTTCAGTGCTGGAATCTACGTATGTGAAATCTCTGTGGCGTCCCTCCCCTGGAAAAAGAGTGTTAGAGCTGTACGATTTAAAATCGGGAAATTGTTTATGCAATAGATCGTAACGAATATGGGGTCTGAAAAATGGCTTAATAGCCACCAGTGGGACTTTAATATATGAGAATTCGTCGAGTGCCGATGGGTGTCGGAAGAAGTCTGGTTTAGCGGTAGCGTGTCCGATGTTAGCAGCTGTGAAGATAGCACCTCCAAAGGTGCCTTGCCCACCTCCACTGGAAATATCTTTATATTTTCTGATGTACAGCACAGGGTCATGGAAAGGAGCTGAGCAGGACCGTCGGACACCAGCAGTCCCCCGGAGAGCCTCACCTCCGGGCAGGATCAGCTCTCTCTGTAAACCTGGGCAGAATTTGGCTAACTTGCCATATTTCTGCTTTTCCTTTCCTGGTGTTTTCCACCGCGGACAGTAAAAGGAAAATCCGCTTTCAGCACGTCGCTGAGCTTTCAGCGAGCGGTGCTAGCGGTCTGCCGGGGCAGCCACCGGCCTCACCCCGCGTCCCGGGGGGGTCCGGGGCCGGACAACACCGTCCCCTTCTGCGAGTCCTTGGAGCTTGTTTTGGCGGCGGCGGCGGAGGGGAGCTGCAGGGGATCACTTTTCCCTTCCGCGCGCCCGCAGCTAAATATACAGAGCAACAGCTGACGCCTCGCAGCCCCGTGGGAGCTGGCAGCCGCCCCGGCGCGGGCGCAGCGGATGACATTGCCGCCTTCCCCTGTAGGTCACCCCATGCAGGGGCGCGGGGCGGACCGGCCTCCCCGCCTCCCTCGCTGCCCGGCCCGGCCCGCGTCTCTGCCCGCTCTGCGCGTTCAGGGGTTCAGCTCTGGATAGTCAGGGGTTTTTAGAGGACTGGGGGAAGGCAGAGGTTTTTAAGCCTAGGCTTAAAGTCAGCAGTGTCGGTGGGGTTTGTTCGCAGGGTGAGAAGAGGAGGAAAGGCTAGAAAGCAGGAGAGCAGGTGGGTGAGAAGCTCAGGGCAGAAGTAACTGCAGAGGCTTTGGTAGCGCTCTGAGCAGATTCACAAATTGTGTAGAAAATTAACATTTCACAGGTATTTATAATACCCTATCTAATTTTAAAATAGTATCTTTTATATATAGATGACTTTTATATAAAACTCTTACATTCATCAACTTAAAAGACTTGTAGTAAAGAATTCCACATGTTAATCATTGATTGGATGAATACATAATATTTCCGAAAACAGAGCGATTTAAATATAAATTTATCTTTCAAGTTTGTTCAGTATGTTAGGGAAAAGGTAACCCCAGTGATCCCCTTTCTTTTCTTCTATTTGGTTTTCACAGGCTTTGCTTTCCTCCAATCTCATGGATTCCTTCTGTGTACACCGTAGTCTCAAACCTTGCTGCTCCCTCTCGCTCTCCCTTGAATTTGTTTCATGCATCTGATCATTTTCTTCACTTTTCTTTGATATCTTCTGTTTCTGACCTGTCTTTTCCTGAGACTGGAGGGAGATAGGAACAAAATAGAACACTTTATTATGACGGATGTGTTCCCTGAATTAATTGTGAATTTTATCTGCTGATGTTAGTGACAGTAATTATTTTTTGTGGCTCATCGCTACAGAGCTAGCTGTGATACCAAGGCAAAATTCAAGTAGTAGCTCTCTAGTAGCACTTATGTGACTGTTGTGGGAATGGTGGCACCTCTTCTTATAATGACAGTTGGAAAAGGACTTTGGAAAAAATCTTCAGAAAAGAACAGGAAGAGTGGTTTGAGGTTGGGAAAATATGTTTTTTAAGATGAGAGACTTCAGAACATAAGGAAGAACTTTTTTACTGGGAGGGTGATGGAGCACTGGGACAGGTTTCCCAGGGAGGTGGTGGAGTCTCCATCCTTGGAGATGCTCAGAAGCCAGATGTTCAGTCTGGACGTGGTCCTGGGCGAGGTGCTGTAGGTGACCCTGCCTGAGCAGGGGGGGTGGACGAGATGTTCTCCAGAGGTCCCTGCCAGCCTCAAGCCTGCTGTGGCTCTGTGAAGTGCATAAGGTGACTCATAGCCAGTGTGGCCCAGGGAAGAAATCTGTGCTGGCAGAGGGCTGCTTAATCTAGGAAAAAGAAGATAGAATGAAATTTTAAGACTGGAAGTAGGGATGAACACATTCAACCTAGAAATAAGCTTCTAGTTTTAACAGATGATATTTTTTGTTGGAACAACCCACCTAGAGAGGTGATGTAATTTTAATCACTTGGAGTTCTGCATAAAGACCAGCTGTTTGGGAGAGATGCTTCATCTCAGACTATTACTAGGACTTTACCATAGAAATTATTATTTAAAGACCTGTGGCTGTAATATTAAGGAAGACAGGTGAAAGATTTGTAATGTTCCTCCTCTCTCTAAAAGCTGAATCAAAAGAATAATCCCACTGTTTATTCTTCTCCTAGTTCTTGAGGGAGGACTTGAATTATCATGACCCAACAGTCAAGCACAGCACCTTCCACGGCGAAGACAAGCTCATTAGCGTGGAAGATCTTTGGAAGGCCTGGAAGACATCTGAAGGTAAAACAAAACAAAACAAACAAAAAACCAAGGAAGCAAAACAAGCTCTCTCTCCCCTGCCCCCCCCAACATGCACATGCACACACCCCTTGCTATGAGAGTGGTAAACGATTTGGGTTCATGTGACCTTGACAGCGATGTGTGGGTACATCCCAGGAGAAACATCCTTACTTTGCCTTTACTGCCCTCTACAAGTATTTCTTCCAGCTTCCTTCTTCTGTGCCTTCCAGATTTTGTTGCTCTTGTTACTTTTTCCAGCTACTAATTCTGACACCTAAATACGACCATAAAATATAAACTGTTGTCATAGCTGAAAATGTTCACTGCTGCGCTCCTGTAAATGTATGTTGAAACAAAGCCACCATGCTGTCCTATCCCAGGTTCTCCCTTAAACCTCCCGTCTCACCTGATATTTTTATGGGGTAATAGCATCCTAAATATTAGAGCTGCATGGGAGTTTTCCTACAGGCCATGTTCCCATTAGAAGATAACAATTTTCTGAAGCTCAGGTATTCCTCAATCTAGTGAAAAGAAGGCAGATCAAGTCCTAAAACTAGAAGTGGAGATAAACACATTCAATGAAGAAATAAGCTGCAAGCTTTTAAGAAATGTTATTCTTTAGAGCAACGCACCTAGGGAGGCGGCGGAAGTTTAGTCACTTCTAGTCTTGAAACTTCCTGAAACTTCTAAATCTTTAAGGAATTTTGTAAGTACCCCGGTGCTTCCATGGCTGCTCTGCGTGTGGGGTGCCCCACACTGCGCTTTATAGCACCAGCTGTTTCCAGGCATCAGGAGAGTGCTAGAAGTGGTCAGGGAAAGGCATGATGTCATTTTTTTTTTTCTGAATAGAATTTAGAAATTTCTGTTTTGAGAGATCTTGAAACTGATTTTTCTTTCTATTTTAGAAACTTTGCTCTCAGATTCTGAGCTTCATACAGAATGATATTCTAAGCTAAGACCACTAGTAATAACCAGAAAAAACTTCAATGCCTTGAAAATAAAAGTTTGGGGGAGAACATAGAAGGAGTAAAAGTGCACTTTTGCAAAACTGAGATGCAGTTACTGTGTTGACTGCAGGATGTTTTGACTGAGATCACTTGGCCTGTTGATATATTGGGGTCAGCTTTGCGATCTGTGACGTACACTGTTTCTCCCAGTGACTGGGCTCTACTCCTCCTTTTGTGCTTTTCCTTTTCTGTTCATTATACATCTTATCCTGTTGCTCTCAAGACCTGGAGCATTCTCCTTTTCAGATATTTTTAGTTGCTGGTGTTCCCTTTACTTCTGGTCTTTTCCCTTTCCTCTGTCCTCCAAAATCAGATAATCTTACCAACACACACTGCTTGAAAAATTGGATTCTCGTCTTCTGCTCACTTCATCAACTCAGAAGCTTTCCATTTCTCATTTATGTCCTGTTTCTTTTGTATTTGATTTGTCTGTCTTAGACTTTGAATTATTTGGAGGTAGGACATGTCAGTGTTTTCAAAGCACTGTGTAGATATGTGGCTGGAAGTATGTTATAATCCCTAATGATCCATGAAATACTAACTAAATGTTTAGCTACAGCATTTGAAAAGCTGTTTGAAAACAAAGTGATTCTATGCATGATTCTGGAGTTGTTTTTCCAGGATCAGGATCACAGTCCCGTAGCGATGGGCAGGCAATATATTTAACGTTCTTGTCCAAACCACTTAAAAGTCAGAATGGTGCCAACGAATCCGTTTCTCTCTCGTGTTCGAGGAAAGCCTTGTGTTAGAAATTCTATTGTACTGCTGTTTACAGATGACTTCGCCTGAAGTATATCTTCACGTCAGTTGAGTAAGCATAAAAGTCGTTATGGGATGGTGGAGAGCATCTCATGATACTCTCCATGCTCCTTAATTGCTAAGTTGCTCCCTTCCTGTTTCTGGAATACATAGTAAGCGTCGTTCTTAGATTCTGTGGCATATTTTTTCTGCTCTTACTGGATTTAATTAGCACTTTTGTTTTTCTTTCTCAGCATTCTCTGTATTTAGCTAATAAAATTATCAGTTTCTAAAGGATAGTCTCATGGAGTCTAATCTTGGATTGTGAACTTTGGTTTTAAACTAATAGAATCAGGCTCATAGAAAAGGCTCATATCTTCATGCAGATACAAAAAGTAGCTTTGCAAAAGTGCTGTAGGAGTCCGTCATTAACTGATGTCCAGAACAGATATAATCCTTCTCAAGTTATGTGGTTTTTTTACCTGCCATGGCTGTAATTCCTGGTCCATATCTGTAGAATAAAAAGTTGTTTCTGCCCCTGAATTATCCAAAAGATAAGGATTGGGATGCTTCCACAACATGTAGGATTTGGTGTGTAAAACCCTCAATAAGTTTGGCCCTACAAAGCTCTTTGAAGTAAAGGACGCTCGGTGGATAGGATTCGGAATAGGTAAACTGTTCATCCTTGTACTCGGAAGATCCAGCCACCCCCCGGTTATGGGAAGGGTCAAATCCTCCTATTCGGGCACGTAGAAAAGCTGCAGGTGGCTGAAGGCCACAGGGCCGGTCATCGCTCCCGTGCAATGAGTGCCGTAGCTGTGGAGGGACCTCCGGGGGTCCCAGCCTCCTGCTCAAAGCAGGCACGGGAAGAGCCAGCAGAATCTGTACCCAGATTAGCATCAATTTTTATATCTTGAGGTTTTAGAGCATGTTTTTGAGGTGGGCCCTGATGCTTCATTCCAGACCTCATGACATTCACTAGTGGGGATGGGAGGCTTTGACGTGAACACTAGATTCTTCAGAGCTTATTTTGATTTCTGGTTCCCTTGGGCACCGTTCATGTTTCCCAGTTGCTAAATGTTAAGCGATAGCTAGTGTGTGATGCCAGCTCTGTCCAGCCCCGCGCGGTGGAGCACCGCTGTGCTGTTCCTCCTGGGCTCTGGGCAATGCCGCTGCGTGAGGAACATCGTTCCAGAAGCTCTGCCCCAGCTTTCCCAGACACCCTCAGTTTGCATGTGTTGCTTATGGCGATGGAAAATTAATTTCCCATGGTTTGTGGGCCTGTAACTATAGGGAATTATCTTAAACTACTGCAGTTTGCTGGCTTTGAGTTTGCTAGCGTGTGTCTGTGAGTCATCTCGCAAGCTTACATGAAGATTATCTTTCTTTTTTTTTTAATCTTGCTACCTTTTACTTAACTCTTGACTCTAGTTCCTGTCCAACAGCCAACACCATTCTGTCATCTTTCCGTTGAAAGCCTTCAGCTTGTTTGAGCGAGCTGAGAGATGTTTCTCATATTTGTGGGACAGCTCATTGCTGACATTTAAGAAATTACTGTGGCACCTTTGAATTCAGGAACGGTAGAACCCTTTGAGCCAGCAGTGAATGGACCTTTTCTCCAGCTGCTGTTGGAAACTGAGAGAGAGATCGATGGATCTTCGGCCAGAAGGATATGAGGTGGTGACAGTCAGCAATGACTGGATATCGAGCGTAGAGCTCTCTTTAAACTAGTGGAGAATGGGCAGATGCCACAAGAACTCAATCCATGCCGTACAGACAGAAGTAGATAAATTAGCAGAAAAATCCTACGTCCTCTGAAAAAATTTGCTGCATGATTTTCCTTTGCCACAAACTAAGTGGCAAAGGCACAGGCTTCATTCCCCACAGCTCCACCGACTGTGATTTTGGAGCTCTGTGTATCATCTAAGTGTCAAAGATGAACTCCCTCAAGTCAAGGCACCAAGATTTACCATTAATGTCTTTGAATGTTGCGAAACTCCACAAAATGTTGAGGCGGTTGTGGAGATAAGCTCTCCCCTCTGGCTGCTGTACCGTTTGGCAAAGCACTTTCTCAGGCTGTTTACAACCATTTTCTTAGAGCGTTTCTGCATGTGCTTTTATTTTTTTGTCAGAAGACTCCTGTTCAAAAGGTCTGGAGGAGTTAGTGAGGCTTTCAGGGCATTTGGTCAGATATGTTAACTGTGCTTTAGGCATGCAGCGAGGATGAATGTACTTTGTTGGGAGTAATGGGATAGAAGCGATATCATTAGGACGATAGAAAAGGGGTAATAGAATAGAAAATAGAAAAAAATAGAAAAAGGTAATCCTACTTATCATCTGAGAATACGTTGGGTCTTGTCTCTTCAGAGGATCTCAGCCTCAGGCTGTTCTTACGACGTTATAAGCAGCTGCCTGTGACTGCAGAGTCAGAACAGGTAGCGAAGCTTTGCCAGTAGCTGTCTGAGGCTGCTCGTTTATCTGATGGCCTCATTGCGTGGTTTTCTTTTGTGAGCTGTAAGCACAGCGTAAAATCAATCACCTTGAAAAGTTTATTGTCAGAGGCTGCTGCTGGGAAAGCACCAGCCCTTAGGCACTTTTATGTTGTTGTCTGTTTATGCTAAACCCGTAGCAGACCATAATGTATATAGAACAGACTAGAAAAATAATCACACAAGGCAACCAGGTAGAGGCCGAGAACCTATAAGTATTCCAGTAGGGTTATTTCTTCCATAATATTCTGCAAAATTTAATGCCCTCCCAGTTTCATTCCATACTTAATAGGAATGTGTCTGCTTAAACTCTGCAGGTATTTTTTCTTTGCTAAAGGTGATAGGAAGAGGTATATCTGGTGAAGCTGCTAGTTACGCTGGTATTGCTGGCTTGACGATTTTAGTTGCTTAGTAAAAAATATTAAGCTGCTTGCTTGTTTTCTTCCTCTCCTACAGTGTATAATTGGACAGTTGACGAGGTGGTTCAGTGGCTCATTACCTACGTAGAGCTGCCGCAGTACGAAGAGACCTTCAGAAAGTTGCAGCTGAGTGGACATGCCATGCCCAGGTCAGTGCTCACTGCATTGTCTCATATTCCTCTGGGCTGTATGCCAGGAGAAAAACAGTTTTTAGGTGGCTTATAACATCATGTGGAATTCATCTATGCGTACAGAGCCACGTATAATACCTGTTCCACGGCAGTTATGTTTTGAGGATTTGGCATTGCACGGGTCTTCTCTGCAAGGATCGATTTAGCCATAAGTGAATGTATGTCTGCTGTGGGTGAAGCTGCAGTCTGAACTGTGTGCTGGTAAATGTTGTCCTTGCTGGTTGGTATCCTAGATTTCATCCGACTGACTGTCTATGCCTGCAGCTACATATTTAGAGCTAAAACCTTGAACTGGAACAAAACAGTTCTAGGTTGCATCCTGGCTCTGCCATGGACTTCCTTGGTAGCCTAGTGAAGTCATTGAATTTCTCTGTCATTGTTCCTTATCCTTAACAAAGGGATAATCTCTGTTTTATTGGTTGCATCTAAGTAGAGATTAAGTTCCTTGTTTAAGGATTACTTGTTATGTATTTCTACAGTACCTAGCACTGATACATGTTGACCTTAATTCAAGCTCCTTGAAGCTCTAGCAAACAAGAATTCTAACCTTGCATTCCTTGAGTAAAACTTGCTGTTTAGTTAGTTGACTTAAACTTTTAACAGACTTTAAAGAAACCCAGTGTAGCTTTTTGGGGTCAAGGTTATTCTCACTGAAAAGGGGCCTATAAACTGACTGCAGAGGAGAGATTAAACTGGGAATAAAATAAGGTGTTTGGGGCAGTGCAGTAGTCCGGTTTTTCTTCCTTATGAAAAATATATTCTTATGGTCCATGAAATAAAATGTCAAAAGCAAGCAGTATGTATGGCTGGAACAACACTAAAAAGATCAGGTTTTTTAGGAAGTCAGTAACTTAGATTGTCAGAATTAATTTAATAAAAATGGCCTTGCTTTTTCTTCTTGATCTCCAGTTAAAGCCAAAGACACTGCTTTTAAGCTCTTTGATAGAGATACTTGTTCTGTATCAGAGGCAACATATTTTTTGAGGAATTTCTTTTGTCCGGATACCCTAACCAGGTAGCTTTCTGGTCTTCCTCCTGTAGTTCTCGCGTTGCTAATTTTTGGTCAGGTTGATATGGCCATGCATACATCTTCTTTTACAGGTTAGCAGTAAACAATGCCACCATGATGGGGACTGTTCTGAAAATGACAGATCGAAGCCACCGACAGAAGCTGCAGCTGAAAGCTCTGGACACTGTGCTCTTTGGACCTCCTCTCCGTAAGTAACGCTGCAAACCTGGCTGGTTATTAAGGAGCTGCCCTGTATCCTCATGCAGAAGCTGCTTTCAGGTTGAATCAGCCCGCTGTCGGTGACACAGGCTGCAGATTACCCTCATGTGAATGGGTGGAATAGCAGTGTAGATTAGATGAGAAGGCATTTCAGCATGAATAAGAATGAGGACTGAGTTCTTTTGATGCTGATTATAGGCGTCTGTTGACATGGTCTAGAAGCCCTGTGATCGTATCTCGGTGCTGTGTAGGGTGTTCCTTTGGCATTCACTCTGTCTGGCTCACGTCTCCTGCCTTTTTATTAAATGTTCCTTCTGGTGTCTCTCCCTCTTATTCATGTTTTTCTCGTTAGCTTTTGATGCTTTTGTGAGATCAGCAGAAACCTTGCTTGATGGGGGCCTGTTTTGCTAGATACCATGCAAACATGATGGATTTTGAGCGTGGACTACTTGTTTCGAGCCCTCTCGTCTTTCCCAGTTAAGTTGTCTTGGCCCCACTGCGCAGGAGATTTAAAACGAACACCAGGGACTGCTCTCTCAGCACAGTGCAAGTGCAGTGGTCTGAATGCAGCTTCGGGTTCAGGAATCCCTGCATCTTCCATGGTTGCTGACAGCGGGAAGTAGGCACCATTAACAATACCATTTTATGCTTCCTCTGTTCTTTATATGCTTTCCGTAAGCATCTGCTCCTGTCCACTGTTAGGATACCAGATAGGATGTGCTTTTACTTTGCACGGTATGAATGTTCTTACAATCTTACAGAGAAGCTGGGGGTTTTTTGCAAGCCTTCCCTGTCTGGCTACCAGGGCTGCCTGACATTTGACCGGTCGGAAGTGATGTGGCACTTCCATTATTCTTTCAATTATTACTTTTTTGTTTTTTTAGTTATTAAAGAATGCAGTTATTAAAGAATGCAGTGAACGGTGCTGACTGATTTGATTCGGATCAGTCCGTGTTCATTACAGACTTTGGGATCAGCGTATGGATCAGGGTATGTGAATACAGGCAATGCACTTTAAACTTTTAGCTGAAATAGAACATTTTTTACAGGGTAATATTTGTTATCTGATCAGTAATTGACTACATTTGTCTCTGGTTTACACTGAAGTTTATGGTGAGAACTTGTTTATCTAAAACTAATTCCTTAAGGAACGGACTGCAAAACGGCAGAGTTTGCCACGCCACTGGCAGTTAGCAGTGCTTCGGGGAGCACTGGGGCATCTTTTAAGTTGCAGAAGCAGTGTTTGCTCACTGGTGGATTTAGCGGTTTCAAATACATTCCTGCTACGGCTCTTTTTAGTTGGTCGGTGAAGGTGGCTTCCTACTGTCCTCGCTGCTGCGAGAGTGAGGCTCACAGACGCTCTCCTGAAGGTGCTTTTATACCTGCAGTGGTTAGGGATATAGAAGCACTCAAGGCATTTGAAAAACAAAAAATCGGTCTAGATTGGACCAACGTAGCTGCTTACTTCAGACTTACAAGACCAGAGCCATCTCATTGTGGGTGGGGATTATAGCACACGTACCAGGGTGTTATTTCTCCTTATATCGCATGAAGCTGGGTGAAACGTTCCCATCTAGAAGCTGGGAAGCTTGTTCCTAATGTCTCTCTTAATTTGTTGCAGAGGCTTCAGCAAGCATCATGCCGTTGCCTGGGGCACCTGGCCTGCTTGCTGGCTGAGGAACAGGCTCTTGTAACTCCCAAGAAGACAGAATTTCTGTGCCAGACTCTAGACATGTGATTTCCTTCTTCACACACATCTTTTCACTTTCAGGGTTGCAGTTCTGTGAATTAATCCAAGTGCCAAAGATGAGGTAAAACCATAGTCTTAGCAAGATGGAGTGATTGGTTTCTCTGTGTTCCTCTGCTGTCTTGCCTCAGGAACGTATGGAACAGAAAATACCACCACTTTAGATGAGACAGTAAAGGGAATTTAAGAAAACAGGTAGCAAAATTTAAAAAAAAAAGGTATTTTCTGAAAGGTGAACTTATATTTTTATTATTTACAACTCTAAAGTAGCAGAGACTCAGCTGTACACCTGCCAGGCACCACCGAGCTCTTGTTTTGGGCTGAAACACTGGCAGGGTGCTGCCTACCGAGCTCCCAAGGCCGGTGGCTTCTCCTGGTCGCCTCTCCAAGGGCCGACAAAGCGAGACCTCTGTGCGGCCCGTGAGATTTCAGGAGATGTTTCTGTAGTTCCCCTTCCCAGAACGGAAGTCTGCCATGCTTATTTCAGTCTAAACAGCTGTGCGTGACTTAACTTAGCAATTTGCTAAGTCAGTCTCAGATGTCTCTTAACTCCCGCTCCATGGTTACCGGGAGCTGCCGGGAGGAGCAGAGTCCGGCCGAAGGGAGAGCTCTCCTGGCCCCGGGAGGAGCATTGCACCAGCTGACCGCAGCTCCTGCGGCAGGAGAATGGGAATACCGCCCGAGGCGACCGTCACCGCCTGGGATCCTTGATCCTTGGCACCCCATGCTATTCCTCCAAGGCCAAACCGGTAACGAGATTCCAGCATTTTGCTTGGACCCTTTGGTAGCAGCGCGAGACTGAGGTTTCTTTGCTCTTCTCCTAATCCCTCTAATTTTTATTGGAGGTTATTAGTTCTCATCATTAATATTCATTGAATATCTGTGTCCCGATTGACAGAAGCCCGGGGATTGGTTGCCTAGACCTATCCAAGGACACGGTTGCTGAGCAGGATACGGCACTTGCCAGAACGTTTTGGAACGAACTGGCCTTTTTTGCTTTTCATTAAGTGTTTATTCCCCCCGTCTGGGGTGGATGAAGTCATGTTTCCTTCGGTATAACTTCCAGTATAGCAGATCTGTTTCCCTTTATAATGATTAAAAGTATATTTGACAAGCTGTTTGAGACCTGCTGGAACATTATTTGTTTAAAGCGATAGAATTTCTTAATCAAAATCAGATTAATTTAGCACTGTGAGATTTACCATCCACTTTAAATATTTACAGTTAATTGAATTGTGTTTAGATTACCTGCACCTAGATAGAGAAGCAGCTTCGTCCCATTGAGAGACTCCATAAGTGACTTCTCGCGTACAGAGCCGCGGCCGAGCTGCTGCCTTCGTCCCCGCGCGGGGGCAAGGCTGCCCCGCTGGCCTGGCTCATCGCACGGGGAGGTGCAGAAGTTGCTCATTCCTCTGTGCGTGCAGTATTTTTTCTGGTATTTCAACTTTAAACTAAGCAGTGCAGAATTTATGGAGTGTGTAAGTTTTCTTCTGTTTTATCAGTGCTTATGCAAATTGCTATAAAATTGCTAAGTTACTGATAATCCAACACATCTTTTGTGAAACATTTTGTTTAAAAATTGAGGCTTTGAATTTGTGTCCTTCACGGTGTGACTCTCTTGCTGGAGAAATGTGAGGTTAGTGTCAAATTTTCGCTATCGTGTGCCTTTTACCTGGCTTCTTTAAAACACAAGACGACATAGTGCTGCAGACCCGACCTGAGATGTGGTCAGCTGGGGAGCAGCCGGCGTCTTGGGCGAAACTGCCCTTTGTTCCCTCTTCCCCCCAAAAGAAAATAAAGGAGAAACCGGTTTTCCTCGGCCAGTGGTGCCTGAACCAGGCCCGGGCCGTGCCGGGCTTCGCGGAGGAGGGAGGCTGCCGGCTGCACGAGGAGCTGCGCCTGGAGCCTGCGCAGGACAGTGCCCGTCTTGCTCCGTTTGACGTGGATCCTCGGAAGACGATTACGGCAGCTGGTCAGGAGGCAGAACGCTTCCCCGTTCCTGCTGTCCGCGCTCGGAAGCAGCCGCAGGTAATTGCTGCCCAGTCAGCCGGTTCGCAACAGTTCTTCGTGGGCGACCTGCGCCGGAGTCAGTCCCCGTATTCCGGGATAATTAATGCCTTTCAAGGTGGAATAATTAGCAAAATGGTAAGCAATGCAAGAACAGGCATTTTGGCATAAAAGAGCTTTTCTGGAATAGCTATTATTAAACAGCATTTCTGTCAGCTTTCTTATATCGACAAATTCTTAAGTGGTCTGCAGCATTATCGTGTCTCTTATATACGGGTAAGTTTGTGGTGTTTATGTGCCGCTCGTGATAGTGTTGTGTGCATTTAGATCAAACCGAGTGCAATTCTGGCATCTAGAGCATTTTATGGAGCGACACCAGTGGTAGTTCATAGATACTGAATATTAGAAAGATAATCTTATGATTCAGATCTAGAAGACTGCGAGCTGGGAGACTGGGGGTGTGCACCGTGGGGGCCACAGGCTCACGCTTTTGCCCGTGGGTGTATTACTGCTTGACACCTTCGTTTCCTAATCCGTGAAGTAGACACAGTAATTGGGTTTTTGACTGGATCTTCTGAAGTTGTGTTGACACTTGGAAGGAAATAGAAATATTAATTGGGCCCAGGAAACGTTGCATCAAATTTTAAATGGTTGTTTCATGGCAGTGTTAATGCGTAAAACAACTGATGCAAAGATACTTCCAGCATTGCACGCTGCTCTGCACCTTTGCAGTCATCTCATCCCGCGCGTCACTGGCAGTTCTTCTTCCAACGGCGGCTCCATTAAACTCTGGTAGACCCCTCTAAGCTTTTTACTTAAACGTGATTTAAGCTGTTTTGAAACTGTAATAATTCATTTGCCAAATTCTATGCACGTAAGGAAATGCTATTAGTAATATCAGGAATTGGAGGTGGGGATTGCAGTGTGTTATGCACAGTGAAATGATATATCTTCCTGAAAGTGGCTTAATGAAACGCCTTTCAGAAAGAAAAAAACCCTTATTTGCTATAGTAGCTAATGAATATGCTTTATGGCTGTTCATTTGTGAATAGTTAGTAGTTCTGAGAGCTATATTTGTGGAAGAACTATGGGTAGTTTGTGGCAAATACTGAGTTTTGTGAATTTTAGTACAAAATGTAACAGCGATACTTTTCTCTTGTCTTTCTCCTTCTTCATCTTCCCAAAGTCCATTTGGAAAGCGCAGCACCCTGTTCGTCCCGCAGGCTATCTGGTCTGCAAGGTTGCCTGCTCAGTGCTGCAGGCTGAGTCTGAAACCTCCCCAGAGCTTTCACAGAGTAGGAAAACATGCAGCCAATAGGTAAAATAATAAGTTTCTGATTACTTGAAGATTATTTCAGATTATTTATTTACCATTCTGTGAATCACTTAGTTAAAGCTAATGACAAAGATTTTTTTTAGGGATGCTAGCCCTGGCAGGCTAGATACTGCTGGTAGGTGATGGGAAGAGGGAAATCCCATGTTTAAAGCAGCCAAATTACGTGCAGGACCTGGGGACCCTTCCTCCTTATTGGCTATAGAGGAGACCTGCAGAGAAAAGCCGGTTTCACTAAAGTCAACCTTTGTTACCTATGCTTTTCTTCCCAGGATCGAAGACTAATTCTTCTGGTGAATCTGCAGTCTCATAAAGTTATAGGAAGCAAAAAGGCTAAGTTTACATCTAAGCTGAGTTTTCCTTATCGTTTCCTTATTCGCTTGTCCTTAGAGAAAGTTGCTGGAAAGTAGGGAGGTTCGTTGTCAAGTGCTTGCGTAGTTTGGCCGAGGACTCTTGGTTTTGGGAAGAGTCGGTAGGACGTGAGTCAGTGCTAGGTGGGTCTGGTGTGCGTTTCCCTGGGCAGCCCCGACTGCCCCAAGCTAGGGCAAGTCCATGCTGCATGACTGAGAAGGCGGTTGTGCGGGCAGATCAGTGGGCAGGTAGGTAATGGGAATGGTGAAGGAAAGCTTTAATAACTGTGTGGGGGCGGAAAATAGATTTCCTGAACAAGTCAGCCGAGCAGTTTTTTGAAAATGTTAAAAAAAAAGGATTAGAAATTACATATGTGCAGCAACTTGCCAGAACGCACTTCTGGAAGAGGATGTTGTGATTATCCATCCGGGATGGGAAGCGGGACCAGTATTAATCTTGTTTATTTCTTTAGTGTCGAGCTTTCAAGTGAATGTGTTCAAAGAATGATTAGACTCTCCTGTGGTGCGGTAGATGATGGATTATGTTATTTTTTTGATGTTAGACTAAGCTCCCATATCCCGCGCTGCAGGGCCAAGTGGGGTGTGCATGGTGTGGTCACAGCAACAGGCGTCTTGTCCTGCAACAGGCGTCTTGTCCTGCTTCGTTGCGTGGGTCGGGGGGATATGCACTTCTGGGGCCAGGACGTTTCTAGTGTGAGAAAATGCCGTTAACTTACAGAAAAAACATGCTCTTTGGAAAGGGCTGAAGCAGACACGGTCATCTGATGGGCTTGAGGTGAGCGGGCACCAAGATAAAAAAGCTCCGAGGCTGACGTGATGGTTCATCGTACGCGTTAGACTGGTTGCCTCTTCTGCCATACCAGCTTCTTGAGTCAAACAGTTTTTAATATGTCTGTAAGGAAATAATAAGACTTGACGTTCGATTAGCCTGTTGAGGTGTAGGCTTTGCATTCTGCATGAGCTACAAGTGTTTTCAATGTTACATAGTAAAAAGTCCTTATTCTGTTGTTGGAGCTTTAGCTGGAGCAACCTGCCTCCCCGAGAAAAGATCAGGGACAGGTTACGAGACAGTGCTGAACCATTTCATCTGCTTTTGAAAAAAAATCCACCTCCTGGAAAAATTAGCTTTTACCAGTGTCTGAAAGACGCTGAATTTCTGGGAGAGCAGATCTTGAGCAAGACTCCTATTTTCCTTCCTTCTTAGGTTTATGTGTCTATAGAGATGGATATAGCATTTCTGTTTCAGTCGTGCAACCAACCCCTTCATCGCACACAGATCACGGGGAGAGGGTCCGTTCGGGTCCGCCCGGAGCCGAGAGGTTTTCTTTGCACTGCTTCTTTACACAAACGCTATTAATACTGTAATCAAGTGTCGGGGGGCTGAGAAAAGCAGCAGCTAGGATATATAGCTGGTTATTGATTAAACGCTTCACGTGACAGATGGCATGGACGAAAAGGAGGTGGTTATTCCTCAGTGTCAAGTACGCCAGGTTAAATTGAGAGGGGTAAGGAGAAAAGGAAAGCGGCACAAATGTCTTTTTGTCCATGGGGATGTTCGCTCAACCTGCCTTCGCTGGGAACACTGAAGTGTTTCGTGTTTCGCGTGCGACGGGCCGGGCACCCGTCTGCCGTTGCTCGTGGATGCCCGGTTTCCACGCAGCAGTTCAGTCACTTCTGATCATCGGTCCACACCCAGAGGGAAAACACACAAGCAGAGGAAGGATCACTGGAAGTTTTTATGAGGGAAAATACTGAGTCTATTTCAGCTGGAGGTTTCAGCCAGGAATACATGAGAAACAGTGAAGTTAGACTGCGAGGCTGCAGCACGCAGGAGTCCCTTGGTTTTCTCCTGATTCTCTGGTGTAGCATCTCTCTTCAGTGCTACTCTCCGTTTGAAGTGTAGAAGAACAAGATGTGCTGCATCACCCGAGACTTATGTGAGCATCATGTTAACGGAAATCTATTTATCAGATATAGTGGAGGAAAGTCTATATCCTGATTCAGCAATCTTCATGCTCTCTTGGTAAATACTCTGGATGTTTCTGATTCCTCCTCTGTCTTTGCCCATTTGTACTGCTTCCTTCCCTGCCTGGCACAGCAGAGGCGATAACAGCAAGTTACGTGCTGCCCTTTGGGTACACGGCAGCCTTCTGTCTTCCTCCTAAACTGGGGCTATAAAAAGAAGTTAACCTCACTGAAGATTTAATTTTTGCATCATGTTCATGGGTTTTTTCCTTTGTTCTTCAGACAACCTGTCTTCTCTAGACAGCTTTGATTTTTACATGCAGAACGTCCATTGTGTAGCATCAGTGTATTTCTGCAAACCTAGGGTACAGTATTTCTTTACATCTGTTTCTTGTCCTGGCTTATGTATATTCCTCATTTCTGGCTTTTTATCAACTAGAAGAATTCCTACCAGCCACAGATGTCAACAGCCCATTTGTGCAGCTCCAGGAGTCATTTTTCAGCTGGTAAGGATGACCCCATCCGACTAGGGCACTTCCAGTCTAATTGCACTTGCAGAAGAATGAGAGCTACAGAGAAACCCAACGTAAACTGTGGCTACTGGGAGGAAAAAGTCATAGCATATGCTGCAACGCTGCAACCAGAGTCAAACTAGCACCTTGACACAATAAAAATCACTAAAAGTAGTAGATGCCACTGGTAATTAAGTCTATTTAATGCATCCTTTATGATGCAGTTGCAGGAGTCAGAGCGTTTACATCCGTCATCTGCTCCTAGTGGGAAAATCTGCTTAAATAGCTTTGTCTATTTTCCAGCTATGGCAAATGTCAGCAGTTCTTTGCTTAGAAAAACAAAACAAAAATGCAAACCAAAGATTTAATACAAGGGTTTTTCCCAATACAGGTTGAATGCCCTTACTGTCGTTACACAGCTAGTTTTCTCTCTCTGCCTGATGCATCTGGCTGTGTGTCGTCATCTCGGCCTTTCACTCCTATTTCAGACCGCATGGGCAGGAGCTAATCTGGAAATCTGTCTTCTAAGACTTCACTGTATTTTTACTTTTGTTCTTTAGAGATGAACTTCTCTTTTCTTGGCTTCAAGCCTTTTTTGAGCCTTCGCTGTGTTCAGATATCTTGCAGGTTTCCCAGCTGATGCTGCCATTCACGCTGCTCTGCCTACGCATTGATATATGATTTTCTTTGCTGTATTTTGCAGGCTTGTGTGTGTCTTCCCCAATTTATATGTGCCCACATAGTATGTGACTGTACATTTTTTAGATTGAGCTGCACGTGCCTTTATCCAACGCTTCATCTAAGGCCTTCAACTACGAATGCTTCCTTTTGGCCCAACCCTTTTTTGTGTGTGCATATATGTGTATTTTTCTTAATTGTCTTAGAATTTTCTGTCTATGGTTTGTAACTGAATTGCTGATGAATCCCTGTATCAGTCATATGAAAGGCTATTAAAGAAAAAAGGATAGGAAATGTCGATCTAGCCTATCTTCTTTGTTTGATAGAGATATTCTTATAGTCCTCTCTATTACCCTTTCTTTGCTAGGAAATCCCACGTATATTATTCCTTGGAGATTTATGAGAACATAAAAACATACCGATTTCCAGGCAACCCCCTCCAAATACTGAATTGTATCAAATACATTTTTCTTTTTCTCCCCATTAAAGCTAGTCACCATCCTCCATTTCCACGTTTTCCACTTCATCAGTTTGTCATGTTTTGTGTACCTGGAATAGAGTTTTTTTGTTCTTGTTTTTATTTTCCTCTTTCATCATCTGTAGTTTCTGGATCTTATGTCTTGAACCAAGTAGAGATTCACTGTGAGTCATTCGGGGCTGAGTTAAAGCAAATGGCTTGTGTATCTGTACTTGATTTCATTAAGGCATGAAGAGATTTTTAAGTGGAATAAAATTTTTCCTGACTCAGCTGTGAAAGTCCTCATCCCTCTAAACGATAGAAGTTTTCTGTCTTTTTCTTTGATGGACGTTTGGTGAAGAGACCTAACACCAATTATTTCTCAACAGCCAACAAAATGTCTTTAGATATTCTTGTGAGACAAAATCTGAGTTTCTGTCTCAAATTTACCTGATTCTTGAGTTTCCTGAGAAAAAGAGAATGGATTCTTACGCCTTTCTATGTGTCCTACATCTTGGATCCCTAAAAATAACTATGAAGAACACAAGTGCTGTCTTTGTGGAGTAAGACACATGTCTGGGTTATAAATTAACGTATTAATCTGTTGTTGGGGAACCGAGTGGTTGTGTCTGTTAATCCTTTCTGCTTGAAAGATCCGTTGTGTCTTGTACGTGGCTCTTCCACTTTTCACTGCCCATATTTTATTGTTGTACACTGTAAGCAGTAAATACTTCAAATGTGATCTTTTAGAGCCTCAACTCTCACTGTAATACGATACAACCACATTTCAAATGAAAGGATTTATGACCAGATGAAAAAGCTAGTTAGAATATTCCTCTCTTGCATTGTGCAAAGTTGATGCTTAGGCCTAAGCATTACAAAAAGCATATAGCTTAGTGTATGGGCAAAACCCTTAAATGCTCTGTGTGTCATTTTGAGGGGAGAGGCATTGTTTGCTTTTCAAACGTCATATTGTTAATTGTATTTTAATGTAGCAAAGATGAACTCGAGGCCCTGGGGGCTCTTCGATCTACACTGAGATGCTGGGGAAGGTGAGGTCACTTCAAATGAAGTCGAAATTTCTTATTGTTAGAGATCCGTTTCAAATTTAGTATGATCAACAGCTTTTAAAAGTCTCTAGAACTTCAAGATGGAAAGGCTTTTTGGAGAAACAGCGTGCGGTGAGAGCCCCACAGCCGTTGTCTTGGTCCTTCTCCGTTCATGAGAAAGCAGACGGTGTGCAAGTCTAGGGCGTCACCACTGAAAAAAAGCTGAAGGATTTGCCCCAGGTGGAGTCAGCTTCACAAGAACATACAGGAAATTGGCTGGCAAGTATAGCCAGATATTGTCGTGCTCTCATAAATGTTCATAAGTCCACTGAAAGTGTCCAAAAATGAGAGGCGTTAAAAATTTACAGCCCAGATGGGATTTTATGCATAATCCACTTCTGTAATCTCATCTGAGGTCTTTACTTAAATTCATAGAAAGGAAGGGATCAAAATAGAAATGCAAATTAAAATCTTTCAGCTTGGAATTTGCTCAGCTTTGCGATGGCCGCTCCGGGTGCCGTGCTAGCTCTGCCTTCGCGGTCGGGCTGCAGCGGGAGCTGACGTCTGTGTGTCCTGCAGAGCGACTGTGCTGCCGACTCGCGATATTTAAAACACATGCACATAAATCAGAGAGTAGATAAAAGAGCTGGAAACAGAAGACAAAAGTGCTGGCTCCTGCCATCGCTGTTGGGCAATAGCTTCTCCAGGGGGAAAGTTTGCTTCACCTTGTGCGTCGAAGATGAAAGATGCCTGTGCATTTGTTTGGGGGAAGAGAAAGGAGGAGACCCGGTCCCTGAACAGCTCGACCTTGGACAACTTCATTCACTCGTGTACTTCAGTTTACTCAGCTGTAAAATGCACGTAATATTTGCTCGCCTTCATATGGTCACAGCATTTAATTTGTCTTGAAAAGTATTTTGAAAGTCCTAGATGAAAAAGGATGCACAAGATAAAATTCTTTTGTCAGCTTTAAAATATCCGGTTATTCGCTTTCCCACATCTCTTACCCCAAATCGTTTTGGAAAATGACACCATGAGATTACAGTCCCTTTTAAACTCATCATCAATGCGACTTCCTAGCGTCAAATTATTCCTACCTGCAGTGCGAGGAAGAAACTCTGCTTATTTAATAAAGCTGACTGTTACGAAAAAGTAATTAGTTACAGTAAATCCTGCTTGTACCTGCTGGGCTCCAGCGAGCCAGTTTGCCCTAGGGCAGGACTGGTGCTGCTGTGGGAATCTCGCAGGGCGTGCACACCTGAATAAAGCCTGTGTCTGCGGAGGTGGGGGCTGCTTTGGGTGTAGCTCGTTCTGCGAATGCCGCGTTGAGGTTTCCGTCACGCGGGATGCAGGACAGGAGGGAGTATTGCACAAATTCAGAGAAAAATACCATTTCTGACTCCTTTTAGCAAACCCGTGAGATTGCATTAGCCTGCTTACAGCTCTCCGGCTCCTCGTCACAGTAATTTCTGATTCTAGAAATCCTCCGGCTGCTCCAAGCACCCTGCAACTGCCCCGCATTCACATCTGCTCGCATCTGCGGGAAGGTTGCACACACTTCTTTGCTTTAACAAATTCCTGCTATTTTGGGTGAGGCAGAGAGCTTTTTTGGTTGTCTGTGATGTTTTGGGATTTTTGTTTGTTTGCCTGGATTCTCCCTCAGCTGCCAGCCTGACTCGTCCCCTGGTCCTCCTCGCCCCGGTCGTCTCTCGGGATGGGATGGTTGAGTGGGACGACTGGTGGGGCTGCGGGGCCCGGCGCAGCGTTTGCTTTCGTGTAGACGCTCCTCCGCCTGCTCCTGCTTCTGTCTCCGCATCCCCACGAAGCCTGCTGTAAAGCCTCTCTGAGTGACTTAAGTGACTTTTGACTTAAGCGAGTGTTTTTAATCTTGAGCGTGGTGGTTGAGGAAGCCCCGTGTTGCCGCTGGTTGCATGCCTTCCGCTGACGCCTGTAAGACTTGATGTGAAACGCCGTGCCTAGGGTGGAAAACATCAGTACTAGTTACAAAAAAAGCAATAGTGGTTTGAGAAGTGCAAATAACATGCAAGCTTTGTCTCAGGCAGGCGTGATCACGGCGTAGCTCAGATGCCGTAGCAGCAACACCTAAGGCAGGGTGTGCGTTCCCGAGGGGGAACCGTGCTGAGCTGAGGTCACCGCCGACTCTTTTTGTGGACAAGGAGAAATGCTTGAGGCTTACGCCCTGCTCACACATGCTGTTGCGACATCAGGCTTGGCCCATGCAGCTTGTCATTGCTCAAGGGGAAAGCACGGGTTTCTGTAGACCGTGCAGATTTGTCCTGACTGGGATGGATATTGGATGTTTATTTACAGCTAGCTTTAACAAGCGATTCTCTTCCATTTTTAGCTTTCTCGGGACATACTTGTTTGAACTTTTGCTTGTAGTAAACAGATGGTTGTGACAAAATAGAAACAAAGGCTTGGTTAAATTTTAAGGGACTTGTCTCTGTTAAAGCCTTTTAGGATGTTTATAGAACCATGCACCAAAAGCAAGGTCTGGCCTGAAACGGCTCTTCACATGCGTCGTGTTCACGTGCACAATACAGGCTGACCCCAGTTTGGAAGCTGGAAAAGAGTTCATTACAATCTGCTGTTAGTTAAATGCTTTTAATGCTTTGCACTACTTTTGGTTGACTTCCACATGAAGTCGGTGGCATGGCAATAGGAAATTTCCTAGCGAGTTATGTAGAGCTTTCCCACATCTCTCATATGGGAATAAAAAAACTTGAAAGGTGTTCTTGTGTTTTTGTTCAGCACTTAAAAAACCCCCCTTAATTACTTTCATTCTCTCCCATGCATCCCCATTTTTTAAAGTAACTGTGTGTATTGCTAAGTGTTGAAAAAGGGAGCTTTCAACGTGAAGTTGTAATTCTGATAGAAGGGTTTGCAACGTGTCCTAAAAATGRTTTGACACTTGATTTGCCTGATCTCTCTGATCGTGGTCGGACTTCCTCAACAACAGTTATGTTCTTCTAAGCTGTTACATCTCTGTACTGAGTGTTATCTGTATTGTCCTAAAAGAGCACAGCTGTCTGGGGGGTTCGCGTGCAGAGTTTCTCATGTACTGTACATCTCGAGCTATTATATTGCCAGACAAGTTATATCTGCAAAGATTTGGAGCTTCGTATTTCTTTTAGACATTTGTTTTACTTTCCCCTGTTCAAATTGGATAAATGTTCTCAAGTATCTTTTATTAACAAATATTGATGTAGCTCTTTTACGCTTGTTGTAAAACCTGGGTCATAATTCTTCCTAATACTGTCTGAAATTTCTACTTCTAGCCGTGGTACAGGGGAAAAATTGCAGAGTTAATCATCATGTTTCCCTTTTTGAATTAAACAGTCTCTCTGACTCTCTTCCAGTGACTCGTCATAACCACCTCAAAGACTTCATGCTGGTGGTGTCAATTGTCATTGGAGTGGGCGGTTGCTGGTTTGCCTATATCCAGAATCGCTATTCAAAGGAGCACATGAAGAAGATGATGAAGGACCTTGAAGGGCTTCACAGAGCTGAACAGTCTCTCCATGATCTTCAAGAAAGGTAGGTTTTAGGTGTCTACCCAAGCTGAGTATTCAACCATTGATGTCTCTTGAAAGGTTATTTTTCATACAGACTTCAAGAAAGAAGGTTTTCCTCCCAGCTGTCATGCTCCATGTGTGGCAATCAGCTTCTGGTGGTGTGTACCATCGTCATCACCTTCCCGAGCAATTGTAGCAAACCTGCTAACCTGTCCTGACAGCTCGAATGGGTGCATGGCTTATGGATGAGTTCAGTTAATGGTTTACAAATTGACCTGTGCATGCTCACTTCACCTGCTTTTTGGAGGTGATGTCCTGGTCGTTTGTTCCCGAGGTGTGCCACGTGACACTCCCTCGCGTTGTTAGAGTCCTGAAACTTGCTGGCAATGAGAGCCCTTCAGCAGAGTGACAACATCTGCCACTAGCACTTCCCTTACTGAGATGGACTTGAGTAATGTACACAGTACGGCGTGGTCAGCATGGCTTTCCAGCTTGCTCAGAGATGGTTAATGTGCAGTTCCTTTTCCTTTTTCCATTGTTTTTATGTCTTTTTGTTTGTTCGTTTACTTAGTTCTCATTCTACTATAATTTTCATTACTGGTTCTAAGAAATTGTTTTTGAGCTTCTGGGAGAACTTCACTCAGTTTCGCTGTCTTTGACATGTGAGAGCTCTTTTCTCCTTCATGTTCCAGCTGGAGCTTCTGTGCTTTAAGAATTAGAGCATTTAACTGAGCAAAACTGGCTTGAATGCTTCTTCTTGCTACTCTTCATTTTGAATCTATCGTCTTATTTCAAATCTGAACTTCCTATTTATCTACCACAGTGAAATGAGCAGTAGTTTCTACTCCTAGTCCGACCGATATTGAAAGTATATCAGGATTCTTTTTTTTCCTCCCTTAAAATTATGGTGTAAATCTGCACCTAGAGGAGGGGAAAAAAGAGCCTTTTGAAAGAAAGTAATCCAGCTTGCTTCGAATTCATCATCCAGGTGGATCAGGTTGTTTCACTCCATCTTTTAACAAGGAAGAAGCACACTGGTACAGAAGCAGCAACTCAGGAGAGGAATTACACACCCCCTCTTGAATTCTTCTCTGAAGTATATGTGAAAGCCAGTGCTTCCCTGCCTGCACAGTAATACGTAAATCCAGGCGTGTTTGAAAAAGAACTAAAACAAATAATTTTTGAGTATTAAACATGAATAGCTAAAATCTGAGCACTTGTTTGCTGCAGAGATCTTTCATTTGTTCTGTTAGGCAAAATACTGTAGCCTCGGTGAGGTAACCTTATTCACAGACGTGATTGCAGTGGTTGCAGTGAAGTTACTTAGGTGAGAAAAGGCTGCAAAAACAGGCCCTCTGTATGCACAGGGTTTTCTAGGAAAGAAATGACGTCCAGTACTGTTAATGGCAGACCAGTTGTTTTCTTTTGGCAATGAGATTTATTTTAAGGGTAGATTTAGCAAGGGACAGAGCATTGTAGACTTGGGCTCTAACTGTTTTTATTTATTTTAAATGTAATTTTCAAGGGTAGGGTTTAATTTGGCTGCCTTAAAAGCTGACGGCTACGTTCCCAGTGACTTCACTGAAAGCAGAGCTCAGCCCCAGCTATTTGTGCTAGCTGCTCATGGGCAGCGCAGCACGATGCCTGTGCAGATGCCAAGATCTTAAGAATGTAAATTCTGCAGTGAAGATTTTTACAAACAGCTCAGTCTTCGGAAACAGTACCGTATGCACACAAGGCTGCAGCCTGATGTCTTCTTACCTGTTTGCCTGTAGCAGCCCTCAAAGAGTTGTCCCACACGTGAGCGTTGTTTTAAAGCCTTTTTCTGTCTAAAAGTTCTCTGAGTGTGATCACATCAATTAGTGTCGGTGTGGAAAGAGACAGGTAAGAGTGTGCCAAGCTGATGCTGCCAAACTCAGCATGTTCCCATATTCGTGATGCAGATATATGACCTGCTTTTTTTTTGACATAAAGATAGGAAAAACTACCTTTCCTGTAAGTCTACCAAGGAGCCGGTTCTAATAAGCGGTCATTTCACAAAGCTTTGCATATTACTACATTGCATGTTGGAAATATCCCAAAGAAAAAGATTTTTCTGCAGGCAGAAAGACACAAGAATTCCTTCTCAAACCTCTGTGTCCTGCAGCAATTATTCAGAAACACCAGAACTGAGTCCAGAATGTGAAGGACCTGCTGAGTTCAGTTCAGGAGCAGTTTACTCCCGAGGCCCAAAGCCTGTTGCTGTGATTAGGCAGCGTAGGAAATGACCTTGGGATCTGTTGCTGAGGTCAGAACAACGTAAACAAGTAGATGTGCCTGGGAAGTTAGCTAATGCTGTAAAGCCAGATAAGAAGAAACATAAAACTGCATAGACTAGGCATAGCTTGAGTCTTAAAACAGAGCAACTTGGGCTGTTTCTGCAGCGTGTGGACTGGGAGGATTGCAGAGGGCACTGAACGGGACCTCCAGAAGTGGCAGGTGAACTCCTGGCTCCCTGTAGGGCCTCTTGGCCCAGGGTTGGTCTGATTCTTCTCTAAACGGGGGAAATACGCCTTCGCTTCTTCATCCTTGCCTCCCTGTAAGGTTCAGCCGTACTGCTCGGTAGCTGCGGGAACAGCAAAAACTATGGATAAAAGCCTTCTTACGGACTTGCGTAGAAGTCATTCTCTAGTTCAGCTCTGAAACTTCTTTCCTAGAAGCTTCGTTCCAGAACATGAGGAAACCTCCTTTTATATCTCATTAAAATTCAGTGCCCAACAGCTCCCCAGAAGAAGGCATGTGATGCCTTTCCCAGTTGCCTACCAGCTGCTAGCAATGCTAACAGCTTTGATAAGGTCTTGAAGATTTGAGATGGAAAGATTGATTTAGAAAGCCATTTCTAGTTCAGCATCAAATACTTTTTGAGAACATTCTTCAGTAATGACTCTTTGCAGTCAATTAAGTGACCCATCAAAATAACAAGAAGGCGATGTCTTTGTGCGTCCTACTGGTAAAGTGTATTGAGGATCTGTTCCTGAATTGTGAAGCCTCCGGATGGGTCCTGATTCCCAGCCCTTAATACAATTGCAGCTCTGGGAGCACCTTGTTACGCTCCGCGGAGCTCGCTGCATGCAAGACCAGCACAGCGGAAACAGCCGAGCGTGAATGAGAATACGCAGATAAAATGTGCTTTTGTCTCGAGCCAACGTATGAAAATAGCTGGGTGTGCTATGAGGGAAGAATGGTAGTAAGGGGAAACAATATTATGGTGCCCTCGAAAATAACCTTAAGGATAAAATTCCTTCCCTCTTCTGGTAACGCATGCATCTTAATATAGGGGAATTTCCCCTTTAAACAGAGGTATTTTGGTGCTTTGGGATGCTTTACAGCCCTAGTATGGAAGAGCTGCAGCAGTGATGCACAGGGCAGAGAGCGTGGGTTTATCTGAAAGCTTGGAATGTCTTGGCAAGGTTCTTCTTAAATTGGGAATGAAAACATTTGAGTTTCTCAACAGAGCTGTAAATTGAAAATAAACTCTTTTCCAAGAACAGAGCCAACATCATGGCTGACGCGAGTCCGGCCCATCCAGATTTGTTTTGAATTGCCATCCGTATGCCAAAAATTATCCTGAATAACAAGGGCACTTGGCGGTTCTGTTCACTGTCAGAACAATGAGTAGCTTCACTCTTGACCCGAAAGACAACAGTTTGTCACTGCAGTGATTCAGAATGGATATTCTACGTGTAGGCGTTGTTAAATCCCCTATATAATAAAAGAACAAAGCAAGCGCTTTCATTTGATACGTGGCCTTGAAAATGAGTACCTGTATAGGTACTATACGGAGCCGTATTTTGTAGTAATTGATGACTGAGGTTTTTTTCCAGTTTATTTGTGTCCATCTGATCTGGAATGAACTACAGCCGTGAAGCAAACACCTTTCAAAGCAGAAGGATGTAGAAGTAGGTTTGTACGTGTAGTTGTTCTCTTCCATTTCATTCTGCACAAGATTTCAGGTCTGGAAGTGTCACATCTCTTCTTAGATGTATTCCTACATCTCTTCTTAGATGTATTCCTCCTTATTTATGAGACAGGTACAGGAAACCTAGAGCCAAGTCTTGCTGTCCTCTCTCTGATCTATCACTCCTGTGCATCTCTCCAGTATTTTGCTCTCTAGTTTGGATGTTGAAGTTCTTGAATGGGGAGAGATTTTATAATTTTGAAGTATTCATTTCTGGCTAAGACAATTTCACTTGTGGTTCTAGGTTTTTTTCTTTTTTCTTCCATTTTATGGATAGTTCTACTCATTCGCTGAAAATCTCTATGCTGTAAGCCACTACTTATTTTACTGGTTAAGCTTAGGCCTTGCCAACCTCGCAAAGTTTGTTCATAATTTCAGCCAAATCATAAGTTTGCCAAATCTTTTTTCTTCTTAAATTTGGCAATTTCTGTCACTAGGAAAAATTGGGTTTTTGAAATGTGTTTAGAAGAGGCATGACTAACATTTAAAGGTTGTTTGGGTGGCAGGAACTAGAGGATTTAGCGTCCCTTTCCTTTAGGCAGCTCAGTCTTCAGCGGGCTGGGTTCGTTCCTGATGCTCGTCCGAGTTCAGGAAAATTGTTCTAGGGTCACGTTTAGGCTGGTACATCTCTGACTGATTTAGGGTTCAGATTTTTCTTTTCCTGGAAAGTTGACACATCAAAGTGCGGTGTCCAAAAGAGGCAGCAAATAGGCCTGATTTTTTTTTTCTCCCACAGAATGAAAGTATAGTAGAAACTTTGCAACAAGACGTTGTGACCACAGAGTTATGTCCATTCCAGGTTGCATGGTTGAACTTTCCTAAATGGCTACCAGGAATCTGTTACTACTTTTTGCTGCTATACATAGTTCCTAATGATTTAATCCTGTCATGAAGAAAAACAGTAACTTCTGGGCAGGATTATGACGTGTCTAAATTTGAACACTCTTGGAAATGGAGCACAGAGACGTCTTATCTGTATATTCGTACCTGCTCGGGCATATCTTTCTCTCTTTTTTTTTTAAAGGCAAAGGTCTTCATTTCTGTAAAAGTGTGGGAAATTCAAATGAATTTGGGGCTTATTTAAGAAAACCTTGGTTTGTGTACTTTGGATAATTAAGAAAATAAGTATTGAGTATTTAAAAAAATTAAATAAGGCTGAGTATCTGGAGCTGACAATTTAATTTCTTCTCAGGCATGGTGAACTTTCTCCTTGACTTTTCAAATATGCCTCTGTTGACATCAACATAGAGTAAATAAAAGCAGAGATTGTCTCGATTGTGGCTGGTCAACAGTTGCGCTGTGGACCTTGTAGCTCCTTTGGGAGTGTGCAGCACAGTCCCACAAGCACGACATTGGGCTCTGTCTCTGTGTGTTGCAGATTGCAGAAGGCTCAAGAAGAGCATCGCTCCGTGGAAGTGGAAAAGGTGCACCTGGAGAAGAAACTTCAAGACGAGATCAGCATTGCCAAGCAGGAGGCTCACCGGCTCCGAGAGCTGCGGGAGGGCACAGAGAATGAGCTGAGCAGACAAAAATACGCCGAGCAAGAGCTGGAGCAGGTGAGGGTTCAGGCGACCGTGGATGCGCTCACATACAAGACATGCCAGTAAGCACAGTAGGCAGCAGCTCCCTCGGCTTCACCCTTCTGAGAAACCCGGTGGTGGTCTGTTTATAATGCTCTTCCACCTTTGCTTTTCCACTCCCCTTGGTGGAGAAAAAGGACCAAGTATTCCTTCCACTACTTCACATCCCACTTCCCCCATGATGCGTAGGCAGCAGTGCTGCTCGTGCGTGGTGAGCAGGGACTGTACGGGTGCTGTCTCAGGAGTGAACGTGCTGCGTGCTGCCACCTCGCATCGCCTCGGCTTCCCCTGCAGAGGGAGAGGTATTGAGCTTCCCCTGTCACTGCAGCCCTCTGGCACCTTTCAACCCCAAGGCCAAACCATAAGCTCCCTCTTTCTTTTATTTTTTTTCTCGTGTATCTATCCATGGTTTTAGGAGTGACTTAGAATAAGTTTGGTCGTTCTTACCATGTTTTATTGTGAATCAGAGGTGTACAGCTCAACCGTGAGTGTAGGCCAACTCCTGTTATTTCCAAGGAAATAAAGCACCAGATTAGATCTGTAAAGCACAGTTAGAGTTCATATGCAAATCCCCAAAACATTAGCCATAAGTCCCCAAGTTACGCATTGAAATGTAGGCCTGGAAGGATTATATATAAATATCTATATAATGTTATTGCTGGCAACAATGAAACCTGTTTGGTCCAGAAGGATATACAGAACATTTGTGTGGCATCATAAAATAACTTATCAGAAGCCAGAGAAGAATTTCCAATCCTACACCTAAAAACCCTGAGATCTATAATAAAAGGCACAAAAGCTATAATCTACTGTAGAGAAATAATGGAAATCAAGGATATTGCTGATGGCACCTGTCTGCAGTAGCAGAGGACAAAATAAAGCATCTAGGAATTTTACCTCAAAACTGTGTTTTGCCCAGACCTCCAAAGGAAGTCCAAAAACAATTCCAATTGCTCCTCCCTATTTTACCTGAGGGAAAATTCTTATCTGACTTTAATTTATAGATCAGTTTAAATTGAAATTGCGCAAGCCAGAATTGCCTGAGCCAAGCAAGTACCTTGAATACTCTTAGGCCATGAGCATGTCCTTCCACCTGCCTGTGTCCAATC
This sequence comes from Casuarius casuarius, assembly GCA_003342895.1. NCBI lineage: Eukaryota > Metazoa > Chordata > Aves > Casuariiformes > Casuariidae > Casuarius > Casuarius casuarius. The sequence continues at coordinate 91,941 of PTFA01000475.1, read as the reverse complement.
TTTTATGCCACTGTGGAGGATGGGGAAGCAAATGAAACAAGACTCTAGCGTTTCCATTGACAGGGGGAGAAACATCTGTCCTGGTCCTCAGGTAACCGGTGAACTATGGGGCAATATAGCCTAGAATATACAGGTGGTCAACAAACAGCAAATTTCCTCTCCTCTTTCCTTCCTGCATGGAATACCAACAATCCAGACATCCACAGACTCCTTTTGCAAGCTTTGCTTTCTTCATCCAAGATCATTCCTCCTAACTTGTCATATAGACTTGTCTATACACTCCTTGAGCTCCATTTCAGAACATGCATTTGGACATCCGTATTCACATAAAAAGAAATTCAATCATTTTGTATTGTGGGCCCTTAAATAAGGATTATATAGCCTTTCTCTTGTAACTCTGCGTCCTTGCCCCTGACCTGCTACTGGCTTTCAGAGAAGGTAGAGTCTCATCCATTTCACTTTTCTCCTCCACTTTACATTTGTTGTACCCGAAAAACCAGAGATGACTTAACCACTCTATTGTTTCTTAGAGGCCTTCGTGAGGGATGCATTGAAAGGGTGAGTATTGGTTTTATCCACCTGACCCACACTGTGTGATTATAACACAATCACCATTCCAGTGAACTTTAGACCACAGATACAATTAACCAGTCACTCCCACTGACCGTAAAACTCATCAGACTCTAAGATATTCTGGGGTCCCACTAAATAATCAAATAAGAGCTTCTCTTGCATCTGTTGAGAGTTATTGCTAAAAAGATACTGGAGGGTTTGAAATCTCATACTGGAGTCCAGCTTATGAGATTAAAAAATAATATATTACTGGGATTGGACTCTTTTATACCAGTCTTCTCTTCTTGTCAGGCCATACTCCACCCAAACCATGACCCCAACCTGCGCTTCAGATTCTGCGCACTTGTTACTCTTAGTGGTCAAATGGGATCTTAGAAATCTTTGCAGGAGAATACAGACTTCCTATATAACTTCTATCTGTATTGTTTCCCCTCTGCAGAAATGGCAGTGTTTGTTTTGAACACTGCTGTATGATGGCTCATTTCAACCACTTGTCCTTGGCTGTTGTTCTGCACTGCTTCCCTTGCCATAATTCCATAAACACATTGTTCCCATATATGTTTTGAACACACCTCTACTCTAAATACTTAGTGGCAGATTTCATGTTTGCTCATCCTAACTGTTCCTAAACCCAGACACTTGTCTGTCGTAATTAGAGTTCTGCGTGTAGCAGGAGAAGAGGTTGGTACAGCTGATGTCAGAGGGGAAGATTAAGGCCTTCCTGAGAACTGCGATTCTGAATTTGTAACTTTGTGAATGATTTAAGCAATGTTATTTACAAAACTAAATTGCACACATCACCGATATAAGTAGTTGACCTCTGTGGTTCTTCCTGGCTACCTCCAAGATGGGTTGTACAAATGTACTCCAAGATAAAATAGGAAATTCTGAAGCATCTGGGTGCAGCCTGCTGCTTTTGACGTGCTAGAAACTATGCCTAAGCCAGATTTGATTTAAATGGAACTGAGTTAAATAACACACTAAGGAAAAAGATCCAGTTTTGAATGGTCTTCTAAAAAGTGCATATTCTGAGTTAAACTTGAGGCTGTGCAATCTGGAAAATGAAAAAGCACTAGCACCTTTTTAGGAAAAGGCAGGGATAAACATAGCTGTGGCAAACATGCTTTGAACGTTAGAGAAGGCCTGGTTTAGCATCTGATCAAGTCCCTAGAAAAGCTTGCATTCACTATGTGTTGTTTTAAATCAAGGCCATAAAGAACAGAAAGAAAAGACGGGACATTTGCAAAGCATTCCAGACGTTATCCCAGTTACAGGTGTATGGCTCTGCCCAGGTAGCCAGCTGTGGCGTGGCTGGATCTGTCCTCCCGACTCCACAAGCTTTTAAACACCTGCATTTGTGGGCTACGGCTTGCTGTGGCAGTGAAAGCGTTTGGAGGTGCTAAGGGTCGGCATTTTTGCTTTTAGCCGAGAAAAAGTCTGTTGTACAGCGTAAAACCACATATATCCCTTCTGAGCTTTGAGGTACTGTGATTGAAGGACAGTCGAACAACAGGAGCTGCATCGCTTGTGTCCTGTTCCAGAATTAGACTAGGCTGAGTTGCAGTCGTCATCCTTTGGTTTCTCTGATGTGAAACAAGTTAACTTCTCACAGGGCTTGTGTCAGGTTTAATGTGTATAAAGTCCCTCCACATAATGTGTAATAAAAGAGAAGTGTTAATCCTTAGTGATTTCTGGCACTAAATAGTTGTGTGTAAGTTTTTGGTATCGTCAGCTTGCTTGTCACCCACTTTCTTCTAATTTTGTAATGACCCTGCAGCAGGATAAGCATGTGGAGGAGCCTGGGCTGGGGTGGAAGGAGAGTCCTTCAGAAAGCCGCAGTCACTGCTGATTCCAGAGTGCGTTATTTCTTTCCCTGACCAAGCAGCACATGTTTTGTGTCTAAATATTTTCATCGTCTTGCTCCAGTGTGAAGGTTGTCTTTTGACAAGCTCCCTCTGTTTGGCTCAGTAGCTGTGCTGAAAAAAGGCACTTGCCTGCGCAGTGTTGTCAGCGATTTTGCTTTAGGAGGAGCTGGACTTGTAGATTTTGCAGATCAGAAGGCAGGCAGCGGAGTTTGTAGAGATTTCTAGAGGCTGAAGATAAGCACTCTGAATATACTTACCTAACTCTCTTTTGTCTAACTCCCGTGTCAGCCTGTCAGCTCCAATGGATTTACGTATGATTTGTGGCATTGCGAGGCAGAGGAGAACATGGCCTTCTGTCTTAACAGACATGAAGAGACAGAGCAGATCAGCAGCGAATAAACACTCTGCTTAACCTCCCTCCGAGCTGAAATGGTGAGGCAGAAGAGCATCGCAATGGCTGGAAATTTTTGAGAGCCACTTCAGAAGGGAGCCCAGCTTTTAGATGAGAGGGCAGTGCTGAACGTTGTTCCAGTCACTCAAGCAGCAGCGTTTGCTGCGTTGGATAGCTGCCACGAAGCCAGTACGTGTTGTAGCTCTCTACTCCCTTGGTCACAGCACCAGGATGCTGCCCTGCAGATTGACCTTTGCTTCTGTTAGGAATAAGACTAATTTTATGGAGTCCTGTTTTTTTTTTTCTTTCTGGTGCATTTGAAGTGCTGGGTTTGCAACCAGCTGTTGCCATGTGGCATCGCCTTGCAGAGCGCTGACCGGGATGAAGGGGGTCTCCTCCGCTGCTGCCCGTAACGCTGCCGCTGGCTGCTTTTCTCCTAGGTCCGGATGGCACTGAAGAATGCCGAGAAGGAGCTGGAGTCTCACTGTAGCTGGGCTGCACCAGAGGCCTTGCAGAAGTGGCTCCAGCTGACCCACGAAGTGGAAGTTCAGTACTACAACATCAAGAAGCAGAACGCGGAGAAGCAACTTCTAGTGGCCAAGGAAGGGGTGAGAATTTCAGTCTCTTTATCCTAGATGCTTCCCGTTGCAGCAGTGGGGAGTTTGTTTCTCTGCATGTCCTCTTCTTGCTTTCCCTCCTCTTTCAGTGAGCCATCTCTAGGTTCATCTTCATTCTGTACTGCAGTAAAATGTAGGAAGCCTGATCTCACAGCAGTGCTGAAAAAATTGGTCCGAAGTCCTGTAGTTACATAATTTTCTTAGGTGAAAGTCATGGTGTAATATCCTGATGATAGTATGTGATTGTGGCTCTCTGCTTCATCATGTCTAATGCCTTAAATTTGCCTTCTGAAAGTGCAGCATAAACTTTTATCAAGGTGCAAGTAGGTGATTGAAAGTGATAATGAGCAATTACCTGTCACAGGTCTGCTGGGATCGACTGTGGGCATGCCCATCAGGTGTCTGAGTGTATCTTTTGTAGGTTGAAGTCCTGTAAGGATGTAATGGTTGTTGTCGGTGCTAGAAGCACTGTGGGTAATCAGTAAGCAGAAGGTTTTGCACCTATTGTGAATAATCCTTTTGCTAGTGTTTTACCTGCACAGGCAACGAAATTTCTAATATGTGCATGTGATTTGTAGTTATGAGTCATTCCTACATTCCCAGTTGTTGAAAACGTCCGTTGCCAACCGCAAAAAAACAAGCTGCAGGGAAGCTGTTGTAACATGTATTCATTTCTATGGACATTTACAGCAGTCAGAGCTGACAGCACATAAAAATTTGTCTGTCTTTATACGTTTTTGTTATGAACATTTTATCATTTCAGCGGTTTACCTTTTGTTGTGTCAGGTGCCATGTTCATGGCCTTGGTTTGTCTCTTGTAAGTCTCAAGTTAATCCACTATATTTTGTGAAGTAAAGATCTGTTTTTGGAGACTTCAGATTTGAATATATGTAGTACCATAAAGGGAAGGTAAAAAGACCCGTAGGGCATTAACAGTATTCCTTTGATAATTTACTCATGAGAAAGACAAAACAAGGCTTTATAAGACAGTCATTAACCATATGAGGTAGCTGGTTCAGTTCCCTGAGACTTTTTAGAAATCAGGAGAAGGACCAAGGAGGAGCTTGAAACCCGCAACCTGCTTACTCTGCTGCTGGTGAATTCCTCATCCACCATGTCAGGAGGAATCTCATCCTTCAGTAAAATGACAATTTGTACTATTTACATGTGTGAAAACAGCTGCAGGGCTATTTCTGTCTTAGCCCATTCAGGATGTTCTTGTCCTGGAGGAAACATAAGGTCTTCTTCTTCCTGTGACCTTTTTCTGTTAACGTTCCAGGCTGAAAAAATTAAAAAGAAGCGAAACACCCTGTTTGGAACATTTCACGTTGCTCACAGCTCATCTCTAGATGACGTTGATCATAAAATCTTGACTGCAAAGTAAGTATCTACTTTGTATTTTCCCTCATTTCTGTCTTCCTTCTTATGATTCTATTTTACTGGGATTGAACTTGCTCCTTTTAGCCAAAACCCTTTTAATTTTATGTGTGTAAAACTGAAATCATAATTATGCAGAGCAATTAAAAGTCCTGTCAAAACGGCCTTTCCTGAGGAGTCGGGAGGCTGCAGTATTCCACGCGGTCGTCCCCTGGGGTTTCAGTTGTTGCTGTTTTAGAGGTCATTGCTGTATTCCCGTATGTGGAATGAAAGATGTCTCGAGGGTTGGGACACAAAGCTGAGCCACTAGACTCTCCATTTCAGACAATTTATTGTGTTTCTCCTTCATTCCCTACATTTTTCCCTGCTTTGAACCTTCCTTTCAGACAAGCTTTGAGTGAGGTGACAGCTGCGCTCCGGGAACGCCTGCATCGCTGGCAGCAGATCGAGCTGCTCTGCGGCTTCCAGATCGTCAACAACCCCGGCATCCACACGCTGGCATCGGCCCTTAATATTGATCCCAGCTGGATGGGCACCCCTCGGCCCACCCCTTCACACTTCATCATGACTGATGATGTGGATGACTTGGATGAAGAGATCGTGTCTCCCATGTCCATACAGTGTAGGTATTCCGTGTGAGCTACATACAGTGAGATCCCACATCTGCTGTGCCAAGGAGTGTTGCAAGATGTGATAGATACAGAAAAGTAGCTGAAATATATTAGGAGGAATTAGGGTAGCTAAGTTGGCTTTTAAATGATCAAAGAGAAATTATTAGTCGTTAAGGGCCGGGAGCATCCATTAGTGCCAGACCCCCACTGCTGTGGTTGTTTGGAGCCTATTAATTCCTGCGCAATTAGAATATATCAGGGCTGCATGTATGTCTGTTTGGACATTTTTCCCACTATGGTAGCAATATAGAGAAAAAGGAGGTGGAGTGGGGCATGGGGGTTGTTGTTTAATCATAGATAAGCTTAAATATATATTTTTTCTTAGCCAACGTGAAAGCCAGAAAAAATATCATTTAATAATATGTATGCTGTTAGGTTCAACACACCGAATTCAAATACTTACAAGAAAAAAAAAAGGATACAGAGGGCTAGAGTCACAAAAGTGATAGAGGAAAATGAAGTGCTTTTCCCCAATCTCCCTTTAGTTAGAGCACTGGCTCAGGACAGAAGAAGACTTGAAGATACCTCCTCTTCATGCACAGTTTTGAACTTTTGTCTCATGCTGTTCTATGTGGGGAAGAGCAGTCTCCACTGGTGATACCACCTACCTTTAAAAAATTTTTGAACATTTACTGGAGCAAAGACTGAAACCCCTGTGTCCCATCTCCTGTGTATGTGTTCTCATCCCAAGGTGGATGCTCTTTCCCTCCTTACCGGTGACTCTTTGTATACGCGGTGCATTGACTCCTGCAGGAGGGAAGGAGCATGCTGGTGGGGCAGAGTGGATGAGCCTGCACTCATGAGCTCAGATAATCTCAGACAGAGGAAGGGATTGAGCTTGGGTCACCGTACGCTTGTGACTCTCTTAATTGCTGAGCTCTTGGATTAAATGAGGGCTGTTTACCTCTCTAGAACAGGTTTGTGAATCAGTCCCGACTACAGTTCCCATGTTAAATTGACTCAGATTCACACATGGTCCTGCATCTCTCAAAAATGTGCTTTCCAAATACAGCTTCTTATTTCTAGCTATTGCATAAGAGAATGGGAGGCCTGTATCGCAATTCCTGACGTTCTGAAAAGCTGCTCTGTGATGGCAGTGGTCTTGCTGGTCTATGGAAAAGCGTGTGGCTAGAGCATACCATGCTGAGCTTGAGCTGGGAAGAGAGGAGCCAGTGTTGGCAGTATTAGTTGCGGTGGCCTTTTCGGTTATGTCTGATTCGGGTCACTTTCTAGTGAGAACTTAATCAGAAATAGTCTGTCTAACAGGGTAGAAGGTGGGGAGGAGGAAGGGAAGGAGTGTTCGGGATGGGCTGTGTGTACTGCGGAGATGCCCATATGTGCCTGTCACCATTCCTCCCTGATGGTTTCAGGTCTGAGGCTCTGTTCAGATCTTCGGAGGGCAGTAAAGGCTCTGGAGGCAGGTGCTGGGGTGGGCTCAGGGCATTGGGAGGGGATGGAGATGGAGCACCGAGAGCTTGGCTAACCTGGGATATGGTTAAGGCAGGAGGCACAGGGTACGTGCAGGCTTTCGGAGCTCAGCACACACGGGGCTTTATGGGGTTGGGTGCGTGTAGGCAATGTTTAAAGCATCAGACAGCTAATGGTGTCTTACCAGTCTTTTTGCGTGATTATCAGTTACAATTAAAAGCCAAGACTAGACAGCTCTAATAACAAACTTGAAAAGATGCAAGCTGAGTGTTAGTGAAGTAGAGATATCCTGAAGAAAAGCCCTGGAGAAAGACTGGAGCACAGCCTCCAGCATGTGAGCCTTGGGGTGAGGTCTTGTGCCTTGCTAGAGACAGCAAGAATGAGATTTTCTGCATACGAGCACTTGCAGTTCCAGTTGGTCCGGTGGACGGGGACCAGTCTGTGGGCCTCGGTGCAACCACACGGATTTGACTCACCACGAGTGACAGCTTGGTATATCAAGGCCTTGGCACCCAAGTTCCCCAAATGGGGCGGCATTTGCTCGTCCCTGTTGCTCTCCTCTGGAGTGTTTTCTTTGTGCTTCTCTCCTGAAGCAGTTTTTATGCACAAACAATGTTTTTCCTCCCTGGATATGTTGGGAATGTTGCTAAGTGCCAGTGATGGTTCTCCCTGTAAATCAACCTTTTCTCTCTCCCTTTCAAACCTGATTGGCCAATCCCAGATGCAGCCTGGCTTTTTGGGCGCAGGTTCAGTGATCGCTCGTCTCTGTCCTCGGAGGATCAGTCCCTCTGGAAATACCCTGGTTTGGTTCTCTTTGATTTTTGTTGTTGCTGTTGTTCTACCTGCTGCCCTTTCTCTGGACTAAAATACATACGCAAATTTTCCAACTTTCTGGCACGAAAAACTAATTCGTATACCTTTCTTCTCTGAGACATCAGCATCTTTACTAACCACAGGGCAGAGTCTGCTGGGATGAAGAAGAATCACAGTTACCTGTACTCTTCACATTGTTTTTGGTTTGGATTTAAAGAAATATTCAAGTATGATAGTTGGAGGATTGTTTTCATTTGTTTTTGTCCCCAAGGTAGAGATTAGGATTTAGGCCAGGCCAGGAGGTTTTAATGTTCCAGCTCTCGGCCGCCTTCCTCCTCCTTGTCAGCAGGTGACTTTTCACAAAGCCTTGTTGCCTCGCTCCTGTGGGCTCCTGGCGGAACGGGATGCTCTTCCCTCCCCATGCCTGGACTGCGAGGTGGGGGAAATGCTAGCCGTTGCACTGCCTCTCATGTCTGAGGTCTTTCCTCAAGTGTGTCTTTAAATAAATTGAGCAACGCCACACATGATGCTAATCTGTCCCCTGACGCCCTGATCCTGGGGCCACAGGGACAGCACACTCAGGCTCGGAGGCACAGAAAGAGGCCTCCATATTTTCAGCTGGATAACTTTCCCTAAGCAGAATTATTGCCATAACACAGGCCTCTGTGTGATGGAGGTGGAGGAGCATGTGCAGCAGCAGGTGAGGCTATAAAGAGGTAGAGTCAGGACTTGCATGGTGGTATTCCTCAAGATTATGAGCAGGTTCTTTGGCTAACATGTATTACACACACCTGCAGCGCCTGGAGTAAAGTCATACTTGTGTGAAATGAGGGCCCGCTGTCCTCGTAGCTGTGCAAGGCCCCGCAGCAGTGGAAGCAAGGTCCCAACTCCTGATCCTGTGCTTATTGCAAGAGCTAGGTGAATCCTGCAAAAGGAGGGTACCTGTAATGTGTCAAGTTTGTAAATGAGGAGTATAATACCTGGAAAAAAAACCCTTAGAGGAAAAAGCATGTCCCAAAATGGAAAGACAGAAACACATAGCAGAAACCCATAATCCCCCAGTTAATTATTCCGTGGAGCTTGAATCCTCCTTAGCCCCCAAAACGAGACTCCTCTTCTGAGCTATATATGTGTGAATACTGACCAGCAGCAGGCAAGCGGGGATCTGCTGTGCTATTCCTGTCTGTAATGCTTTAGGCAGCAGCATTGCTGCTGCAAAGTCGTAGCAGGATGGCTTGAACCGCCTCCAGTTCTGCCTCGTTAACACTCTGCCTTTCACCTCCTCTAATCAGATTTTTGCAGTCCCCGCTGGAGCAAGGGATTTTTTTCCACCTTGATTCCGTATGGCTCAATTTCACTTCGTTTCAACTCTGGAGCTGTTAGGAAAGAAAACTTTGAAATATAAAATGGACAGCAAAAAGAGCTCTAGCGAAAAGTTTGCATGTAGCAGTGTAGTAAAGGCGAAGAAGCCGGGAACCTGAGCAATGGGACCCTCTGAAAGAACTGTGATTAACCTTGGGAATGGGCAAATAGCAAATATTGCTTGAATTATTCTTGTTTGTTCCTTCTTCTACTTGAAATGTGTCCCAGCAATGATCCTTCAGATACATGAATGATTGCTGTCTGTTGAGCTGCAGGAGATCCATATTTCCTAGGCGTGTGATTTCTACAGCAGTGATTTGCTGGTTCTTCGATTCCCGAAAGAGCTCTTCCTCTACTTCATTTCTCAGCTTTTCTGTCTATTCACCTTTTAACCATTTTTACATTTATTTCTTACGCACATATACAATCCTGAACACCTTATCTCCTGCAAAAGAAAGAACATCTTGTATGGAAATTACAGGCAGTGGGTTGAATATAACCAGAATCACTTTTGTCTGCAGTATGGTGATGCAGCCTAGTGGATCCATAGGTTTCAATGTATAATAATGATATATATATAATACTCTGCTTAATCTAAATGACTGTTCAAAAATCTCCTTCCAAGGAAAGGTGCCTCCCTTTTGACTTTCTAAGGGCTATCCCCTAGCTGCAGCTCTGTGTATAGATTTGGTGCAGACATAATGGGCTGAGCTGTCTGGCCTATGTTACCTGAAAGGTAAGACTAAATGGCCAAAAAGATTATTTTGATCTTAAAATCTGTTAACTAGCTGGTGACAGTGCACTGAGGGAAACAGTCCGATTTGGTTCACTGAACCAAGATGAATTTGCAATTAAAAATATTTTTTCACATTGAGCATCTCTGTGATCAGGAAACTTAATTTTAAAACAGACCAGGACCAAATGTTATCACTTTTGGATCAGAGCTATAATTTCAGGTGTGTAGCATGATGAAAGCTAGTATCTACCCAGTTAAGATATAGTGCACTATACCTCTGCCCTGTGTCCTAGCCATTCTGTCCAGTAGAAAGCGCACGAGGCTGAGAGGTTCCTGCATCTGCACAGCAGCTTTCCTGCGCTTGAACACAAAGTGCAGCTGCACTGAGCAGCCATGCTGTTAGGTGGCACTGAACTCGGTCCCGCATTCCTCTGCGTTACTCCAAGAGTTACCTTTTTTAGGCAGTGTAGAGAAATCGTGCTGCCAGGGCATGATGCATCAGACCAGCTTAGATGTCTGTATTAGGGTGAAATGAATCATGTCATGAAGGTACCTACTTCTTCACATTGACTGCAAAGGGAGTCTGGGTGGTAAAGTTGGGTCGGAGGGATCTTGCAGCTAGTTTCTGTTTCAAGCAAGATCAGATAAGGTGTTCAGAAAGCACCTGTACCAGGAATGTCAAGCACAGATTCTCATGGGCTGGTCATTAATCTAGCATGTTAAGCAGTAGCACCAACTTAATGCTTCTTCTGCATTAAATCAGCATAACCGATAGCACACATGATGGGATGGCTGCAGCAGCCCAAGCGAATGTCCTGGTGAAAGAAGGCATGGTGCCTGTCACGCACAGTACTGACCTGGGGTGGCAGCTTTATTGCAGTGCATCCTCGCTGATTTGATGTGCAGGTCCTTTTCCATCTGCATTCAGTGTTCTTCCTTTTCTCTCCTTACAGCTCCTGCCTTGCCCAGCACTGTTCGCCAGCGCCTCGTGGACCCCCAGCATGCCCACGGATCTCAGAGGTTGGTAGAGAGTTACGCGCAAGGCCAGAGTGAATTGGGCCAGCCTGCCCATTTCCTGGCAGGCAGAGTCTCTCTCCGTCGAATGCACAGCCTCACTTCTGGACAGTGTTTCAGTTCCGACCTTCACGGAACCAGCCCTTCATCTGCCACCACCGCCACCTCTTCCACTTCTTGCTCCTCATCCACCACCACTGCATCTGCTCCTGCTTGCCATATCCACCCTATCTATTACCATCACACCACCTCCTCTTATTTCCTTCAGATGGACTCCACCCCTGGTCTGCCCCCTCCTGATGTCACCTCTGGAATTCGCTGTCGCACTGAGAGCTTTGGGTATATTGCTGTTTCTTTTCTAGCTCCCTCTTGCCTGCTGTGTCTCAGAACTGATGCTTGCTCGGGTGTTCTTTCTCTTAGATTCCTTGTGCCCTTTCCTTTTGGGCCTTTATTTCATTATTTATCCACCTTTTGTTTCTTTAACCTCTCTCTCATGCAAGTGGGCCCTCTAAGGAATACTCCGTGGTCCATTTCCGTATCTACAAACTCAGTGGATGAATAAACCAAGGAGGTGCTGTGGTTTAGCTGTGGCTAAACAAATGAGAATTCCTGGGCACTCTATCTCTAAATAAGTCAGTCTTTTACTTGGGTGATGCACCTGTAAGAACAAAGGTAACACAACTAATCAAACACTGACCTTATTTGAAGCCTTGCCTTATTTGGGGTCTTCACAAGCAAATTGCAAAGGAAATACAATGGGTAGTTATTATAAGCTAGTAGTTAGTGCTGCTGGATGGGTGAATGTTCGCAGGGATGTTCTGCAATGCTGTGCTGTTTTTCAGGGGTGGCAAAAAAGCAGCATTTAGGAGCTTTGTGTTTCAGAGTGACTCTTTACCTCCTCTGTTTTGTTAGGAGATGAGGTATATTTGAGCTTTGGCTAAGGAAAGGCTGAATAATGGGAACAGAATGTGGAACTTCTTATTTCTGGGTCGCTGGCTTTAATTTGGTTCCTTCCAGTAGTAACAGACACGGAGTGATGGCTCTCTGGAGACCTACCTAAGAGTAGGGTCCAAGGAACTAGTTAGTCTCTGCATCTCAATCACTCTTCTCTTGTGATTCACCACATCGCTGGCATTGGAGAAGTGAAGGTTCGGGTAGGCAATAGAAACGGTAATCCTGTCTCATCCAGCTCGGATGCTGTTAGGGGAGCTCTGGCAACCACTGTGTGTTCAGAAATGTTCTGCAGTCCAAGCAGGGGATGACGTTTCCTGGGCTGCCCCGGGGGCCTTTCTTCAGAGTGAAACCCACCTGCAGCAGTCGCTGGAGAGGTCTCTCGCGTAACTCACCTAATGGATGCATCTGACTTAGAAACACTGTTTGAGCCTGTATCTACTACGATACTTGATGTAAAATCTGCAAGTAGGGTACAATTTTTGTGGTCTCTAGTTCGGAAGGCGTTGCAGACACTCGGTGCAGAGTCGTCGGTGTTGAAGCACGCAGTAGTGGAAGGACTGAGGCTGGTGGTCTAGGAGTCTTGCACTCTCTCCCTGCCCAAGGCTTGCTCTGTGACCTTGGCCAAGTCATTTCATCCTCTGGTTCTTTTTCTCCTTCGTAAAATGAAAGTAGTCCTTGTCCTAAGCATTAGGGAACAATCCTATGGGCAAAGACTGGAGATCTGTCAGTGAGGAAGGAGATAGGTGCAGTGTGCTTTCATATTTATTTATCCAGGCAGAAAAACACACCAAATCGCTACATCTTCATTTGTGCCAGCATGTTGTACCATTATTCCTTTTACCTGTAGGTACCTCTCCTTATAGTTGTAGGTACTGCCCTGACATCCTCTGTTCGATGTCTTTTCCACAGTCTGCTTCATATATGTAATCCACTTGCTAACTTCTGTGTCTCAAAGCAGGTCTGCCTGCGAGGGGCTGCTTGATGGACCAGGGCAACCTCTGAGCCACAGGCTACAAATAACAGCATGTGTCAAACCATGGCTAATCACAAACACATTACGCATTCTGGAATATTTTGGGGGGGAAATTTACTGCATATGGTTCATAATGGGCAATTAAAGAGCAACATCTTGGTTAATTTAATAATGTTTGTTTTAGGATGATAAGAAGGAGAGTAATAAAATTTAGATTAATTACCACTGCTTTAAATTCAGTTGAGGCTATCCCAATTTGAGAGATAAAGGCTGGGAATGCTGCTTATGGCATCGCACAGTCCGTGTTTACACTCAGCCTTCCGGGCTCTGAAGAAAAGGAGGGCTCGTCCTGGGGGCTGCGACACTGATGCACTGTTACAAAAGTGGCCGTATAAACATCGTTTTTTTTCAACCGAGCCCTCTGTTCTTTTGATTAGTACTGTGCTTAATTGCTGACCAGTTTAAAGTCCTAATCCTGCAGACTATCCTGACATTGCAGAAGGGAATGTGGTGTGATTTTTGGATCCCACTTAGAAAAGGTAATGATGTTGAGAGGTCATTAGGAGGGAATAACTCATACCTTCTCCTCATGCTCCACTGGCATTTAATAGCTTGTCAGAATCTAATTCTTTGCTATTCAGTGACAGGTGGGCTTGCTTGCTTTCTGTTCTTGTAAAAAAGACCAGCTGTTAATGCAGGATAATTAATTTAGTAATACACATAATTATGCACATTAAGAATTTGTCCTGCAAGGCTTGCTTTATCTATGCATTAGCAGGTGACTCCAAAATCCATGCTCTTTTATTGTCTATTCATCTCAGAAAATAGAAATGAAGAGTTGAGTGCCCGAACGCGTTCTGTTTTTGTTGGATTTAAATTTTTGTCAAACTGCATCTTTAGCAGACCCTGCCTAGATGCACATCTTTAGAAATACTGCCGTAAAGGCAAGCCACAGCACAAGCCAGTATATTGCTCTTTCATTCTCTTATATAACAGATCTCGGAGCCCTTTATATACATCCCTTGAGCTCCACAGCCTCCCCGAGAGGCAAGCAAAACAGATGGGAGATCCGAGGCTGAGAAAGGCCTTCCAGGGAGTCACTGCCAAGGACGAAATCAGAACCCAAAACAATCCTGGCTCCTGGCTCCCTTGGTAGGAAGAGAGTGCTGCCTTGACTGTTTTGGACGGATGGATCAGTTTAGCCTCTCTTGTATCCAGCAGATGTAAATGTTGACAAGACCTGACAAGAGAAATTATCTCCAACAGCCTGTTCCCCCAGGGAAAGGGCTTGAGAATCGCTGCCCTCGGAGGTCGGTTCTCGTCCCGTCCCACGTGCACCTACGCAAAGCGGCGTGCGGTGCCAGGTCCGTCCGGAGTTCGCTGGATAGGAGCCTTCTCTAAAGACAAGGCCCGTGTATGGCCTGTGAAGTGATTTCATAAACTCCTCACTGTTTGCTTCTCTTTTGCAATTGGCTTCAGAGGATCCGGTGCAAATAAGGTCAGAGCTGTTGTGGTTTCGAAGGCTGGTGTGTGTCTTAATGTCATTGAAGGGGGCTGGGTGTCCCTGGGCGGGGAGGGGGTTGGAGGGCGCAGTATGCACAGAGGTTTCTGCTCTCCGGTGCCTGCTTTGAGTGGTGCCGGTGGGTAAATGTGATGGAGAGGGGAGTGTAGGACTGAATGGCCACGGTGCCCTTTTCCTATGGAGAAGGGAGGTGGCCATCAAAGCAAAAGGAGGATGTCAGTAATCCTGTAAAAAGAGTAACTCATAACTCCTATAGAATGGAAAGGAAGAAATTAATGTTGAAATTTCACTGTTAAAGCTGTTTCTAAGCCTCTGAGTGTGCAGTGCTGAGGACAGCGGACTAGTTAAGCTATACAGCAGATTTGATCCTGCCTAGGGGAGGCTTTTGCTGCAGTGGTGCCATATTCTAGGTAGGTGTAGCCGTGGGGTTATGGGCCCTCTCGGTAAAGGCAGGGGACAGCAGCGGCAGCAGGGTCTAATGAGGTAGATAGACCCAGCCATAGTGTAGTATGGTTAAGTCAAATGCCCTCGAGCCACTCCTAAGCTTTCTTAGAGCCTATTTCCCGTTATTTTACAGACAGCAGAACCCCACTAGAAGAAATCTATCAATGGGCTGCAGAGTTGAGGAGAAATAACTATTTATTCTCTATTGTTCTTCTGTCCTATCCTCTCTTTTTCCACCACTGCCACTCTTTCTTTATTCCATGTTTTGCCCTCTGCTGCTTTTGTTTTGTGCAAGCTGCATTCCCATTCTCTCACCTCCCCTCATTCTCCATGGTCAGCTTGGATCCTTGGCATGGCAATGTAGGAGGTGTAGGTGAAAGCAGGTAACACAACAGCAGTGAACGAATCGTGCCTGCAAGTAGCTTAACACTGTCAGCCTAACTATATATAAAGAAAAGTGAGTGCTGCAACAGTGTGTGGCCAAGGTTTTTAGAAACATGCTGCCTGAGATTAGGTTTCTTGGTCTCTATTTTCACGTTCAGATTGGTGGTGTAAGTTTTTCGAGAGGAACGAGCGTTCAGGAGCTCCTGCCATACCACAGAAATGCTTTCTTTGAAGGCAGCTTCCTGTAGCACCATCTAGGCTGTCCATCTCCTGCGCCGACACGAGGGTGAACCGACTCAGTGGCCTGCTTTCGAAACGGGCTGAGCAAGGCTGAAAATGTGCACTCCTGATTTAGGAGTTTTTTTAAGCCTCATGAAAATTAGCAGGACGTGTGCTGGCCCTTTCTGACTGAGCCTCACTTGAGATTATTGGCAATATTCTTTCCACCCCTCTTGTCCCTGCCCTGGGCTTGGGTGCGTCCTGCTGCCACCTCCTTGCTCTCCCTGACGAAGCCACACACATCTAGTAGATGCTGTTCCCGTGGAGGCCCCACCTCCCCTGCAGCGTGCCGGCCCGTGGGAACTGCCCGTAATCGTTTCAGACTGCACAAAGTCCCAGCAGAAATTGCCAGCTGCTGGTGTTCAGTTAACCTGAAAATCAGCCTATGCGTTTGAGTGCCACAGCAAGGACTCGAGAGGTCGCCTTTAAGAGTTTTTCTGAACGTCCTGGTCTGTTGGCTTTAAGTGGTAGATTAATCATCCAGCTGCCGGTTTGGTTCTCCACTGCTGCTCCGGGGAGGTGTGAACGCCTTCCCGTGCACCACGGCTTCGTGCGTGTCTTAGCTGTTGGGCACTGAGCTGCCGCTGTGCAGAGGAGTGGGGGACCTGCTGCTGCTGCGGGTCTTCCCCACTGCCCGTGGTGACACACCAATTAACATGCTGGTGTCAGCAATTACAACATACTGCTTCTACTCTTGAGGAGTATATTTCTGATTAATAACTCGATAAATTACTAACAAAACGAATTAGCATAACATTCAGATATTTGAAAAATGTCTTACCATAATCTCTTTCCTCTCATCAGTTCCTTTAGTCTTCCTTTGGACAATAAGCCTGAATGCCCAAAAAGAAAAAAGAAAAAAAAGCATTCCAGCAAGGTCTCTTCTTTGCAAACAGCCCTCACATCACTTGCCTGTATCGTTTCTGCATCACGCAGGAAGCCCATCCTCCTCGGTTCCTTCTCGTGAGGAGTCAGTCTAGGGAGATGTACTGCAGTTCTCCCTATGGAAGTCAGTGAAGTCCCACAGGCCCAGAAGACTCTAGATACACTTCTGGAAAGGTGCCATCTCGGAGAAGGGATAGGCAAAGTAAGGAAAATGAGGCGAGACAGAGGTATATTACTCTCAGATTCCCTATGAAGATGATAAGAACATTGATCTTTGTGCTGGAACCAGGTTGTTCTTAAGCCCCGGTATAGACAAGCGTACACAGTGGGCAGAACTGGGCATGGTATTTCCCAGGGAGGGTTAGCATTTCTTAGGATAACTGATCCTATACTCAGTGTCCCAGGCATCTGCCTCCTGACACCTCTGAGTGGTGGCAGTGATGCGGAGCTGGGCTGGGACCTCTGCTGAATACATGGGGGTGGTATCTGGCCCTCTCGTCTGGGGCAGGACATCCCAATGAAAACAGCAGTGACAAATATATCTGTAATTAGGTAGGGACCCTACACAAGTTGATTAATAACTTCTTGATACTAAGGGATCTTTTGTTGCTGCGAGAGTGGTCCCAAGAAAGCGATGAGGGGTTGCCGTTGCGTGTCCCAAGGGTCTCTTCATACTGGTCTTCAGCATCAGCCCCAGAGACAGCACTTTGCTTCTGTCTCTTCCTCACTGGTCTGATGCCTGGTACCAGCTGTCTGAAGATCAAATTTCAGCATGTGCAGTCAGAGGAAGAAAATCCTCCTCTACCAGAGGATGTTTCTCCATCTGCTGTCGTCATTTTCTCCACATGCTGCAATAACCACAGAATTGCTTTTGGCTCCTCTTGACTTAAAAACTGTAGGAACTTGTGAAAGAATGACCAAAGCGCTCTGGATTCCCTTGCAAATTGATGGGCATTTTGTGAATGTTAGCAGTGAGCAAACTTGCCCTGTTCCTAAATAAGCCATTTTTGAAGTCACCTAAGATAATCTAATTTTTGCTATTACTTCACTTTTGCTTTAAAGGATTATTTTTTCATTGAACTTTGCCCAAATACCTTCATGACTCTGACAGCCAGTGGAAGGATTGGGTTGATTTTTACAGGAAATATGTATTCTTCAATGCAGTTACAACTTTGAACTTCATGTGAGTAGGTGTTGCTATTTAAACATGCTTTTTTTAGCTGTGAGACACTGCACTCATGTGATGCATGGAAACTTTCTCAGGTGAATTTTATGCAGAGTGCTTTGCTCTTTCAAAACAGGGTTTACAAAAGCTACTCTAGCGGTGATGGCTTGCCATCCCCCCGTTAGGTCACGTGTTCCTATGGAAGATTGTTAAAAGGCCCTTCCTTCAAACGCTTTTGCCACTTGTCGAATTCGATCCTAAACCTGTTTCTAAGCAAGAGCTCGGGAAAGAGTGAATCTGCACGTGGCGTTTCGCAGCGGTGGCACATCACGGAGGAGCTGCTATCCGGTGGCTCAGAGCGGTGCGTTTTCCAGGCACACGTTTTGCCGTGCTGGCTTCGCCGGCTGCAGAGCCTCGTGCACTGGCAGGATGGTAGTGAACAAAGAGGTTTGAGCAGGACTTTCCCCCGCCCAGGTCAACTCCGGTGAAAACAGTGACAAATATGTCCGGAATTGGGCAGGGGAACCCGGGTGCAGTAACAGGCCGTTCAGAACGTGCTGCTTTCCTGGAGGAGAACTGCTGCTTCGCGGCGGTATGCGGGAACTGCAGGCCGTCATGAAGCACCTGCTGGCAGTCCCTTCCACTTGCCCAGGCTCAGCCTAGGGCTTACACCAAGCCGTGTGACCCGGGTCTGCTTCACGCTTGTGAAAAGGGGGAAGAGGGCACTTTCCAGTTACGCGTTGAGGAAATGAGCCTCTTAAAGCGTGTGTGCACCACCCACTCGCCCGTTTCTCAGCAGAAGCTCAGCGCGTGCTTGTGAGCGTTTCCGTAACCGCTTCTTGAGAGGTCGCGAGGAGCCCTGACGGCACGCAGGAATCCCCTATTTGTGGGTGTGTTAAGCACCAACACGAACAAGAAATGTGCAGGAAAAATAAGAAATTCCTAACCTTTTAAATGGAAAGGAATCAAGTTATGCGATCGCAGCTGCATCTTCATTCTGCATTTAACAATATCAGCTACGTCAGTCTGCTCTTCCTGAGACCTGTGAGCCTCTCACTGAGCTGCGGGACGCTGTCGGTGTCCGTACCTACTTTCCACCTGTCCGTAGTTGGTTCTGCAATCTCTAATGTTCAACCCCATCAAGATTCGTTGAACATTTTGCTGCTGTTAACAGAACTGACTCTACTGGGGGTCTCGGTTAGTCAGGGGTCACCCTGATGAAACCTCTGCCTGGTTATTAGCCGTGCATTCATTCTTTTACCCACTGCGTGGAAGTGACCTTCTGTATAGCTACGTTATCCCCCAGTAGCATTTGGGAACCAGGAGCTCTTATGTCTCCATACGGTGCATTTCATCGCAGTTGTCTCCCTTGGACTGTATCCAGGATGTTCGCTCGGAATAGCTGGGGATTTCACACTATCCAAATTGTTCAATTCCGCTTCTCCCCAACCTGCCGCTAACCTTGCGGATGCAGCTCTCCGCTCCTTAGATGCCAGACTGGCTCCGTTCTGCACGTGTAAAAGGCAGAGACCTTCCCAGTAATGCCGGCGGTATTTTGTTCTCTCTCAGTGGATCTTGGGCAGTATCTTAATCCTCTGTGATATTTTTAGTATTCCTTCTCTCCATGCATTCCTTGGAGCTATTAAACAAGAGCCCAGGTTTCCTTAGTGGATTTTGTTCAAAAACATCCTCGTTACCATTATGCAGAGCACTGATGTGAGGATAATCTTTCCTGCCTTTTCCAAGCACTTTGCGCTAGTACGGTTGTATTGGATGCCTTTTCATAGTGTAGTCCTGCAATCGCTTTTCCGTACAACTCTGAGCGTCCAGCTCGTGCTGCCTGGAAGTCTCCTCGTTTGCCAGTTCGGTAATGGGGACATCTTGTCTCTCTGTGCTTTGTGCAGCCTCACTCTTTTTTTTTTCCCTTGCTCTGAACTCCTATGCTGCTTTCTGCTGGTAGGGTGAAAAAGGAACTAAGGGTTGTTCCCATACCGTGCTGTTGGCTTTGGTACTGAGCGCAAGCATGGCTAAGCTGCATGTTTGGAGCAAGGAGCCGCAGTTATCCAAGTGCGAGAGCCTGGCTGCCTGGAGGGTGTCTGCCTGGAGCAGACAGCGCTGGGGCAGTACGGCCCGGAGAGCTCCAGCTCTGAGCCGGTGAGCACCTTCCATCTCTCTTTTCACGCCTTTTCACTTTCTTTGCTCTTTTTCTGCCCATACGCCACCTTCCATTCTGTATTTCTTGCCTCCAGCCTCTACAAGCATCACGAATAAGAGGCAGGTGGCTGTGTCCCTTTGCAGCCCTTTCTCCTGTTCCCGTGTTAGTCACGAGTGATTGCAATGCAGTGCAGAAGTTTTGAGGCCAGCCTTATAGTTAGTAGTGATCGTAGTCTAGCTACAGTAGCATAAAGAATAGTGTAGCTATAGTCAACTCCTGTTTTAAAGCAAGTTTGTCCATGCTTTCATGAGTGCTGCATGGACCTTCTCTCTGAAGGGTGGCTGTGCCTGTGCCAAGCAGAGATGATGCGTTTTGGGCCCTTACACCTCCCTGCGTGGGCCGAACCTCAGGGCTGTTCAGAAACCCCAGCTGTAGATCGCCCCGTCATACCGTCCCTGGACGGCAGCGTTTGCCCCTGCACCCGGCTTGGGAAGCTGGATGTTCTTCCTCCGGCTGCACAGGGGTTTTTTAAGAGGGTTCAGCAGGGCCGTGGCGATGCCAAGCCCGGGGATACAGCAGGTCCCACCCGTCCAGCTGATCGCCGCTGTGGCTAGAAGGGAGAAATCACAGCTTTCCCTTTCTCCCTACCTCCTACCTCCGCTCTCCGTTCTGAAAAGGGCCTGGGAGATATCCAGGCCAGTGAATCAATACTCAAAACCCTTTTAAAACCACAAATAGGCAACAGCCTGGGGGCACAAACCGCTGTGCAGTCGAGGGTAGTCTGCAGTCAGCGACCACAGTCAGCCGCGTGTCAGGAGCACTCGTCCAGGCACGGCTTTGCGTGGGGAAGCCTAACCTCTAATTCTCGCGTCCAGCATTAGAGGTTTGCATCGGCCGCCCCAGGGAGAGGGGGGAAGCGGTCTAACGCCGTCTGTCCTGGGACTGTGGTCAGCCTGCGGACTCGGGCCTCAAAGGGGCCGGGTGGGGAGTGCGCACACACAGATGCAAGCTGAAAACGCTCGCAGGAGCCCTCTGATGAAATCGTACCTGACCCCGCTCCCGAAAGGGCATCGGCTTTCGCAGCTGCGCCGGTTCTCCTGGGGGGCAGGACGAGCTCCGTAATGCTGCTTTTTGGAAATCACGAGAAAGCAGTGGGCTCGCGGGGCCGTTTTCCGGCGAGGGGAGGGAGCTGGCTGCCGGCGCGGCGTCGCCGGCAGGACTGGGTCTCCGAGCAGTCCCCGCTGCGGCAGCGCTGCTGGCAAAGCTCGTTATCGCGTGCGTGCCCAAAGATCTCTGACGATACGAGCTTTTGCTGATGCCTTCGAACCCGTGAACTCAGGGCTGAGCGCTTGCTGCTGCCTCATGGATCGGGGCCTCGATCCCTCTGGTTCTGCCTCCGTATCTAGTGCTTCCTTCCAGCCCCCGGAAGGTCCCCGATAGAGCAGCGTTTTGGCTCGTACTAGGCCCGAGCCCAAGCACCAGCGCTAAGCTTGCAGCCTGTGCTTGCTGGGGAAGGGGAGAGGCAGCGAGCCGCTCCGTCTGCGGTGTGGGTTTGCTTTGCCCCATGTGTCGGTAGCCTGCACCGGGCTGGACAAGCCCTAATTCTCCTGGGTTTCCCACCGCTTGCAGGCGGGAGCAGAACCGCAGGGAGAGGCTGGCGGGAGCAGGGCAGGGACCCGGACTGTCCCCCCTGCTCCGAGGTTTGCTGTAAGCAGCTCTCCCTGCCGAGCGGGGTTGCCCGAGGGGTTCCCCTCCGTGAGCCGCTGGCTGCCCTCAGCTGCTGCATCCGTGTGTGCGCGCGGGCTTGTGTCCACGTCCGTGTCCGCGTCCGTGTCCGTGTCCGCGCGTCCCGGGGCCGGCAGCTCTAACCGTCTTCTCCCTCCTCCACCGCAGAGACTTGACTCGCTGCGACTCCGACCCTTCCATCCCGCACATGAGCGACCACCAGCGTATCCCCAGCTCCGCTCCCAAGCTGCTGGCTGCCAGGCCCAACCTGCTGAGCAGGTCCATCGAGGAGGCCGCCTCCGGCCACCCTGCCGTCTGCGCGGCGACCTCCAACGGCGGCAGCAGGCACGCGGAGGCCTCCTCCCTGGGGGCTTTGCCGGAGCGGCTCTCCGAGAGCCCCATGGTGATGAAGAAGATGATGATGGTGAACCACGGCATGGAGAAGTCCTCCAGCCTCGGGGAGATCAGCCACCCGACAGCCGGCAGGCACAGCCACTCGGATTCCTCCCGCTCGCACAGCCCCAGCTCCACCGACCCAGACACCCCCTCCCCCATCTCTGACTCCCGGCCCAACAGCGTCAAGAACACCCGCATCCCGCAGCTGGCTGCCAAGAAGAACCCGGGGGACGAGGACGGCAACCTGACGGGCGACGAGGTCGACCTCGGCCAGAGCAAGAAGAAGTTCCCCCTAAAGATCTTCAAGAAGCCCAAGAAGTAGACGGATGGGGGAGGAAGAGGAAACCCAGCCATGAACCCAACCCGTGGGGATGGGGGGGCGGCTTAGAGCAAAGGGAAGCGCTGTTCCCGCTCTTCCCAGACCCTGCAGGCTCGGGTGCTCGCCGGCACCCGCTTCCCTCCCCTAGGACCCCTCCGTCTCCGAGTCACGTCGCGCAACACCTGCAGCGGGAGGAGCTATTTAAACTTATTTATTTCCTGATTTCCGAGAAAAAGCAAAGAACCGCTCCCCCCGAAGAAAACAGCCACCCTTTCTCCCCCTTCCTGTTTCAGTAGTCCTAGCTTTGCTGTGCATGGCTTCCAGTTACTCCTGCCTCTGCTCAGCCACACGGCATTTGGGTTTGGTTTCAACGTGGTTTTATTTTTTAATTTTATTTTTTAAATTTTTTGGGGGGTTCTTCTGCCTCTTCCAACTTTTGCACATGCCGTACGGGAAGTCAGGGCGGCGGGAGCCTCGCTGCGACACGCACCGGTTGCACCTTCTGCCCGTCCGCTGCCCCGCGGCTCGGCAGCAAGCGCAGCGGGACGCTCTGCCCCGCCGCAGCAGCCGAGGGAGGAGGCAGCACGGTCCTCGCTCTGCCGTCGGGGCTGATTTCGGTGTGAGCGCTCGGGCAAGTTGCCTTATTCACGTCGCAGCAGTTCTCTCCTCATTTTTACCAACCACTTTTCTACGCCTCGGCCCCGTAACTACGACGGTGGGGAGGGAGAAGACCCCGTTTGCCTGCTCTTGATAAGCAAGAGCGAGTAAACCGCCCTTGGAGGCAGGGCTCTGCCCTCGCTGGTGCTCGTGCGTCCGGCAGCTCCGGCCGGGAGCGCGCCGCTCTGTCCGTCCCGCTCGCAGCGGATGGGTTTTCCCACCGGGGCCGCCTCGGACAGCATTACCCGGCTGGGCACGGCGCTGCCGAAGGCTTTCCTTCGGCCGGGGGCACGAATAGCACAACGGATAACGACGTAAAGTGCCGGCGCTCCGCAGCGGGGGTGCCGGGGATGGGCTGTCTCGGAGGGGGGGTGGCTCCAGCAGCCGTGTCCGCGCGGAGAGGAGAGCGGTGCTCCTTCGCGCTGGCCCCTGCGGCGTCCCGGTGTCCCCGAGGCCTCTCTGGCGAGCCGGGGCTGGAGCAGAGCGGCACGGCCGAGTCGAGGGAGTTGCATCCCGCTGCTCGGAGCCGTCCCGGGTGCTTCCCGCGTGGCAGTCGTGGCCGCTAAGCTGGAGTCCCCTGCTCCTGGCGGTGACCATCCCGGGGCCGAGCTCGGCTGCATCCCGGCGCCGGCTGCACGCGGCTGCCCGCTCCTTGCACACGGCCGCCCCACGGCCCTGCTCCGCCGCCCCGTCCGTCCCCAGCCCGGCACGCCGTGCTCCCCGCTCGCCGCGGGCCGGGATTTGGCACTTTTCTGCCCGTTCCCGGGGGGAGGTTACCAGCGAGGCCCGCCGGGGGGGGGGGGGGGGTTTACCTGCTGGCTGCGGAGGGGAAGCCCCACATCGATGGGGGGGGTTCGGGTTTTGTTCCGTAGGTGGTAGTTAGACAGTTACACTTGCTTTAAGTGGAAATTCCTCTAAACGACTAAGTGCCTGCATTTCCCCCGGGCGCGGGGAGGGGGACGGGGACGGGGCGGCCGCCGTTGCCGCTGCTGGGGCCGGCACAGGGCAGGGGGCTCTGCCGCAGCGGCCCGGACCCCCGGCCGCGCTGCTCGCGGCGGCGGGGACCCGCCGAGGCTTTGGGGACACGGGGTCGGAGGTCCCTGGGACGGCAACCGTCGACGCATCTGCCAACTCTCTTTGATTTTTTTTTTTTTTTTTTTTTTTTGGGTCATTTCATAAAACTTTTGAATCCAATAAAGCATGTAGTATATTTTAACAGCCGGCGGCTGCTGCTCTCTCCTTCCAGCCTCTCCCGGCGCGCGCGGAGGCCGGCGGAGCGGGGGGTCCCGGGGCCGAGGGGCACCCCGCGCCCGGCGTCAGGACTCGTAGCTGCCGGCGAGGTCGCTGCTGGTGAGGGTGATGGTGAAGGGCACGTCGACGACGACCTCGGCCGCGTCGCGGGCGGTGGCCGCGCGCCAGGAGCGCAGGGGCTGGGTGGCTTTCCGGAAGCGCTGCGGGGCGGACGCCGCGCTGAGCATCGCCGCCGGCTCCCCGCGGCCGCTCTGCGCCTGCCCCCTCCCCGTCCCCGTCCCCGTCCCCAGCAGGACCCCGGCCCGCGCACTCACGTCGCTCAGCGTCCCCGACTCGCGGCCCAGGGCGGCGGCGGCCCAGAGCGGGATCTGCAGGCAGGTGAAGACGCCCACGCAGATGCCCAGGTTCCTGCCCCAGGCCGGGAACTCGTAGGCGCCGTAGCGCAGGGCCGCGCCGGACAGGTCCAGGAAGGTGTAGAGGAGCGTGAACTGGCAGGGCAGAGCGGGCGGGAGCGCGGGGACCCCTCGGCACCGCTGCCCCGCACAGTCCCACAGCGCGGACTGGGCTGTGCCCAACGCCGTCCCCACGTCCGAGGGGGCCGGGCACCACCGGGACCTCCAGAGCTGCCCCAACCCCCTCCGGCACCACGGGGAGACCCACGAGGGTGCCAGGGCTGGGGCTGCCCCGCTCCAAACGCACCTAGACCTGGCGAGACCTGCCCCTCCCGGAGGCGAGGGCAAGGCCGAGGCTGGAGAGGAGGGAGGGACACGATGGGATGCAACGGGATGCGATGGGACGTGATGGGATGCGGTGGGACGTGATGGGATGTGATGGGACATGATGGGATGCAACGGGATGCGATGGGACGTGATGGGATGCGACGGGACATGATGGGGGATGCAATGGGACGTGATGGGATGCAGTGGGACGTGATGGGACGCAATGGGACGTGATGGGATGCGACGGGACATGATGGGACGCAACAGGACATGATGGGATGTGGTGGGACGTGACAGGACGTGACGGGACGTGATGGGACGCGATGGGAGCTCTTCCCCCCTTGCCCCTGAGCTTCGGGCGGGCGCGCGGCGCTTACCAGCAGCAGGCAGGGCGTGAAGAAGACCCAGCACACCTTGAAGTAGCCCAACACGCGGCTGCACCAGGGTGGGCACCGGCAGATCATGTCCACGATGTCGTGGCAGAACTGGTTCACACCTGCGGGCGCCCAAACGAGACGCGGTCACGGCCGGCACGCGGGTGGCAGCCCCATCCGGGGCGTCCCCGGCACCCTGCGCCGGGCTGAGGGTGGTGCTGGGTGCTGAGCACCCCCCGCTTTACGGCGGGGGAGGAAATCGGAGCTCCAGGACGTGGAAAACCGCAGCCCGGCTGCTCCGTCCCGCCGCGCCGCTCACCGTAGCAGAAGGCGACGCCGAGGCACATGAAGAGGGCGATGATGACGAGGCCGAAGCCGGTGCTGTAGGTGTCAATAAGCGTGAACCAGAAGATGCCGCCCTGCAAGGCGAGGTTGGACGCGGGTGTCAGCGCCTGGGGCCGCGCTGGGCGGTGCCGGGGCTCCGGCTCCGGCCCCGCCGCACCTGGGTCACCAGCAGCAGCCCCAGCAGGTAGGAGGTGACGCAGAAGGCGCCCAGCAGCGCCGTCTTCCGCCTCCAGTCGCGCAGGGCCGGGAACTCGTCCAGGATGGCCGTGAGGACGCCCTCGATGGTCCCGAACTGAGGGACGGGGACATCGGAGCAGGGTGACAACCCTGTCGCTGCCTCCCCCGGAGGGAGGGCTGTATCCCTGCCCCACGGGCAGCCCCGTGCCGGTGGGATGCAGCTGCATCCCTGCCCCRCGTGCAGCCCCACGTGGGACCTGCAAGGGGCCCCGGCATCCCCCCGGCCCCGTCCTCGCGCTCCCGGCCCGTGCGCGTCGCGCCGGCCGCCTGCCCGGGACCCCAAGGCCAGGCGCGGGGCGGGACATGGGGCTGCCCGGGGGGGACAATCACCAGGGTGTCGATTCCCAGCGTGAAGAGCATGAGGAAGAAGAGGATGGACCAGAACGTGGAGCCGGGCAGCAGGGCGAGGGCTTCGGGGTAAGCCACGAACGCCAGCCCCGGGCCTGCGGGCGGGAGAGAAGGGACAGAAAGGAGATGGCGGTGGTGCTGCACCGATGCCAGCGCCCCGTCCAGGCTCGCCGCGGCCCCGACCCCCCGGGACGTCCCGAGCCCCCACCTGAGTCCACGACGTCGCCCACGGGCACTTGCTTCGTCCGGGCCATGTGCCCCAGCACGGAGAAGATGGCGAAGCCGGCGAAGAAGCTGGTGCAGCAGTTCCCGACGGCGATGACCAAGGTGTCCCTGCCGGGGAGGCGTCACGGCGGTGCCCCGCGTGTCCGGCTCCCCCCGGCCGCGGCCGCGGCGCTCCCCGCTCACCGGACGACGTTGTTGTCAAACTTGTTGTAGGAGGCCATGGAGAGCAGCCCGCCGAAGCCGATGCCCAGCGAGTAGAAGATCTGCGAGGCCGCGTCGCTCCACACCTGCCGGGGACGAGGGCGCGGGAGGCTGCGGAGCCGCGGGGACGGCGCCAGCCCGTCCCCGTCCCCGTCCCCGTCCCCGTCCCCGGCGGCGCGGTTACCTGCGCGCTCTGCAGCTTGCTCCAGTCCGAGGAGAGGTAGAAGTGGACGCCGTCGATGGAGCCGTCCAGCGTGGCCCCGCGGATGAGGAGGATGAGGAGCACCAGGTAGGGGAAGGTGGCGGTGAAGTAGACCACCTGCGCCGAGRGCGGCACGGCTCGGCCCCGCTCCGCCGGCCCCCCCGGCCCCCCCGGCCCCGCGGTGCCCCCCCGCTCACCTTGCCCGAGCTGCGGATGCCCTTGAGCATGCAGAGGAAAACCACGGCCCAGGCGGCCAGCAGGCACAGGGCGAGCGGCCACCGCACCGCGCCGGGGTCCCCGAGGCCGGAGCTGTGCGTCACCCCCAGCACCTGCTCGCTGCACCGCGGACGCCCGTTAGYGGGACGGGGCGCYGGTCCCCCCCGCCGAGCGATGCTGCGGCAGCACCGCGGCCCCCCAGCACCCGGGGCTGCTCTGCCGCCGGCGTCGCGGCCGGGCTCGGCGACTCACTTCCAGAAGGTCTCGCTGGCGCTGAAGCGGGTGACGTTCCCCGACTCGTTCTGCAGGGCACAGACCCCGGCGGTCCCGTCACCGTCACCGTCACCGTCACCGTCCCCGCCGCCCCCGCCGAAACGCGGCGCCGGGCCGGCGCGGGGGGACCGACCTGGCAGAGGGGCTTGTTCCGGGGGGCACGGCAGGACCAGGGCAGCGGGCTCTGGAAGGACCTGCCCAGGTAGTAGAAAGCCCAGGCGAGGATGACGGTGTAGTAGAGGGACACCAGCGAGGACACCAGCAGCATGCTGACGCCGATGCCTGCAGGCGGGACACGGACACGTCCCACGGACACGTCCCATGGCCACGTCCCATGGCCACGTCCCGGAGCCGGGTGGCCGCGGGGGCCGGTGGTCCCACCTTTCAGGAGCGGGCAGCACTTCCAGACGGTGATGGGCCCCGTGGCGCCGTACTGCCCCAGGCTCAGCTCCATGAGGAAGAGGGGGAGCCCGGTGAGGAGCAGCATGATGAAGTAGGGGATGAGGAAGACGCCTGGGAGGAAGGAGAAGAGCAGCGGGTCAGCAAGGCGTCCGCCCAGGGACCGTGGCCCCGAGCAGAGACGTGCGCGGCCCCGGGATGCCCAGGTGCGTCCAACCCACCGTCTTCTCCGCGGAGCAAATCCTGCTCCGTGCAGCCTCAAGGAGGCCAAACGCGGGCTGCAAAGGGACGTTTTCCGGGGGGGAAAGGGGCATTTCCCAGCTGCAGCCATTCAAAAAGCCCGGGAGCGGGCAGGTTGCCCCAGCTCCGCCAGCCTCTGCACAGCCGGGGGCTGCTGTCGCCGTCCGGGAGCCCGAAGGGCACCAGGCTGCAGGGCCACCAGTGCAGCGAGCGCAGCAGTGCTCAGCCCAGGGCACCACGAAATCGTGTCCCCTGCTGTGTCACCGCCCGGCTAACGCGTCCGGCAGGCGCATCCCCATCCCGGTGCCCACGGGCAGCGCGGGGCCGTGCGGGCGGCAGTGACATCCAGTGGCGACTGCACCGACTGCTGCGCCGGCCGCGCAGGCCGGGGACCGGGCAGGAGCTGCAGCCCGTTGCTGGCTCCTCCGAGCAGGGAGGCTGCAAACTTGCACCCAAGGGAGCCCGGTGCATCCCTGCTCCGGCGGGAGCGCGATGCCGGCGGCAGAGCAATGGCGCGAGCAAAGCGGGGTCAGAGACGGGCCCTGCTCCGCCTGCAAGCTGCGAAGGCACCGGCCAGCGGAGAGGCCCAGAAACGGGGATCTCACGGCCTGGGGAGGTTTCTGCAGCGCCTGCTCCCGCCGACCTGCCGCACTTTGCCCCGGCCCCGAGCCGCGGAGGGTCATTGCCCCGCGCCTGGCCGCCTTCCCGGGCGCCGGCAGCCGCCGCGCGGGGCCTCACCTCCGCCGTTGCGGTAGCACAGGTAGGGGAAGCGCCACACGTTGCCCAGCCCCACGCAGTAGCCCAGGCAGGAGAGCAGGAACTCGTGCTTCCCGGCCCAGGCGTCCCGCGGGGCGCCGGGCGCCGGGGGCTGCGGCGGGGGGGCCGGCCAGGGCTGCGGCGCCGGGCTCTGCGCCTGGAAGATGTTCACCTGCGGAGGGAGGCGAGGGTGGAGACGCCGTGTTTTGACGCCGGAGCACCGGGATGGTCAGAGAGCAGCGTGCACAGCACCAAGAGCATCTCCCGCTGCATCCCCGCATCCCGGCTGCCCCTGCCCTCGCCTCCGCTCTCGCTACGGACGAGCCCTTGGTCACCCCGGGCAGAGCAATGTCCCCGGAGCGATGTGACGTATCGCTTAAGCTGCTCCCACCAGCCACGCTGCCTCTCATTCCAGCCTCACCCAACCCTCCCGAGATCCTTCACCCAGGTCCTTCACCCAGGCTGGGGCCTGTCTCCCAGCGCAGGACGGCACCCGCGTGGGACGGGTCCGGGCTCATGCGCCCTGCACGGAGCTTTTGGGCCGCGGACAGGCCCCTTGGCGCAGGGGTGTCTGCTGGCGTGCAAAGTCCGCAGGCGGAGCACAGCTTCCTCCATGGACCCGATCCGCAGGGAATCTCAGCCTAGGAGTGCCGGCACCTGCGTGAGCTTGCTTCCTCCAGAGACCGGGCAGAGACGCGCTGTGCTCCGTGCAGATAAGATACCAGATATCAGCGCTTGATCAGCTGTGGATCACTGGGACAAACTGCACGTTAGCTGTGCCACGGGGGCTGGCTCGCCCGAGCAGGCGCTGCCTCGCGCCTGGCACGGTATCAAAGCCACCCAGCCTGCAGCAAGCCTGGGACAAAGATGCCTGTTGTGCCTGGGCGCAGCGAGCGTCAGCGCAGCCCCGGCACGTCCTGGTGGACCTGGCTGGCTGCACAAGGCTGTGCCGGGCTCCAAGCACAGACTGCAGTCCCCATGCGCCGGTGCTTCCCACTCTCCCGGTCCCACGTTGCCCAGAGACACTCAAGGACCCTCTGGGCAAGGCTCCTGGCGCAGGCTACCGCTCTTGCCCTTCTGCTGYGGGGCTGCTGCGAGGAACCTTGTTCACCACCCGAAGCAGCCGGGGGACCTGCAAGAGCCTCCGGATGGGAGTGTCAACCCAGAGGGGTCCACGGCGGTGCCCGGAGGACGACTGCGGTGGCTTGGCAGTGCAGTGGGGAGGAACTGCCCGGGAGGCAGCACCCGGCCAGCATGATGCCACCGCCTTGGAAGACCTAACCCACAGGCGATGGGAGCTGGTGTGGCGGGTTGGCCGTGCTGTTAGAGGCAGCAAAGCCTCCTGAGGCTGCTGTCCCGACCGGCAGGGAAACCATCCCTCCCAGGGCGTCATTCTGGGTCATCATCTCCGGTTTGGCCGGTCCCCCACGAGGAAAGTCAGTGGCACGGGCCTGGAAGGCAGCGACCGCGCTGCGCCCRGCAGAGCCCCGTTGGCCTCCCGCCGCCCCACGCAGCTTTTGCACAGACGCTGGGGTCGATTCCCCAGCAGAAGGGAAAGCGGTGGGGCCGTTGCAGCCTTTGCATTGCAGACCTGCACCCAGGGGATGGAGGAAGGGCACTTTGGCCCTTGCACTGCCGCACGGAGCCAGACGGAGCCCCACAGCCTCGCCGTCCCCTTGGCGTCTGGGCTGTACGGCACCACGTGCTGCGGAAAGCTCCGCGGTTCCCGGCAGCGCAGCCGCGTCCCCGCGGGGTCCCCCCCGTCCTACCGTGGGCTCCGGCGGCGCGGCGGGGGCCGGGAGCCCCGGCGTGGCGAGGCGCCCGGTGCACGGCATTTCCTGCTCGGCGGCAGGGAGGGCCGGCCGCGCCGCTCACCTGCACCGGGTGCAGCTCCGCCCCGGGCCTGCCCCGCTCCCGGCGCGGGATGCACCGCGCCGGCATCCCCGGGAGCTTCCCGGAGCGTCTGGGGATGTGAGGAAGAGGGGAGAGCGGTGCAKAAGAGAGCCTGAACCTCTGATCCACCCATGAAAGAGTCAGTGTTTCTACGAGCCATTGAGTCATCTGCTCTTAACGTTTCCACCTCCTTTCCTCTGCATCTTCCAGGGAACGCTGGGATCAGGTCTCTAAGCCCCCGATCCTCTGCTGCACACCAGCTTCTGTCTGTCCCTCAATATCACATGCATTTTTTGTGGTTGATGCACTGGCCCTGCCTCTCTTTGGCCATTTCCATGACACTGCACCCGGAGCCAGGCTGTTCCTGTTCTCTGAATGGAGCAGGTTCCTCGGAAGCAGGAAGATCCCTTCAACCGGGACCATCTCCCACCATCATGGTAGGGAAGGGAGGGTGGAGAACGGGGCGGATTTCTAATCCGGACTCAGCAGGAACAACTATTTTCAACACAAAACACTTCTGCAGGCTGGGATTGGGTGTTGAACTSCCCAGGCTTCCACGCAGCTCGTGATTCCCTCGGAAAGGCTGTAAACTCCTGTCTTTGGGGTGACTGCAGCTGAATCTAACTCAGAGAAAAAGGAAGCTCGTCATGGGAGGAAACCAAAGGAAGAAGGAGACATGCCACCCGGGGACTGCGGTTGCCTCCGCCTCACGCCATCTGCCAGGCCACGCTGGCGGTCCTGGGGCTGTGCAACGTCCTGSAGCTCACAACAGAGACAACCAAAATCAAGTGGTGTCTTTAAATAAGCGGCTTTTCTACAGATGTTTCTGGGTCAAGGAAAATTCCACTCAAAAGAGGGTTGGAATGGAAGAGACATGTTTAACTTTGATAATTTTGGTGGTCCTGCTTATGGTACAGCCTGGCAGTTGTCCCAAGGCAAGTGAGGAACCGATAATGAATCAGAGCTGAGAAATCAGTTTTCTGAGTCCATCACGTGGACCGTGATACACAGAACAAGCACGAGGTGGAGGATTAGATGCCTCCATCTGTGCTTTCTCCTTACAGACCAGATCCCCTAAGATACCCCATAAGATACTCACAACTTCTACTGGGGGGGGCTGGGACAGTGCTCCTTGGGTGGTGGGGCGCACCAGTGAGAATCCCCTCATCCRGAGGGACGATGTGGACTCGAGACTTGCCCTGCTTTACTGCTTACGTAGTCAGAGCTGTAACCATCAGTACCGTCAATGGCTGTTTTGGAAGACAGACCTGCTGAAAGGGAGGTCTTGGACACCGTGGTCCAGAAGAGGGACTGGCATCACAACATCACATAGCACGTCGCTGTAGAGGACCAAGACGCGAATCTCCGCGGTTTCCAGCTGTCCTGTCACCCCTGGTCCCCGCAGAGCGTGCCAGGCGCTGGGCTTGTGCCCAGGCTCCCCAGCTCCCTCCATCCTAGGTAGGACCTCGTGTGCCAGCAAGAGCTGGGAGCTGAGCATCCCGCTGTACGTCCACCCCCTTATCCACGGCACGATCAGAGCCTTTGTCTTGTGGCTTCATATCACATGAATTTAAGGTGCTGAAGCAAACTCGTCTTAGTTTTGAGTGCTGGAAATCAGCAGAAGAGTGAGAATGGGAACCTTCTGGCAAAGACGCCCCAGCCATGGCTGTCGCGGAGCCGGGCGGAGGCAAGCGCCGCTGCAGCGTCAGGAAGCCGGGTTTTCATCGCCGCGCTTCCTTCCAGAATCACCTCTCGGGCTCTGGGTTTATCTTGGTCATTCAGATCTAGCCACAGCCACGCTGGAGGGGGGGGAGGCTGCCTTTCCGCTGTAACGGTTTTAACCCATGACGTGCTGCCACGGTCTCACGAAATGAAACTGCTCCACCTACCACTGTTTCTCGAAAAAAGAGTGAATTAAAAAAAAAAAGTAGCAGAACTTGAGGGCAAAGATCAAGCACAGCTCGAGGTTCAAATAAATCACAATGCTGTTTTTTTTTTTTTTTAAATCCTGTAGGCCCTTTTCCAATAAAACAGAGAAATGACCCCAAATTTCTGGTCATTTCTGATCAGTTCCATAATTTGCCCGCATCTCAGCCTTGCCAGGAGGACACCCTGGGCTGCCAACGCCACCGGAGCGGGGTTCGTCTCACCGTGCCGGCCATCTCCAGAGCCGGCCTCCATGCCGACGAGGCAGTAACTGCCCGTTTTTGGTCCGAGCCACAACGAGGACAACCTATTTCTTCTGGGCACTGCTGCGAATCGGAGTATGTCCCGCATTTTGGGGGGAAACTGCTGCAGGACATGGTGGCGGTCCGCACGCCATGGTTGTCCTTGCCCTGGCCCCTCCTGGGCAAGGACCACCGGCCTGTGGGGCGGCCTTCCGTGGGCTATGGAAGCACCCCTTGTTTGGCCGACCACACTGAATACTCCACCTGGGCCTTGCTTTAGTATGATTATCATTATTACTGTCATTATTACTATAATTAGCCTTATTATTGTAATTAGTTTTGCAAAACGGAGGTGTTTTGTCCCTCCGGCGGCGCCGTACGTCGCGCCCTCGGGCTGGCGTAAACAGCCCGTTCTCGTCTCGCCGGCGCTCTCGAAGGAGAGGCGGGATGTCGATCGCCATCTTTGAAGTGGGCAAGCGGCCTGGCTGTCACTGCTGGGGTGGTGTTTCCTGGGAGGAGGAGGGGGAGGATGGGGAGGTGGTACGGATGAGTCTCTCCGAAGGGGTTAGAGGCAGCGTGTGAAACCCCGGTGGTGGGGGAGGGAGGCGAAAAATGAGGCACTGCCCGGAGCCAAGATGGCGGCGGCGGCCTCAGCCGGAGGGGGCGGAGCGCTACGGCGGCGCGGCGGGGCCAGCGCAGTTGGCGGGAGCGGGAAGCGGTTAGTGCGCGCTTGGCGCTGAGGAGCCGTTGGAGGAGCCGCGCGCCGGGACGCCGCCCGCCGCCATGCACGTCGTCAAGCGCGGTGAGGGCCGGGCGGCAGGGCCGGGGGCTGCCGCGGGCCGGGGGGGACCGAGGGCGAGGGGGGAGGGGTCACCCCTGCGCTTTGGGGGTGCCTCTCCTGGGAGGGGGGTGAGGGGGGGGTCACCCCTGTTCTTGGGGGACTCTCTCCTGGCAGTGGGGGTGAGGGGGTGTGGACCCTGCTCTGCACTGGTGGTCCCAGTTCTCCCCACTGAGGACGAGCAGATGGGACGTCCATTTGCACTGGGAGTCCCAGAGCGAGGGGCCTCCCCCCATGCAACCAAAACTGGGGGTTGAGACTGCTCAGGCTGCTTTGGGAGACCCCCCCCGCCCCACAGTCCCCCATCAGTGAGCTTTGGGGTTGGTCTTTAGGCCTTTAATCAAGGACTCCCTCCCCCCAACGCCCCTCAGATGGGTATCGGCCCTCTGGCCTCTTGGCCTGCAAGGAAACCCCAAATGGTATCGCAGCCTTAGGACTGCTTCCCCTTCCCCTGCACTTTGTGGGGTCTACTGGGGGCTGGTTCCCGTCTTCCAGGGTAGTTCTGTGCCCTTGGGCACAAGCCCCGACCCTCGGTTTCCAGGACCTTTACTTCTACTTGCACTTAGGTCCTTTTTCCCACCCCCGAAGTAGCACTGATCTGTGAGCTGGCTCCTCATCCTCTAGTGCAGGGCCGCCAAGAGCACCTGAGCGTCAGGAGGGATCCCCAGCCTCAGGCTGGGGGGGGACAGAGGTGGCCCTGAGCTGGACTCCCCGTCCCTGCAGGGGTTGTCCTGAGAAATGGAGTCATTCAGTTTGTGCACAGGTGGAGTCTTGTGGGGTGGAAATTTCTTGGTCCTGTAGTGGGTCCTCATGCCCCCCTTGAAGAGCAGGAGCTCCCTGGTTTTCTTCACAGTACTGAGGCCTGGACCTTTGAGTGTGGGATCACTTGTCTAGTACTGATGTCCTGGGGCAAGAACACTGCGGGGCAGAGGGCTAGCCGCCCTTCTCCCTGCCTCTTGAGCCTGAACAGGAAACCTGGACAGTGATTCCCACCCCAGCTTCCCTCAGGAGCATGTTGGCTCCTTGTCGTGTGATCTCCTGGGTTGGAGGATACTGTTTTTAACTGGTTCTTAGTGTAACGGGAGCTGTTGTGTTCATAACTTCTTCCCCAACAGATGGACGCCAAGAGCGTGTCATGTTTGACAAGATCACGTCACGCATCCAGAAGCTATGCTACGGGCTCAATGCTGACTTTGTTGATCCGGTGAATCTATCCTTTCTCCTGTTGTCCTATTCTCTGCCCCTTGTGGTGGTCTTTGCTAAAAGCCGATAGTTTTGAGCACGTTCCCCCTAGTTTTTTTCCCTTGCTTTTTGGCAAAGGAAAAGCCAAGCACGGCAGCCTGTGCAGGAACTGCAAAAACTCTTAACCTGAGATGCTTACCCACAGAGAGTAAAGTTTGAAAATTACACACGGTGGTTTTGTAAGGCTGTAGGCTCTTCAAATGTACGTGGCAGTTACTACGTTAGATCAGACCTCTGTTCTCCCACATAGAATTTGTTGATGCTTGTAGTGATCAGCACTAGATGCTTGAGAGAAAACCAGAGAAGACTCTAGAGGTAGCAGATGCAGAAGTCTTCTCCCAGGAAAGGTCCCAACTGACAGATGAAGATTAGGTTAAGCTATGAAGCAAAATCCTTTTTAACTTGTCCAGGCTTGGGGTTTTTTGCTCTTGTCATCATCGTTATTATTGTTATCTTAAGTGTAACAGATTCCAAGTCTTGTCAGGCTTTTATAAAGTCAAGCTGCATTTGGAGTTTTAAAACTTCCAAGCAAGTCCAGTTTTAATGTGACATTTATTCCACATACATTGCTGCTACTTTATTCTAGCCTTTAGGAAAGTGTCTGTCTGCAGAGAGAAAGTTCTTAGTGATTGACGGTTTCTGTTTTCCTCGCTCTTTCCCTGCTCTCTCTCCAGCCCCAATATCACCTAGTTTAAAAACTTTAGGAGTCAATACTTTATCAAGAGAGTTTTGTATTTTAACTTGTTTTTCTGTTCAAACAGAATGAAAGGTACTTCTTATAGGGAAGCATATCTTATATCTTTTAAATGGTTGAAACACCAGTTTTTTTTAGCAGAAGATAGCTAATCTGCGGAATTTTGCTTTTTCAGGCCCAGATCACCATGAAAGTGATTCAAGGGCTGTACAGTGGTGTCACGACAGTGGAGCTGGATACTCTGGCTGCTGAAACGGCTGCAACTCTCACTACGAAACACCCTGACTATGCTATCCTGGCAGCGAGGATTGCAGTGTCCAATTTGCACAAAGAAACTAAGAAAGTATTCAGTGGTAAGTCTGTCTGGGGGCACTTGGATAGCAGTTAGTCAGAAGGGGAGTAGGAGTTTTGGAGGATATAAATATGTAAACCTCTTTATTAGCAGAAATTAAGTACCCAGACCAACTAAAAATGCCATGGAAATGAAAAACATCAGTTTTATGCATGTCACAAGGATAATCAAGTTGTCCGTTTTGTGAAAAATATCGGTATAAAAGAGGTTGAAGAATGTAGTTGATTGAAATCAGGATGCACCCGCTTTCTTTTCACGCTTTCAAAAAAAAATCTCTAAGCTTGTGAAAAGAGAATGAATTTGTAAAGCTTATTGCTTCTGAAGTGGAATTCCATGCTGAACTTTATGTTGGCTAGACAGAAATTCTCTAGCTGTCACTGAATTATGAATTTTATTAAAAAATACTTAAGCAAAGTGCCTTTTTAAGGTCAATAGAAAATAATAATACTGAGCAGGTAGAAGCTGGAGAGTGTTATGAAGGTGAGGGGTTGTATGCACATAGAGCTGGAGGGAGTTATTTTGGAGGATGAGTAGTTCTGTGTGTTAAATCCTTGAAAATTAATGAGAAAACACGTATATGTCTGTCTGTGGGTGCCTTACTTTGTCTCTCTTTTTAAATGTGTTTCTGTTGTAGAGGTGATGGATGATCTCTACAACTACGTAAACCCTCACAATGGGAAGCACTCGCCAATGATCTCCAAAGAAACTCTAGAGATAGTTTTGGCCAACAAAGATGTATGTAACACTTCTCCCGTTCTAAAGTTCTGAAGATTCAGTGAACTAGTTTAGACAATTTATTTTTCTTATTTCTATGTAAACCACATGTGCTTTAGCCCCAAAAGGCCAATACAGAAACCAGTGGAGATAACTGCTCTGTTTTGGAGAGTAAAAGAGAAGGTGTCGGAATTTCCTTCATTTAAGGATATTCCTGTAGCAAGATCTGTTTTCTTAGATGTCCTCATTGTCATGATCTGTGCAACTAATTAGTTAATTTTGAAAAAAGTGTCTTTTGATGTTGCAACCTCTTTTATGTGCACAGAAGGTAGAGATGAGGTTTGGTGTCTAATTTCAAGTTGTTCCAGTTCTGTGTTCTTACTGAGAAAGCACATTCACATTTTGACTCTGTCTTCTGTTTCTTAGTATCTAGTTAGAGACTTCAGTAAAATGTAGCCAGTGATTGTGCATTGTACTTGGAAAAAATTTGTTAAAACTGTGCATTTGTTGTTTCAGACTAAATGCTCTTCCATGCTTTATTCCCTCCCATCTGGTATCTGTTTCCCTAGATTCGTGAGGCCAGAAAAACTGAACAATGAAAGCATTGTTATACTGAAAATATGAACCACATATAATCTGAATTTAAATATAAATCTTTCTTCATTTATTTCCTCTCAGCGCTTGAATTCTGCCATTATCTATGACAGAGACTTCTCCTACAACTATTTTGGTTTTAAGGTAAAAAGCACATTTCTCATGATATGAAGACTGCTGTTTTGATGTTGTTTTGGAGCTGAGTCTGTTGGGGGGATAGGAATCCTTGCAGAATCATCTAGATTTGGCAAGGATGGCACTGGTAGATGGGACGTTAGTGGGATTGTTAAAAGAAAGAGTAGCTGCATAAAGCAGTTACCAAGGTGCGTGAATCATGTACTTTCTTCTTGGCTTTGCTGTACATCTTGATGTGACTTTTTTCTGTTTGCTTGTTTGTTATTTTGTCAGCCACAAAAGCTTTTGAAAACTCTTAAACCACAGAAGTGGTGGGCTATATTCCTTTCGTTCCTTATAGTGTGGTGAACCCAAGTGATCCCGTGTGATTTTTTTTAATCGGGCAGACCTGAACCTGCCTTGGGGCAGAGAGGGGGGTGCAATGACCTCGCAGGAGTCTTTCTAGCTCTGTTTCTGTAACTCCACGCAGAGGGCAGGGGCCAACAGGATCTCTGTGCAGCTCGTGCAGCACAGACCTCTGTGCTTAGTTCTCTCCTCTGTCGTGTCGTGCACGGGTAACCTACAGTTCAGTTAAATTTAGTTAGGGTTTGGGAATGGAAGTGCATGGTGTAAACTGAAGCTACTGAAGCAGAGTACAAGGTGAGGGGACGTGTGTGTGTGTGGGAGAACGGCAAAAATCCTTTGATCGTCAAAACCCAGAGCTTCCATCTGGAATGCCTCCAAAGTCGTTATGTCAAGTGATGTTACTGTTTTGCTGCTTGGCTGGTGTAATATTTTAACTGTTGAGCTCTAACATTTTTGCAGCAAATAGTAGTGAATGCTGTTGGAAGCTGCCCAGTTTGTGTCATTCCTCAAGGGAACAATCTAATTCTTAATAATCCAGAAAAGGGATTTTTGTTTCTCCCCACTGTTTTGTGTAACAGTTGTTCTCAGTGTGTCATCCCACACGTTTGTGTCGTCTTCCACGCTGCTGGAACAGTCTCCCCCACAAGCAGTCCAGTCTGCTGTGCCCCCACCATCTGCTGCTCCTGGTCCTCTCTTAACATGCTCCTCTTTGCTGAACTGTTTCAGGGCATGACTCAGTGGGCTCTCCGGAGGGTTAGCAGAGAGTGTTTAGCTTTTCCACGGGACTGGGTACTTCAGACACATTCTTGGCTTTACTGACTCTAACGGAACCAGTGATCTGTGCCTCGAACTATGTAGGGGGGACTCTTCTGTCAGCAAGCATTTGATATGGTGCCTTCTGGTTTGGGGAAGTAAGCTGTAGTGAGGAGAAACTCGAGGGTGTAAAGAGCAGAGCAGCTGCTGAAACAGCATAGGCAAGGATGGGAAGAAGGTATCTTGAAGGGGGGTTTGTGTGTGCGCAGATATATGCAGCTCCCGACGTCTCCGCCTGTAGTTACTGCTGTTAGTAATTATCTTGGCTACTTCTGTCTCTGACTAAGCTTTGCTCCATGCCTACTCGTTTTTAATTCCTCCTTTTGTTTTTGTCATTAATTTATTAGTCACAAGCTGAAAAGGCATCTCCTTTAATTGTAGAATTACCGTGTTTGTCATTCTGTGCGTTCAACACCCAGCACAGCAGGACTGTGATACCAGAAAGCATTACAGTATGACTGATAATACTATTGAGGGGTGGAGTTGTGGAGAACAAGCACTCACTTGTCTTCCAGCCTTAATTCACTGTGGGGTGAAAGCTAGTCTTGACCTTCTCACTCCATACTCCACTACCAATCCAGACTCCAAAGCACAGAGTCCTCAGGGTTGGATTCTTGTAGCGGACTTCTGTTTTTAGTCAATAGTCACCTAATATCCTATGCTATTAACAAGACCGAGGAGTGGAGTGCAGCGTTGGTGCCTCTGTTGAAGCCTGGGAGAAGGAGCAGGAAGATGCTTGTAGCTTTTTGTAATAATAAGATTTTTTTAAACTGAAATCTGGATGACTATTAAAATGCACTCTCTCTTTTTAAAGACTCTAGAGCGCTCCTACTTGCTGAAGATCAACTCAAAAGGTAACAACTGTCTTTATCAGTTTAATGTCTTGTTTACAAGTCAAGGCCTTGGCTCAGGACAGGGGGTGAGGAGGCAGATGGGCTACCTCATAACCTTCAGGAAAGCCGAAGAAATTCCTAAGACACCAGAACAGTGAGAGGCTAATTATAGTTCAGTAAACCTAGAGAGCACTTAAATGCTGGATTGGGTTGGACTTTACCATTTAATACAGTTTTGTGTCCACTCACCCCTCGTGTGAGCAGTCGGGGATTGGAACAGGCTGTCCGTGAGAACAGCCAAGCGTTGGAACAGGTTGCCTGAAAGGTTATGCAGTCCTCATTCTTGGAGGTTTTCAAGATCTAACTGGATAAAGCCTTGAGCAACCTGGTCTGATTCTCTTAGCTGACCCTTTTTTGAGCAGGAGATTGGACTAGAAACTTCTCAAGGTTCCTTCCAACTTGAATTACTTTGTAATTCTTTGAAAACAATGGCTCTAACGTGGCCCATTAAATGCTGCTTGTAGCTTATTGCTTCACCTCTGCGTCTGTCTGAACTAACTGTAAATGTCGCACTGATATTCTTCTGCCCCACCCCTCTTGTTTTTCATGTCTAGTTGCTGAACGTCCCCAACATATGTTGATGAGGGTATCGGTGGGAATCCACAAAAATGACATCGATGCTGCAATTGAAACTTACAACCTTCTGTCTGAGAGGTGGTTTACCCATGCCTCGCCCACGCTGTTCAACGCAGGCACCAACCGGCCTCAGCTTTCCAGGTACCTGTGGCTTTCGAGTTTGCCTGATGCGTAATTGGACAAAGATTAAGTTTTGGAGAGTGGGTCTGTTCAAATGAAATGCTCTGTCACAGCTGCATTTCCATGATTCTGTTGTTTAAGAACTGCTTGCTGTTAAATTTAATTTAATAGCCAATATAGTCTTTGGAGTGGAAAAAACAGGTGTCAATAAGCTTCTAAAACTAATGGAAATGTTTACACTCTTAACTTTTATTTACAAGTTACTTAAATACAAAGTCTTCTGCAAATTAAAAATGAATCCTGGTTAATTGTAGTAGATCTGATCTGAAGTAGATCTGATTTTGAAAATGCTTAGCTTTTGTAACAAGGGTGTCAGTAATACAACTATGGTTCGTGATGTTCTCTAAAACTATTCTTTATTCCACTTTACAAACTATAGTTTTTGTTTTATTTGCTTGCTTTGTATAGCATGTTAAAGATTCAGTATTTACCCTTGTTCTTCTGCAGCCCTGGTAAAACATTGTTTGATTTATGTTTTAATCTTT
The DNA here is from genome assembly GCA_003342895.1 of Casuarius casuarius. Lineage (NCBI taxonomy): Eukaryota > Metazoa > Chordata > Aves > Casuariiformes > Casuariidae > Casuarius > Casuarius casuarius. Next base: position 51,528 of record PTFA01000475.1, on the reverse strand, counting down.
ATATACTAAAGCTATTTGTTTCCATTAGTTGTTTCCTGCTCTGCATGAAAGATGACAGCATTGAGGGAATCTATGACACTCTCAAGCAGTGCGCACTGATCTCAAAATCTGCTGGTGGGATTGGGCTTGCTGTGAGCTGCATCCGAGCCACGGGCAGCTATATCGCTGGGGTAAGTGTGCAGATGGTGTGCGCACCAGAGATTAACCTTCTGGTTTTGGTGAATGTCTGTACTGCAGTTGCCAAATCGATGCTGCTTCTACCAAGTAAGTTTAACACAGCAGTTAGTCTGGCTCAGTAATCCTTCCCTTTTCAGTACGACCTAAGACGAAGAGGCTGGTTTTCCTTGGTATTTTGGCTTCCTAATGGAAGTCCTTTGAAAAAGAGGATCAGATCTCACTCCATCGCTTGATCAGACAATTCCAGCTTCTTTACAGATTAGCAGTCTAGGAGTGTGCTTATAGATTCATGTATTAACTGTTTTTATATGTCTAACTACATAAGATGATCTGTGGGGGGTTTTTTGTTCTGTTTTGGTTTTTTTTTTTTTGGTCACAATGTATGTGACCTCTGTAAGTGTCCAGATTAAATAATGTAGAGGAAAGTAGTTAAGATGATGCGTCTTATTAACTCTTGGGGCAGTAGCTGCTACCCGTGTCTCTGTACTTCAAAAAAGAAAAACAAACAAAAAAACCCCACAAACCCCACCTCCCCACCCCCTTGCTACCAAAGAACTGATTGGGGTGGTCAGCTGCTAGCTTTCAGCATGGAATTACGCTGACTGACAAAAGGCATATGGGAAATGCCTGTCTCTTCAGGCAGTTGTTTTTCAGTGCTGGTGTTTTTTTTTTTCCTGTGCCTCTGCAGACAAATGGAAATTCCAATGGACTTGTTCCAATGCTGAGAGTCTACAACAACACTGCCCGCTACGTGGACCAAGGGGGTAACAAGGTACCCGCTTTCCATAAAAGCGGGGTGGTGAGTGGAACCTCTGATCAGTGGAAGAGATTCTTCCACTGATGTGGAAAACTGACCTAGTAGCACCAGTGAGCAGGTGGAGTGGTTGTGGGTAGCATATAACTAAAACAGTACTTTTACCTCTTCTTTAGTAGGATATTGTGTGCACTCAGCAGCAGTGTGGGAGATGTTTTTTTTGAGGGCAGTTTGTTCTGATCCTGACTATATTTTATGTATCAGAGACCTGGGGCCTTTGCCATCTACCTCGAGCCATGGCATTTGGACATTTTTGAGTTTCTTGACTTAAAGAAGAATACTGGGAAAGAAGAGCAGCGAGCCAGAGACCTTTTCTTTGCCCTCTGGATCCCTGATCTCTTCATGAAGCGAGTTGAAACCAACCAGGTAAGAAGCTTGATTGGTGCAGAGCAGGTCTGTTAATGGAGAAACAGCTGATCAGCCCTGGGATGGAATTCAGGAAGTGTTGCAGAGCTGTCTTCCAGCAGCAAAGGAGGTTCCTAAAAGAGCTACTGTACCCAGAGTGAGAATTAGGGTGTGCAGGTAGAGAATAGAGCTGGAGAACTCCAGTAGGATACTTTGCTTCAGTGCTTAATTTTACAGTCCGTGACTTAGGTACCAATACTTTTATGCTAAATTTTTACTCTGGAATTTCCTTAAAGCATCAGACTCCTCTCAGTAAATTGACCTTCGTATGACTGATTGTATTTGCTTTAATATGGGTTATATCATGAGAATCAGTCATTTCAGGACTAAAAATTCAGTTTGATCACAAATATTCATAACTTTTTAAATAAACTTGACTAGCCTGAGAAATGCCTTTTCTTAGTCTTCTCACAGAGTTAGTTTCTAGTTTTTCAGGTTGGGAAACGTCATGCATTTTTGTTTACATAGCAGGACGTGCTCGTGTTGGTATTGCATGTTTACTGATATGCTCTGCTGATGAAGTTGAATGCTGTTAACAGTAGGGTGTTTAAAAGGTTTCTCTGAATACTTTTTCTTCTTACAGGACTGGTCCTTAATGTGTCCAAATGAATGTCCTGGTCTAGATGAGGTTTGGGGAGAAGAATTTGAGAAACTGTATGAGAGGTAAGTAAAATGGCCAGACTTTTAAGCAGTGGTCATCCATTCACAGAGCTGCCCTGGTTGTGGTATCTGGTAGCCAAAGCACAGGTAGGTGGTGTTGGCTCACAAGTGGTCCCCAATTTCCATTAGCAGATTGATAACAGGACAAAGACAGGGAGTGTCTAGTTGCTGTTTGCTTCAAATTGTGAGCTGCTCAAAGTAGGACTACATGCAAATGATGATTTAGCTTGTTAAAGGGAAGCTCTGTAATGATCTCCTATTAAAGCGATAGGTGACTGTTTTGAACTAGTTGTGAGGGATTTTGTAGTGAGAGCCCAGTGAAAGCTTTCTCCTTACTTTAAGCAAGCACAGTCTTGGTACCCTGCTTCTCAGCTATTCTGGCTAATTCAGAGCTCACACAGATCAGAAGCAAATGGGGTCTTGCCTTCCTGGGAACCTTGTGTTGTGTTAAGAATTGTCTTCCACTGTTGTTTTGGAAAGGCTGGGCATTAATAAGCAACGTGTGCCTTGTTGCAGTTACGAGAAGCAAGGCCGCGTCCGCAGAGTGGTGAAGGCTCAGCAGCTCTGGTACGCTATCATCGAGTCTCAGACGGAGACTGGCACCCCTTACATGCTGTACAAAGACTCCTGCAACCGAAAGAGCAATCAGCAGAACCTGGGGACCATCAAATGCAGCAACCTGTGTACAGAAATAGTGGAGTATACCAGCAAAGATGAGGTAGGTGGAGAATGGGAACTTGCAGCGTTTAGGAAAGCGGTGATTGTGCCTGTCGCAGCTTTCTAGGATATGTCAGCTCTTTAGCTGGGGAAGGGAGCGGATAGCTGAGAACACTCTGGGGATGTTTTGACTTGAGTGCTTACAGCTGTTCCATTGAGTCAGCATATGTGGGTTTCCCCTTTTCCCCCAACTCCCATGGAAGATTTGGTATAAACCAAGATATTCATTAAAGCAAATCCTCAGCAGCTTGATGGAGAGGGGAGCTTGGCAGAGAAGTAAGCTGCTTGGCTTGCTGGTAGCTGATGTAAGCACCTCTTAAGCTAATGCTTTAGTAAAACACATGCCTCTTTTACTCTCGGACTTGCATTTCAATAACATTTCCCCCCAAGTTTCCTACATACTTCCCTAACATAGATGATCTACAAAACAAGCCATGTTTGTACTGCAGCATCACTAACAAAGGTGAAACAAAGATATAGAAATGAATTAGTGTGAATACAGCATGGGGTATTTCTCATACAGTAATGCTCCTGAGACTGTTGTGACAGTCAGTTTCTGCTGTCAGCTGCCAGTAGTTCATTTAGCTCATGCTCTTTGGCATATTCATAACATTCTGCATAGTCTAGAAGAGATGGAGTGCCATTGTGCCTGCCTGGACTGCACAAGAAATCTTGGCTGACTTGTTTTGATTCTTCTGCAGTTGGAAGTAATGATAATATTAAAAAATGATCAAGAAAAGATCCCAGTGTAGTCTAGACCTCATACTGAGATCAGCTGCTGATTCTGGCAATACAAGAAATGGTTAAGTTCAGTTTCTGGAAGGATGATTTATGGGTAGCAGGACTGACCGAGCCAGGGAACTGATTTCTTCTGGTGATACTTGTGCCTTGATAGCTACTAAACTTTATTGAATTGCTGTTATCCTTTTTGCAGCTCATAAGAGTGCATAGAAATGAGAATAATGTTTTTCCAGCCTTGCAGCTTGCTGAGTTCTGTGTTTTCCACCCTTTATTTCCATACAGTTTGGATAGAGAAGAGCTCAGGGACTGGGATTGTGTGCATTTTGCATGGAGTGTCGGCTGATATGCCTGTTCTTCCCCTCTCCCCCTCCCCAGGTTGCAGTTTGTAATTTGGCTTCTATAGCCCTGAATATGTACGTCACTTCAGAGCACACATACGATTTCACGAAGCTGGCTGAAGTCACTAAAGTTATAGTCCGAAACCTGAACAAAATCATTGATATCAATTACTACCCTGTGCCAGAGGTGAGTAGTGTGCTGAGCCGGTAGGGGACTGAAAGAGTGCCAGGAGTGTGCTGATAAAGTAGCTGCTGCTGTTCTGTAGCAATTTGGGTTCAGTCTTCAGCAGAAGGAATCATAGAGGGTTTTTGTAAAACTATTTTGGCAAATAGTTGAGAGTTCTATTAACTACCTGTCTGCAGATGTCATCTGTTGTTAGTGGCTTCTTCAGGTCCAACCCAGAACAGTTCCTTAGCGAAGCAGTCGCAGAAAGAGCCTTCCCTTGAGATGCTTCTGCAGCTGCAGTTTTTTTCATTTGTGTGGATTTCCGTAAAGCACAGAACAGCACTAGAAATAATGAAAAGCAGATCCTGGGAGGATCTCAAGAAAGTGTAACTCAGTCCTGAGGTGCTGGTTTTATGCATTTTTGGGAGGGTGTGTAGACAGCTTTCTAGGAGGAAGGAGGAGAGAATGGGAGCAGAGTTTGTTGCCTTGCGAGAACATAAGAAGACAAGCAGCAGAGCTGAATGCCGAGACTGGCATTGGAGGAGGAAATAAGTAAACACTCAAGGTGTGAAGCCAAGCCTGGCAAGGATCAGATTTTTGAAGCACATGCAGTTAGAATAGCTGAGTTTAAATGTCTTCAGGGGTTTGGTTTTCAGGAAGTGCTTAGTATTTGTTTCTAAATCATGACTCCCTTTTCTGTGTCAAATTGAGCATTTAAAATCAATGTTTACTCCTAACAGACTTAATCTAGGTCTTCAAATTCCTGCCCTACCAAATAGCAAACTACGGGGAACTGGGCTGAGTTGGAAGCTGAGTTATTGCAACAGAGTGACTGGTCAATAAAAATGAAAGCATGGTTCATTCTATGATTCTGTGTGATTCTGCTAAAGTTAATTATTCTCTCTGCTTGAATGCCATGCAGGCTGAGCGCTCCAACAGACGCCATCGTCCCATTGGCATTGGCGTGCAGGGTCTGGCAGATGCTTTCATCTTGATGAGGTATCCCTTTGAAAGCCCTGAAGCCCAACGCTTGAACCAGCAAATTTTTGAGACCATTTATTATGGTGCTTTGGAAGCCAGCTGTGAACTTGCCAAGGAGCAAGGACCATATGAAACATATGAGGGTTCTCCTGTCAGCAAAGGAGTAAGTACCAGGAACTGTGATATGTCAGGACCAAAGCTATTAAAGCAGTTAATATTGCTGTGCCTGATCTTTGATACAGGAAGAAAATATGACTGAAACACCTCAAGCTGATAATATTGCCATAGTGCAAAGGGTGGTAAAGTTTCCTTTCGTTTGGCTTTCTAAATGCAGTAGGAAATGCATAGGTTAAGTTGCGACGCAAAGGAAAAATAAAAGCAAGATTCAGCTTGTGGTGGCTGACCCCTTTAGTGAAATGAAAAGTTGGAATGTTTGTAAGCTTACGATACAGGAGCTTAGTTGAGGCTGACCTGTAGTGAATAGTTAGTAATAATAGGTCAATTTATAATGTGATTTATAGAATGTGGAGAAAAGAGTGCTTGGTCTAAATTGGGCTACACTTGTGTTCCTCAGATTCTTCAGTATGACATGTGGAATGTCACCCCATCTGATCTTTGGGACTGGAAAGCGTTAAAGGAGAAGATTGCTAAGTGAGTAGTCCCACGCAGTTTGTATTAGATGCAAATTACATTTTTTGTGATGACCTGTTTTCTGACTGCCTGAAAACAAAATACAGAGCAAGCATAAAAACGGTCCTGTCTTCTTATTTTTCAGTAGATTTTTCTTCAAAAGTGTGTTCTGTGGATGGCTTTCTTTGGTTTACGTTCCTACAAATCACAGAGGGGCCACCCCATAGGCTCTGATTTAGCTGAGCTCTGTTTTATCTTGTACGTATCAGCAGAATGGTGTGCTACACCATCACTAATACATGAAGTACCCCCATGAGTACCATACCCCAGCTCATGGGGCAAAGCAGCTGAGCTTTGAGAGTCCTGAAGACAGGAGTCATTAAAGTATGAAGTGTCTATAATGAATTTGTTCAATTTGTATGGGTTTAACTTTCAGATTGACTAAATCTGTTTACTGTCTAGCATATGGAGTGGTCTCAGGCTCTTCATGGGCTCCTTTTTGTGTTTTTGCCTGCGAGTGCTGTGGAATTGTGTACCTCAGATTTTTCTTTTTTTTTTTTTTTTTCCCCCAGTGCACCCTTTGCCACAATTAAATAATTTTGGAAAGCCTCTGGTTAAAGATGAAAATAGCAAAGACTGAATTATGCTTCCACGTTAACCCATATTGCAAGTTTAGTGGGGCTTTCTTTTTTACTGTAGGTAATCTGAAGTTTTTCAGGTCACCCCAAGAAAAAATGTAGGTGAGATTTATGAGCATGTCAGCTGAATTTGGAAAAATATGGTGATGACCTTGCTTTATCTTTGTGAGAAAGAGTTCCTGATACTGGTCCTCCTAGCTTTTTGCAGACAGGATATAAACTATGCTTTTCTTGGGTCTTCTCTGTCTTGTCTCAGTTGATTGAAGCTTTCTCTTGACTATCATTGCTAGATATGGTGTCAGAAACAGCCTTCTCCTTTCTCCAATGCCAACTGCTTCTACTGCTCAGATCCTGGGCAATAATGAATCCATTGAGCCCTACACCAGTAACATCTACACACGCAGAGTGCTTTCAGGAGAGTTTCAGGTAAGCACTTGAGGCAGGTATAGCAAAGAGCTTTTCTATATTCATACTTTTGATGATTTTTCATTATCTACTCAGTTTGGTTAAAGTTCGTGTCAAAGGCCAAAAGCGTCAAGGAAAGCATCTAATCAGAATATCTGTACTATGTGCTGACTGTTGTGGAATATGAAAAAGGGTTTTAAAAAAAAAAGTGCTGCTTTTCTCTGGAAATGTCTTTCATGAGACCTCAATACTGCCTGCAGGGATACTTGCTGAATTAATGACAATTAGTGGAATTAATGAAGGAAGGGATGTGCGTGCTGTCGGAAGAATGGAGGCCACAGTGCTGCTTTGCAAAATTTTGAGAAAAGAGCTGTGTATAAAGCACTGAACAAATCTATGAAGACGACATGTAAAAGGTTTACAGACGTAGAGGGGCCTGTCACATAAGAGAGTATGAAGCAATTTGGGTTCTGCAGGCTTGAGTTAGTAAAGAGGTCTAGATGAGATAAGCAGATAATCTGTTAGGGAGATGTGGTCCATCCTGCGTTCCCTCTGGGGTGACTCCTCATCGATGTTAGTGAAAGCACTCCGTTTCCCCCGGCTGCAGAACCAAATCAGATGCAGGTGGTATGGTCAGAACAACAGGCCTGTTGTCCTGCCCCATTGCATAGGTCAGGTTCAGGACTGCTTGACAGTACCCCCAAACAGCCCTCATCACGTGGTTTGCTTTTTCCTCCCAAATAAACAACCCGCACCTATTTTATTCTTTCCACTTTGGCTCCAGTTTCGCTGTGTTTTTAACATCCTTATTTAGTAATTTTGGCTGTGGTCAGTGACCCTAGTAAGCGAGCACTTCTGTTTCACATTTTTTGATGTTCCTTATCCAGGGAAGTTCTATATATTCCCCTTTTACTACATGTAATATCCAGTAATTTCTCCCATTGTTGTTTTACCAGTTTAGTTCCAGGCTGGGTGGCCATACACTTCCCCCTTATGTTGTCTGCAATGGCTGGCAGCTTCTCACGTTGTTACCCTGTTAATTTAACCTTGGGTGTGGATGGGCTGTCTGCATGCACACCTCAACACTAACTGAAGAGTTGTACAGTTTGTAATTCTGTACACCGTGTTGCTGAACTGCTTAAAAATCTGTGCACACTTGTGTGGTTTTGCCCCCTTCAGGAAGGTGTATCTGTGCCATAAGCAGGACATATAGCTTAGCAAAATGTACAGTGCTGTCATTCTTGGCCTTTGTTCCTTACAGGTTGTGAATCCACACTTGTTGAAGGATCTCACAGAGAGGGGCCTGTGGAATGAGGAGATGAAAAACCAAATCATTGCCCACAATGGCTCTATCCAGGTATGCGAGAAACCAGGAAGGACAGCACAGGCCTTCCTACTGGTCTGAGCAGTGCTGCCTAGACAGGCTGGGGCTTATCTGCCATGCAGAGCTTTGAGGTCTGCTTTACGAGTGACTTGGGTAGCCAGGGGAGGAAAAGCTGTAAAGTGAAGTGGAGCATTTCCATGAGAAATACAAGGAGATGTGTCTGATCTCAGTGGTAACTTGTTCCTTATGGAACCTGTCCATTTAATGGGGAATTCCAATTGAAACATACTTTTCTACTAGTTATTACTAGAACAAATACCAAATTGGGCTGCTTTACTCTGTGCAACTTCTGCAAATGTTTAGAGTCCTGTCTGTTCTAGAGAATATAAAGGGGAAATTTCATAGCAAGGAGCAGGCTTGAGACGTGAGCCCAGTGTATAACATGCAGATCCAGAAGATGTACAGGGAAGAAACTGTGTGGGCTGAATCATTCATGCTGTAGAGTTTGAAATGCTCATGTGACTGTGTTGTGCTTGGAATGATGCATGTTCGTAAAATGCATCCTGCTTGTCATAGGTGAGGTGGGTACCAGCGGCTGAATTGCCTTTTGTTTTGTCTTAAATAGCAGTGAGGTCTTAGATTAATGGCCTGCTTGAAAGCAGCTTCTCCTGTCAAATTCCCCAGAATAAGCCATCCTATTTCAGCAAGTAAGGCTTCTTTATGCTTAGATGCTTTCAGATATAGGATGCTTGGGTTCAGTGACAGAGTTCAGCTGCAATAAGCTTTATTTCTAGTCATCAGTAGCTGAAACTTCAGCAATCCTGAAGTCTGTTTTTATAATGTGAACATTTGGGCGGTCACTGGTTACATTGCATTGGGAAACTCTTCCTATTCCTTTCAGAATATACCTGAGATTCCTGATGATTTGAAGCAGCTCTATAAGACAGTGTGGGAGATCTCCCAGAAAACCATCCTCAAGATGGCAGCAGACAGAGGAGCTTTCATTGATCAGAGCCAGTCTCTCAACATCCACATTGCAGAACCCAACTACGGCAAACTCACCAGCATGCACTTCTACGGGTGGAAGCAGGTACCTGGGAGGGGCAGGGGGAGAAGCTTGTTCAGAACAGATAGCAAATGGGGTTTGATAAGTTTTTTTCTTTTTTCTTTTTTTTTTTTCCATGAAAAGTTGGTCTCACTGATTCTTGGAAGGGTAAACGGCTGTTTTCTTCTAAGAATCAGTGTTACTAGTAAAATATCTCTTCTTAAACAATAAAGCTGAGGATGCTTCTCGTGTTGCTCCCATTAATCCTGACTATTGGGCATCACCGTGAGGCAGTACAGGTATGGGCTAAGGGAGGTCAGGCTCAGCAGTCCAGGATTTGGCTGTATTGTTTGCCTGAACTCCAGCCGATTACTGCTCTTTGACTCGTGCTTTTGCTCTGCAGGGTCTGAAGACTGGCATGTACTATCTAAGGACAAAACCAGCTGCTAACCCCATCCAGTTCACCTTGAACAAAGAGAAACTCCGAGAGCGAGAGAAGGCATCCAAAGAAGAGGAAGAGAAGGAGAGGAATAAAGCAGCCATGGTGTGCTCCTTGGAGAACCGAGATGAGTGTCTGATGTGTGGCTCCTAACAGATCAGCCCTGCAGTGCCAGCAAAGTCGCTCCACCTGACTTGATTCTTTCTACGATAGATATGTCTAGTTTACCTTCAGGATGTAGGGGCTTGCTGGAACTGTGGCAGGAGCAGCAATCACAGTAGTGTATTGTAGCTTCCCCATCCATGAATTGGGGTTGGTACACAGGTATGGATAGGGTGCATAAGAAGTTTGTATATTGCTTTTGTAGCTGGGCTTCCTGGAAACTTAGGTGCTCTTACATGGTCTTGTATTATAGGTAGGACCTTTCCTGAACAGGCAGGAAAGTGTTAATGCCATTTACGTTAAAGATCTGCCCTGGGGACTTCGGACAATCCTTCTCATTTACTAAAGACTTGTAGCCATGTCTTTAGAGAGAGAAGTGGACCCGACTGATATGGTTTCCTTTGCTATGATAAGACCGCAGGAAGATGTCCTTGGGCTAGGCATGTTGTATGCTTGATATGCTGCCTGTCATGGCAAAGGAACAATTTATGTTAGGCTCAAAAAGTGGAGTGTGTGTAGATATGCCAGTGAGGCCCTTCTGCCATTTTCCTGCCATTTCTTCCCCTCCTTGTCCCCCTTCTCCACCCCTGCCTTCCCCTTCCAAAAAGTTTTTCAAAGGTGCAGACTGGTGGTATTGGTATTGTCACCTGGAGACTTCATCTCCTCCATTTAGCCTGCCAGGGCAGAGCATTGCACTTGGTAAATATTCCCTTTCATCTCTGACCAGGAAATGGCAGAACTTGCTACAGTGTGTTTTATTTTGTATTGAAAAACAATCTAACTTATCAGTCAGTTTGCTGATAATGGGCTTCCTTGCTGTCCTTGGCCAGAAAGCCTTCTGAAGTGCACATGCCATCTTCTTTCAAGAGCTGCATTTATCCACCCCAGCTAGTTACTTGATCTTTTAAAAATAGTATGTTTTTACTTCTCCACTACTTAACTCCCTGCACTAATGCAATGGGGCTTCATCACCCAGTTCTTAAATATTTATTGAATTCATGTACCATACAACTAATCCTTTAATCCAGCCAAACTCAATAAAATGTGGGATGTCAAAGGAGTGAACAGTGTCTTGGAAACATTTTATCGATTAAGTGAATCGTAGCAGCTGGGCCTTGTCTCTGAGCCCAGCACCTACTGCGTGCAGGTCCTTACAGAGAGCTGTGTCTGAAGGCATGATGCGTATGAAACGATGCATGCGAGCAGAACACTGTATTTGCTGGGGCAACCATGCTTAACTCAGGGCGTCTGGTTTTGTGTCATTTTGAAGATTGAGGCTTAAGGTAGAAAGGGTTGAGGAAGCACCATGTCTGTGTTTCAGCAACATGCAAAGGAAGTAGGCGGAGATCACAGAGCAAATCTGTGACTTTGCCAGAGCTAAGACTTGAACCCCTATGTCCTGTGTTTTAGTCCAGTACTCACCCTCTTTCTTCCACTTCAAGTTCCTACAAGGAAGCACTGGAAATAACTTGGGAAGTGTCTCTCTTTGCTTCCAGAGGAAGACTCTTAGGCTTAGTCACCACTCTTGGCAGCTGTGTCTCCCAAGAAATTTCACTGAAAAGGAACTGAGGGGACATGGCCTTTCGACTGCACAAATTCTCTTTCAAGGGTGTTTTGGAAAGTTCAGAAGTCACAAGTGCTGGAGCAGGAGTGATGAAGAAACAATATCCCTCTTGCAGAACATGCAAACCTCAATTGCTGGTTGGAACAGAGAGAGTTTAGGTAGAATTGAAATATGCTGTGTGGGGCTGTCAACAGGTGTGTGGAAAGGTATGGGCTAGAGGCAAAACTCTGCTGAGGAGCTGCAGTTTCAGACAGCCATGGATGGGCTTAGTGGAGTTACAGATGTTTGTGCCTCTGTTCTCCCTTGTTGCTGGAGAACCTCGATGGGATGGACTCCTTTCTGCCCTGCTGCTGCTCCTGGCCATCTGATGATTCTCTACCGTCTCAAGTGCAGAGTGAGGTAGGACTGTCCAAGTTGTGGCTGCCGTTTGGATCAGCGTGAATCTGTCGCAGTCAAGAGCAGCGCTGCTCAAAGCTGGGCACGTACTCTGCAGCCAGGTCAGCAGTTAGCTGTCGCTCCCAATCAAATGAGCCTTTGTTCCTCAAGCATCACAAGGAGAGTGTTTTTGGGGGTTAGGTGCAACTGGATAATGCACCACTAGTGCGTCCCTGTAGAAATGAGTAGCTGCCTCTGTGGATCCTGCTGTCTAGACTCTTCCTGTTCTTGCAGTTTGCTTTTGCAGCTGCCTCTCTGAGGCACTCCTAAGCATGAGTGCTGTTGAAATCAGCCCTCCTACCTGGATCTGGTCTCCTGGGGTAAGAAAGAAGAGGGCTTATGCTTCCTGCTAGAGAGGTGAGGCTGTTAGAGGTGCTGGTGGCAAAGAGCTGCACTAAATGCTGGCGCTTCTTTTTGGGAAAGGGGGTTTGGGAGCCACTGTTTCTCTCCCATACGCTGTTCAGCTTTAACCATTGCCCTGGCTACTGCTTTCCTGGCCCGGCCTTTGGACTGTCTCCTGCCTTCTGTGCTGTTGCTACAAATGCTATTATCTTCTTAATGATCAAGCAGATTTTTCTGTCTGTTTCCTTAATCCCCCAGCTGCTATTGCTGGTCAGGGAAACAGGCTGTCTTTGGCTGAGGGGGCTCAGTTCTTCTGAAATCAGTTTGTTACCTCTGCTGTGATTTGGCTAAAGCAATACTTGTTCTCCATCTTTAACATCTCCCCACTCGACAGCAAGGTGCTGCTGCTCTCTAGGAAATATCTCTGAGCTGCAGAGGGATAGAGCTTTCAATCCGGAAAACGGATTTTGATGCTACAGCCCTAAACTGGTGGCTACTTGATTGTGAGTGAGGGGTGCTAATGGGGTTTGTACTAACAGCATGGGCTGCTGGGGGGGGGGGGGGGGGGGGGGGTCAGTGGGAGATCCCGAGCAAAGAGGTGGTCTGAGACTGTCCCTTGAGCCTTGCACATGTCGTAGCCAGGCTCCTTTCCAGCTGGCCAGCGCTTGCTGCCCGTTTGTCCTAATAAAGCCAAAGTGAAGAGAGTGATACCAGCCACAAGTCTAGTGTTTAAGGACTTGCCCTGGGCCGGGGAGGCAGGGATCGATGCCTGCCTTGGCCTGGCGGGTTGCTGTGGAGTGGCTGTCAGGGTCTACAGAGAAGCCTGGAAGAGGTGCGTGCTTCTTGCTAGTGATGGGACACAGCAGCCAAAAGGTTAAAATCCATGGGAGTTGGACCGAAAGGCAGTTTGAGGAGAGCAGCTGCCTGGGAGAAGTGGCCTGGGCTGTGCTCCTAGCTCTTTCTTTCTCTAACAACCCTTCAGTGCACAAGCAGGTCTTGCTCCCAGTTGGATCCCAAACAGTGGCACCAGAGCTGGGCACCCCCTTTCTCAGGCCAGTGTGAATCTGATATTCCTGTGGTCTTCAGCAGTGGTCCAACCTCAACCCAGGAAGGAAGGAGTTATCCCATCCTGCCCAGTTCCTGGTGGCAGGGGGCACATTCACGGGAGGTGTAAGCTTGAACCCCCACAGATCTGGCTGAACGTAACTCTTAACATCTGCCACCTCCAAGATAATATCCGTAAGCGTGTGGCTGTCAGTCCAAAGGCGAGTGGCAGCACCTCGAACGTGCCGGGGGGTGGAAGTGGCTCTGGCTGCTGTGCTTGGTGCTGACCCTGGGTGCTGGGCTTGTCCTGAGAGCAAGGACAGCTTTGGTGCTTCTCCGCGTTGTCGGGTCTGGGGTGGCTCCCGTGAGCATGTGCTGCAGCAACGTTTGGGCCTACGCGAAACTTCCAGGTGAAAAACTTCGCCAGGAACTTTATTGCTTTGTTGTTAAACAATTTCGGTTCAGGCAGGGTACAGTTTTGCAGCTGGGCTATACTGATCCCAAAGGCCAGTCCCTCAGCCATGGTCTGCAGGGCCTCCCCTGTGCTGGCATTAACTGTTGCCCAGCTGTGCTGCTTCTCAGCCTGGGAAGGAATCGCTTTTATTGCTGCCGATTGTGCAGCCTCACAACTGCTTGTGCCAACGGGTGGAAGGTGGTGGGTAGGAGACGCTAAGGAACGGACCGCTCCTCGGTAACAGTGAAAGTGAGACTGGTTTAAGCTGATGTGAGACTTGCACCCGCCGTGCTTTGTGACTTACCCATGGTCGTGAGAAAGAGCCTGTGCCAGAGCAGTGAACATGGGTCACATCCGTCTCAGGCTGCTGTCCTCCCTGCCCAGCCGTTCCTCCTAGGCATTTCTATGCTCTCTCCCACCTTCTACCGAAGAAAGACTCGAGCATTCGTGTTTTTAAGTCTGACTACTTGTGCCACCCTGGCTGGAGAGACTTTCTCAGGTTTTTCTCCCTAAAGTTTGTAACTGAGCATCTGTGTTTTTCTCTTCTGCTTCTAACACAGGATCTCTTCTGTGCCAGAGCTTTTAGATTATTCTTGGGTAAATCGTCTCAGAGATAGAAAACTGTGCCTAATGAGTTTATTCTTCCAGTTTTTAACATGTATGTAGAGCAGTAGTCTAACCTGACCCCATACCACAGCTTCGATGGGGTCTGTGCTCGCATCTCTTCCATGGCGTTTAGCAGAGATGATCTGCTGGAGGCTTTGTGGTGCAGAGCTTAGCACTGGAAGGGTTTTCTGGGGAAACTGGGTCCTGTCCTCTGCAGTCACAGGGAAACCTGGCACACTGTGTGCTTCCTAAACACGGCATGTGATGTCTTAAAACTGTCTTTTGGTTATTTTTGTGCTTCCTACTTTCACTGGTAGGCTGATCCAGACTCTCAGCGTCTGGTAGACAGCCTGAAGTCAAAGGAGTCTGTTTTATTCGTACTGCATTTATTCACGCTTTTCTCCCTTCAGATGCACCGTTCGGGTGTGTGCTTTCGTCCCGCTGCTTTCGGGTTCGATTCCGATCTTCCGCGTGGGATTTCATGATGTCATCTGTTATCCGCAAAGCTGAGCGTGCAACCGAGCGTGCAGAAGGCCGTGTGTGTACGTGCGTGCTCCGCGTGGCGACAGCGACTGTGCGGGTGTCAGGCCGCTTCCACGGCACGGACAGGCAGCGGTCGTCAGCAGCGACACGCTCGTGGCGGTACGTGCGGTCCTTAGTGCTGCCTCGCCGTCCGTCACGTCACCGCGCTGCATGGCTCCGCGGCACGAGACAGGCGATCTGAGAGCAGCGTGTTACCTGCTCTGCAAAGCCTCCGGTAGCGGCTGCTCCGCSACTTCCTCGCCTCTGGCGTTTCATTGCTGTCACTCAGAGTTTCCCCTAATTCCCAGCAGAATTATCCACGCTGCAAACTAAGCTGCTCGCCCTTCCTTTGGTCGTCATGGAGAGAAGCACATCCTGGTCCTTTTAGAGCCATCTTTTACCCCCTGACAAACAGGGTACGTTCCCCTTCCAGCTCCCTGCTTGCTCAGGAAAGCAAACCCAGTCTCGTTCACTTCTCYGGTGTCGCTGTTTTCTTATCGATCTTTTCATGTGGTTTCTTTCCAATTTCCCGTCTGCCTGAGATCACAGTGCCCGAAGCCTGGTGCAGCACTCGGCTGATACCGCACCCGCATCAAACACAGCTGAATAACAATACCTGCGTCTTGTGCACGGTGCTGCTTTCAGGAGGCTCCAGAACAAATTTAGTCATTTTTGCACTGGCTCTGCATTGCTGGCTCATCAGGGCTCTGATCTGCTCTGAGCCCAGCTCCCTCCTCACCACCCTACTGAGGAATTTCCCAGTTCGGAAACCGTGTTTGGGGTTTTCCCCTGTGAGGTGTGGGACTTTCCACTGGTTTTCACTGAATTTCTTGCTGTTGATTTCAGACAATCTCTCCCATCTGTCAAGGTCGTTTTGAATTCCGGTCCTGCTGCTGGCGTGACGGCAGCCTTTCTTGGCTTGTTCTTAGCCCCAGGTTTAATTCCATCGCTCAGGTTGTTTAGGGCTCAGCCCAGCAAGACTGCGCCACTTCGAGCTCCAGGAGCCCTGGCATTTTTTTCCCCTTTTCCTTTTGCCTCTGCGTGCCTTTGTGCCGAGGCTTCTTAATTTATGGCAATAAAGCGTAACTGAGAATCTTAACTCTGCAGCCGCAATGCAGCAAGCAAACAAGGAACCTGTGTTTCCTCTTAAGATCCTTTCCTACATTTTCTCCTATTTTTAAAATKATCTTTTTTAGTGTATTGGGCTCTTGCTGTAGAAAGTGTTCTCTATACTTTTTATAGATACTGTTAGGAAATATCAGATGGCAAAGGAAGAAAAGTACGTACAGATKCCCCCCATCTCTGCACAGATCTCATCTGTGCTCCATAAAAAAATGAGGGATTTATGCKAGGGGGACAATGCTAATTCCCTGGAGCTCGTGCAGTGCCTAGATTTTTTCCACCAGCATTTAAGTCAAACTCAGTAACAAGCATAAAACACCGCTATGTGGCTATTTCTGTTTAATATTCATTTTGCAGCTCAGTCAGCTCCTATTCCCACAGCGCAGCACTACCATGCAGGTGTTTAGACATCTGACTTCTTATTAATTTCAACCCAGGTTTAGGTGCCCAGCAGCAGTAAAATGAGGGAGGGTTTGCAGGGGTTGGTAATAGCTTTTATGAGACCAAGAGAGGTAGTTGTGTGCGTGAGAGAAACAGCAACCATGGGCACAGCATCCTTTCTCTGGGTTGTTTCTGGGCTCTTTGTGATAAACCCTGACTGCCCTGTAAATGAAATAATAGACATAAAAGCTATCTGAGTTGATTTAATATCTGTAAGAGACGTTAAAAAAATTTCCCCCAGATCCCAGTGCATCCCAAGGTCAGAGCGCTGGTCTGAGCGCAGAGGTCCGGGGTCAGGGAAGGAGAGCACGTCGCTGGGGGCTCTGGGAGGGGGTCTGAGCGCTGCTGTTTTTATTGGTTTTTATTTTATTTAAGGGGAGCTGCAGTGAAAGACAGCAGAGCGAAGAGACAGCATTTGTCCTTTTTGAATCCGATATTTGCAGAAAATAGGACTGGAAGGAACCTGAAGAGGCCAAGCAGTCTATCCGCACCCCGAGCTGTTTCGGGTGCATGCGAATCTGACCTGGTCTGAAATCCTCCAGTGATGCGGGTTCTCCAAGTGCTGTACCCTAGGGCTGTCTTACTGCTAGAAAGCTTTTTCTAATGTCTAAACTAAGCCTTCTTGGTTTTTGTTTAAATCCCTGACTGCTTGTCCTCCCTCTAGTCAGGAAGTGCTGTTTATTCCCCTCTTCATCTGAGCAGCATTTTTCTGTCCCTCGGGCTGGCTGTTGCTTTCCTCGAGGTCTCTGCTACACAGTCCCACTCCTTTCCACTTCCCTTGATTGTTCTTATTTTCAAGACCTCAAATTATTTGTGCTTCTGTCTTCTGGGCTTGTCCAGCTGGAGTAAGATACCAAGTACTTCTGACCCTCAGCAAAGTTGCGGGAGCTGAACGTTCCCGGTGTCTCCAGAGGAGAGGTTCCTGCAGCACCAGTTATCCCTCCCGGTCACCCTGGGGTGCTGCTGTACCCCCCGGCCGTGGTGAGCAGAGGTTTTCAAGGAGCCCGTGGACCCTCAGGCGAGAGGTACTTGCTGTCCCCGCAGGGACCTCAGCATGCGCACGCAGCCTGATCTCCTCGGCCCTTGCACCAYAGATGATGAGGGTGGGTGGGAGGAAGGGGCAGCTGCTCTGCAGCAAGTTGTGCGTGTCCTACGAGCCTGCCAGGCCACGATGGAGAAGGAAAGGCAGGAGGACACGTGGTGAGAACTGCCAGCAGCTGGATGCTGCAGGTGTGGACCGCTTTGCTGCGCAGGCTGCTCCGGTGCCATCACCAGCGGGGCGGAGGGCTCCCAGCTGAGCATCASGCAGGGGGATAAGGTGGTGCTGGCGTGGGAGCAGGAAGCCGGATAACATCTGGGGCAGAACAGCATTGACCCACCGAGCCCCATGGCAGAGGGAAGTGAGGCTGGCACCTCCATGGGGGAGCACAGGCTTTTTCCACCCGGAYTGCATGGATAACTGCTGGGCACACGGAGGCAGGAAAAGGAGGGAGAGCAGAGCCTGAGATTCCYGGAGCCCAGGAAATCCCACGGGATGAATGTGGTGTTGGAGGGGTCCTTGTCRGGCTCTGCTCTCGTCCTGGTACAGCTGCCCAGGGCAGTACAGCCGTGCAGAGACCCGGGGATGTTTGCCTGGTGTTAAAAGTGGTCTGCCAAGAGACTGTGATYCCAAAACAGGGTAGATTTGCAGAGGAAAAGCGTTGAAACAGCTGCATTTGAGAGAACGCTCTTTCTGGCTGTTTATGTTGAACAGCTGTTGCTGCCTGGGCTCTTTACTGAGAACGTGYTCCTGACTGCAAAGCCGAACGTCGGGATCCTGGGGCTGCTGCAGCCCATTAGCTGTTCCCCGAGCRGCCGGCTGGGTCTGAGAAGCTCCTTGCGCGTGTTGCTATGGCAGGCAGGGAGAGCGCCTTGATCGGAGCTGAGATGCCTGAGATTTTTGTCTTTATTAAAGTCACGTGGGGCTGRTCTCAGTACATCCAAATCACACAAGTCTTGGTCCGTACAGGCAACGATTTTCCACCTACGCTCCTCCTTTGTGCGTGGTGTCCTGTGCAACGAGGACATGTTGCTCGCTGCTGCCACAGTAAGTTGGCAGTTTTACGCACTGCGTTACGCTGTAGGTTTCTGTAGGGCTTTTTTGCTTGTTTCRTAGGTTGTCCATGTTGGGCAGGTGTCCTACAGCCATGTGGATGTTTTCAGCCTCGTGTTATATTGTGTAGGCTAGTTCTTGTAGCATTTTTTTTTTGATTTTGTTAGGCTAAAAATATCAAAACATTTGTTTCAAAAGGAAGAAAAAAAGTGCATCCTGAGAACTCAAAGGCTTTTGTAGTGGCAGGCAGAAAGCTCTGTGCATCAGTGACAGATCCTACTGCCGCTCTTCAGCCTGAGGCGTTTTCTCTGCAAGGCTGAGAGGCCTGGAGTAGGGTACTCGGCACGAATAACAGTGCCGAATTTGGTCCCAAAGCATTGGCCTGGCTGAGAAACTGTAACTCAGCGCCACAAGATGCATTAGCTGGGAAACTCAGCAAGACTGCAAGAACAGCYGGATGCTTTTGCACATTAGGAAACTTTTCAGAATTATGATTGTTAATACTTAAATAGAAATGCCACTTTGCTGGACTAAACCACCCAGCTCTCCTTACTCCCCTCTGTGTTCCTCTGACCACCCYGTGCACCCTCCAGGGCACAAGTACTTCTGCCTGTGCTCCTCGTCCCTGTGGCCTTTTCCCCTCTTCCCAGCTGCTGGAGACGTGATTTGCTGGTGATTGCTTTTGAATAGTTTCCTTTAGAGGTGATTTGGGAGAGGAGAGATGAATGGTTTCTCCCATCGGGTATTCAGTGGGTATGTAGAGATGCACTGGGACTGACTCTTAGATGTACTAGAGCATGCATGAATAGTTCAGTCTTTGGCYTCTCTTCTGAAAAGCAAGGGTAGCCCATGCTTAGAAAAATCCTGTCTGATCCAGGACAGGAGGAAACATCTAGAAAAGCTCCCCCTTGGCCAGCTGCACTTGGCAAAAGTATGTCCTTTTGGCTATGAACCACACTCAATGCTTGTGCATTTACGACCAATTCAAATTTAGATGCCTTACGTGAGTGAGGAGAGCTCCGTGTTAGCACTGTACACTTTGTCCTTTGTGTGCTGCGAGGTTTTTGCAGGAATTGCCATCGTAACACTATTTCTGCAGCCCATCTCATCTGGTGGGCGCTGATGAAGGAGAACGAGGTAATTCCTGGGGGACGGGAACCGGGAGACGCGCACGTGCAGACACCGCGTGTCAGACTCCATGCAGTGCTTGGGATCTTCCCACTCTCGTGCATGGAGCGTCCTGGGTCTGGGCGTTTGCAAATCAAATACTTAGATCCCTGCTGATCAGGAGGATACCTGCCAGCAGGATATATTTCCTCCTCCGATTAACACTTGCTCCAGAGGGGCCTCCACAAGCAAGGGAGGTCAGTCAAGCTGATCTTTCACATGCTTGGGTCCACTGGCAAGATCTCCAACAGGGACAGCTCTGAGGAGGCAGGGAAYCGTAGCCGCAACGTGAACCGTTAACTACTACCAAGTATTGGGACAGAGAAAAGCTACAGGACACGGCATCCAAAGCCAGCTGTTCCCAAACTCTGTGCTACCTCTCAGATCAGGCTGATTTCAGTCAGCATGTCCTTTGCCGCTAACTTAGGCACCATACCCTGGTGTCCCCAGGGTCTGTGCAGGGCACGCAGGGTTTAGCAGCCCTGGAGAGCAGGTGCACCGAATCCTTCATCTTGAATTCATGTGCCATGGGGTAGCGACGACTACTAGACACTTGCAGGAGGCAGTCTGAGTGTGGAGGGGAAATCCTGAGGCTTGACGGTGCTTGACTGGTTCAGAGAAGYTGGAAATTGCCGGTTGGGCTGCATACGGTCTTTTTAATGGTTTGCTTTTTCTTGGACTTGCCCTTGCAATTAACTCTTGTCATGTGTCATCGAACCCTTTTTCTGAGAAGAGGGTATTCAGAGCTCCATTACCATGGTGATGAGCGGGATGTTGAGTGTCTGCACGGGGAGATGTTATCTCTGCTCAGATGTTATCTCTGCTCGCTTGTAGCTGCCCACTTAAAGGGGGTTGAAACCAACTCTCTTTTCTTCAGCAGTTTTGGCAGGTGCTCCCTGATCTCTTTGGTCCTCACACCATAGATGATAGGATTGATAACACATGGCAGTAACAGGTATGTCGCGCTGATCAGGTTGTGCACGTCCCCAGGGATGGACTTCCCCATGCGGTATACTATCGAGGAGCAGAGGCTGGAGAGGTAAGTTGTCAGGATGACCATGAGGTGAGTGGCACACGTGTGGAAGGCTTTGTGCCAGATGTTCCCAGAAGCAATTTTCAGGGCTGCACGGATTATCCTGCAATAGGATGTCAGGAGGAAGCCCAAGTCAAAGAGGATTGTGATGGCTCTGATGGTTAGTCCTACARTCTTGTTCCTGGCGATGTCCCCACAGGACAGGCTCATCAAGGCCATGTGCTCACAGACAAAGTGCTCGATGACATTAGAGTGGCARAAATGCACCTTGGATGCCAGGATCACCACTGGGCTGACAAAAGAGACGCTCCTCACCACTGCAGCCAGGGATAACTTGGCCAGGTATTTTCTGGTCATTATGTCTGCGTAGCGCAGAGGGCTGCAGATGGCCACATACCTGTCCAAAGCCATGAGGAGGAGGATGTTGCAATCCAACATGATGAAGAAGTACAGGAAGAACATCTGTGCCAGGCAGCCCCCCAGCGAGATGTGGCTGAGATCAAAGACGAAACCCAGCAGCATCCTGGGCACAAATGTGCTGGAGCTGCAGAGGTTGACAGTAAGCAGCAGAGCGATCAGCAGGTACATGGGGGCATGGAGGCTTTCCTCCACCCTCACGGTGTRGATGAGGATGGAGTTTGCTGTGATAATCAGTAGGTACAGGCAGAAAAAAGGGATGAAGAGGAGGAATCTGGACTCTTGGACCCCAGGGAATCCAAGCAGGAGGAATTCAGTCTGGGACATGCCGGCCAAATCCGTCTGGTTCCAGCCTGCCATCCTGGAGTGTCAACCTGCTGCAAGGTCTCAGCTTTCCTGCACCCGAAAGAAGAAAGCACAGTTTCTCCCTCTGCAGGTACAGATCTCTTCTCCCTACAGTGAAATTCTTGTTACGCTGGGCAGCCAGGGAAACTTTGRAACTAAGAGCCATGAGAAAGGGAGAAAGCCTGAGAGATCTGGGACCAAAGCACATCCTTGCTGTATTCGGGAGCAAAGGTGACAAGGACACATGCACTTGTAGAGACACCAAAGCAGGGACATGAGACAACTCACCCCCTTTTCCCCTCTTTCTTTACCTGGTCCTGCAGCTCAGAGCTTTACAGCAATACGGTGGAGGCTATGAACCTTGCAGCAGTAATATCCAAATCCGAAGGAATCYGCTGCCTGTACTTTCTGTTCAGTTCCTTCGGTATCTGAAAGGCTGCAGAAGCCTTGAAAATGAGTCAAAGTTCTGATTATTTGTATTAAAGAAGCACTTACACACTCCGGTTTCCAGGAGTTACTGTGCTAAGTCCTGTTCAAACAGTTCTAGCCTGCCAGCAATTTTATTCACTAACCAGGAGGGACTGGGAGGAGGGAAATAGAAAATGGAGGAATAAAGTGACTGCTTCAAGTCATAAATCGAGCCAAAGCCTGAGCTAGGTTTCTTCTGCCTCACCCTTGCACTAAACTGCCTGCTCTTTCCACCTGGGTGATGCTCAGAGCACATTTCTCAGTAAGAAACAAGGCAGGTTGTATTCCTGTGAGGCAAAGAGCAGGTTTCAAGATGCACGTAAACACAGTGAGCTGCATTTATGTTGTCCATAAATCCATGCACATGCATGCAAGCTACGTCCTCAGTGCCTGTGCATTTTGATGGTGCACCGAAAGGGACTGGCCCCCCTGGGCAGGACCCAAACAGCTCTCCCTCCTGCACGTGTGTTGATCCACGGACAACGTTAGCTTCTGACAGTCCTAGACACGGACCCCTCTCTTTTTCCACTCGTGCTCATGGCCCGTGCTCAGCCTACTGGGACCATCTTATTTTCCTCCTCTTCTTCACCACTACCCTGGTCTAGGGTTGAAGATAAATGCTCTGTTTCTCTCCCATCAAGTTTTTCTCTACCGCCAGCTCCCCACAGATGATTTAGTATCGGTGTTAAGATTTAGCATTATTGGTGCTCCTAAGATGCCTTCAGATGTCACGAATCAGGCATGTGTTTTGTTCGGGGTGAGGAAGCAAGCGCAGGACACTCACTGCTACACTAGAACAAAAGAAAATATTCACAGCATGTTTCTGGCCTTGCCAGAGCAAGGATGCTTTGGGAATCCTGATCAGTTTATGGCAGGGGTTATCTGCTGTGCTGCAAAGCTGAAACCTGGGTCCTGACACAGCCGGTCCTACCTGTCCTGTGGCTCTCAAGAAGTTACCAGTGATAAACGCACGTTGCCCGGGAAGCCCTGGGGGAGGGCAGACTGTGAAGCGCTCGCCCTCCTCTCTCCATCGCTGCTCTGCCTCTGACCTTCGCCTGTCTAACGGGGAGCTCAGTCCCTGCAAAGTCACCTGCGTCGGGGCTGGTGAATGAGGCTGCTGCTACTGCGCGCGGGAGCGTTTACTCTCCCGCGGCAGGGGCTGGAGCAGGGGAGCCTTCGCTACGAGGCCGTGAGCGCAGAGCCGTGTTTCTCCTTATTCTGGAAGGATGAAAGTCTTTGTGAGGGTTAGCAAAGAATAACTAAACGCAATATCACCACAGCTCCTTTTGGAGGGTGGAGGTTAAACTGGCTCAGGGTTGACGGAAGCATCTCAGCTTTTCTTTCTTTATCTTTAGCAGATCTTTTCCGGTCTGTTATTTCTTTTATACGGATGTAAATCCCTATTTTCCTGCTTTGAGCTGAGCACCAGTCCTGCCCCAGCACTGGCTAAAGCCTTCCTCTTCTTTCTGGGAACAGACTGAAATAGGGAGTGCTAGGGAATTCCCAGCTCAGGCCCCTGCAGGATGGCAACGTAAGAGCCTGAGAATCCTTTCAGTAGGACTTAAGGGAAGCTCACGGGTCACCACATCCAGTCCCTGCTGTCACAAGCATTATAGCATATGCTCTTCAAAAGCAGCACTCTGAGTGCTTTCTTGAGACTGATTTGGCTGATTCTCCTTCTACTCAGCTCTTCCTGCATCTCACTGCTCCAACAGCGAGAATCGGTCTCCTTTCAGCCTAATAAATCTATTCAGTTGCTATCTGACTGTCCTGGGATCAACAACACCCTTTATTTTGCGTTCCTCATCTCCTTCCCAGGTGTCCACCCACCAAGCAATCTGCTCCTCTCCTGGCTCTCCTCTAGCCAGACTAAACTGAGCTCTGCTGGTGCCCTCTCTCAGGCTCAGGTCCAACATGGCTAAAGCGGGGGTACGAATGAGGGGATTTCTCCTCATGCCGGCTGCCCCACGTTGCAGGGGTGCTTGGCGGTGTGGCGGAAGGATTCCTCCCGCGTGGAAATGCACTCACCGGGACCCAGGCGCAGCAGGAATGAGGCGTCCCCAGGTTGGGACCAGGAGTCAGCAGCTACATCCCTGGCTCTGGAAACAGCTATTTATCATGGCTGCTAACACGTTGCGTGGCGGGGGGGGGCTGTAATAGTCAGCGTCCCAGAGGAAGCCAGTTTTTAAGATGTGACTCAGGCAGCTTTGGTCTCTTGAGCTCAGCAGGGAAATGTATTCTCTCTTGTGCTCCAAGTCTCTGCGGCAACATGCAGCTTCCCATCAGCTTTGACCCAAGAAGGATCATTTTAGACCCAATGAACCAGCGTGCACATCAGCAGTATATCCTCACCAAGGCGCCTGATGGGACAGGAACGTTATTGGGAGTTTCCTTGGGAGAGGAGCAGGGAGGGGGTCCCTCGGGGGGAAGCCCCCCGTGGGCACATGCGTTGTCTTTATGGGACGCTGGAGAGAAGGGCAGGCACGGCCCGAACCCCTCTCCACCAGGGCAGGACAGAGTGACTGTGCCAGGGACCGCAGAGTCCATCTGCAAAGGGCCAAGCCCACAGCAGATAGCTGAGCATCACCCCTGCGCTGACCTGCAGGGAGGCAGGAGAGTCCAGGGCTGTCTCCTGGGGACCGGGCAGCTCAGAGGATGGGCTGAGGCAGCGCAGGGAGAAGCAGCCAAGTTTTCCAGAGCTGGCTGGGAGCCTGCACCTGGAATGGGAAGTGACAGTGCAAACTGGGAGCAGTTTGAGCACGGCCAAAGGGCTCCCCCGCCCAGATGCCGCAACCCTTGCACCAACGAAGGGCACTGGGACAAAAGTCATCCCTATTAAAAGCAGATGCAGAAAGGGTAAAGGAGGAGAAAACACACAGAGGAGAAGATGATGATGGATATGCAAGCCAAAAGTGCAGGCAGGAAAACTGGAGAAATGATGGATAGTGAAAAAAGCTTCTTTAAAGAATAAAAAAAACTTTGTGGTCAGGGGCAGCCGGATGGGTAAACTGTGGGTCTTAGTGGGGAGAGGCAGAAGTGCTCACGTGCCTTTCCACCCTGTGCTTGCAATGAAGCCGGAGCTCCTCTCGGTCCCAAATGACAGCGTGGGTGGAAGGGGAAGTTTGACATCTGCAACAAAGGAGGTTGCAAGGCAGCATCTGCTAAAATTAAGCTGGGTAGCTGACATCGAATCGCTGAGAGGGCTCCTTGATGCACCTGGGTTTTTCTTTTTTAAGTGCTTGAAACTGGTGTTTCTCTCTGACACTGCCTGTGCTCAGCGGTGCGGCACTGGGAGTCTGCGGAGGTGGCTCCGGGATTTAGGAAGAAAGGCAGACCTGAACCCGCTTTGGCGAGGGTTCCCCGCCAGCCAGGACCTCTGCTCACCTGCAGCCACATCCCAGAGCACCTGAGGTGCCCTGGAAATGGGAAAGGAACAGTTAATTAAGGACTGCCAACACGCAGCCAGAGACTAAAAATGTAATCCCTGGCAGTCAGCTCAGTTTCACAGCAGATAGGTTTCTGGCAAGGAAACCTGCTATTTTTCCTGCAGGATTGTGTCTTCATCTACTGAAGCGTGTGGGCTGTAACACAGGTGGATTTCTCCGAGGCGTTTGTGGAAAGCTGTGCGAGGCCTTGGTTAGAAACCTCGCGCCACGAGGCATGAACGGTGCAGCCGAGGGACGAAGCGGCTCATGAGTCACTCGCGGTGCTCACGGCAGCATTGCTAATAAGGAGGCCGCGAGGCTGTTCATAGCAAGAACTTCCAGCAATTACTTCATTCTCCAATTCTGTTAAAGATTTTTGTTGACAATCTGGATATTGATACGAGATCTTGAAACTTCTGTCCTCCAGGTCCTGCATGATAAATCCACCTCCTCCCTGGGTGATGCCTCCCAGCTCTGTGCTGTCAGCGAACTTCATCGGCCCCTGCAGTTTGTGATGAGGCCCTTGGTCTGACACCACCTCCTTTGCGTCAACCTGTGATGTGTCTTACCCCATTTCTACTCAGCTCTTGTTATTCTTCTCTTCAAAGCCAGCAATCATTTACTGGATGAGTCACAGAAGAACACAACTTGGGCAAAAATCAGATGCTGATCACCAGGGGATTTGTACGCAACCCTGGAAAGCTAATGCATAATAAAAATGGAAAGAGGAGAGATAGGCAGCAGTTAGTATGAATACAAATTATGACATTCATGAAATTGCTAGAAAAAGCCAAAGTCTGCAGGAAACCTGCAGTCCTGACTGCAAGGTGAAGTCTGAGATCTGCCTCCCGCCCCCGGTATATTAAGAATATATTCTCTAGAACTGTACACTCGGTAAGCACCAGAGGTGGTAAGCTGTCAACGCTGCAGAGAAAACGGAGTTGTTTGTCAAGCTCTGTGTTTGGAGAGACGCTGGCCAGTGCCCCAGCACCGCATGGAGATTAAGAAGCACTTTTAGACCCTTTAAGGGCAAAGTGTCTGAGAGCATCTGCTGGAGGTAACTTTTGAAGTGACCGTCCTATGTCTCTTCATGTTTGAACTGACTGAGAAGGACTTGGCCCAAAACCCAGAAACTGAGAAGTGCTGGTGTTTTGCCAGTCCTGGAAAACTGGGTCACCCGCCCAGCTGGCATCAGGATCAAGCTGCGAAGGATTAAAAGACCAAAAGTCATCAACGTCACTCAACGTGGCCACGTGGCTGAGACGTTTTGTTAAGCAGACTCCAGCGTTAGGACGTGTGCAGAAGGCGTCTGTGTAGACGTAACACTGTAAGATCTTGGATGAGCACAACGGCCCCTTCTCACTCAACTACACGCGTTGTGAACTGCACCGGTCTTTGACGGCACTTCTTGTGCTGTGCAGGACCCAGCAGTGCGGGATCCCCACTGGATGTTTAGGGCCAGAGAAGTGACAAAAATGACCAGAGGGCTAGAAAATGTGCCCAAAACCTCATGAAAAGCTGAAGGAACTGGTGACATTTAGCACAGAGAAGACTGAGGGGAAGACACAAAACAGAGCAGAGAGACGAGGAAAAGCTTTCAAGCTTTTCAGGCGTCACCGGGAGGTGGGTTCCCAAGCCAGACTAATGCAGCCTCACAGCCGGCCTCATCCGAAACACGAACACAAGGGAAAGGGCATCTCGGTCCCCTGAACAGAGAGACCCTTCCCCGCGGTGGCCACTTGGCCTACTCAAACCCTCTCTGCTCCCCCAGGGCTGTGGGGCACCTGCCCATCACCCGTGTGTGGCCTCTGCTCACCCAAAGCAGGACCAGGGCTCTGCTGGGTCTGCCAAGGGCCCAGCAAGCTAAAAGAACAAGACCTCAGGAATTTCTTTTCCCGTTTCTGCTGCTCCCTCTGAGGCAGGCAGACTCATTAGCACTCCGCTGAGGATTTCCAGAGGTTAATAAATGCTGCTCCCTGGATCTACTTGATCATGTGGGTGAAGAGATCCTGGCCGTGGACCAGCTCTGCAGAGCTCTGCGGCCATCCGGTGTGGTGGGACCGGACACAGCAGACGTGATCCTCCTTCAACATTCATCCCACATCACTGACCTTGCTGGCATCGCTTCATCCTGGCTCAAAACGCAGTCCCTGGATGTGCAGCATTAGACCGTCACTGCAGGATGGAACAGGCCCCGGATTTGTTGTTCTGCTTCTTTTCTGAAGAAAGCAATGCTTTCGTGATTGTGCTGTTTGCCTACCCGCCAGGCTCCCTCTCGTAGCCGCGGAACCTGTTGGCCATTTCCAGCAGGGTAGAAAAGAGAAACCCCAAAAGTGTGAAATCTCAGGGGGTTCATGAAAATGGACTGGCAGGAGAGAGGCAAGGAGGGTGCGTAGCGAAGGACTGCAGCATGAGTGCGGACATATCGGACACCGGAGAGTCCGCGTAGGAAATGCCTACACAAATCCCAAGGTTTGCAAGTTTTCCGGGTCTCAGTGCTAAAGTCTCACAGCCCCCTGAGAGGGAGGGATCAAAATAAAAGAGCCAAAGGGGATGTTCCCTCTCGCTGGATCCTCCTGGAGAAGTCCACCAGCACCTGGAGAAGTTCAGGTGGAAGAAGGACGCTACGGACCTGTTTTTCTCTCCTCTTCATCCTCTGTGTATTGACACCATCCTCCATTGGTCGTGGCCTCGAAGTGTTGCTCCTGTCCTCTCCCCGCCTGTGCACGGCAAGAACAGCACGCGCCATGCACGGCCGCCTCTGCATCATGTGCCTGCTCCCCCCATCAACCCCTTCATCCAYGGGCTGGGAACCAAGCAGCCCTGGGAGGATGCTCAGACCGGCTGGGCGGCCACGGCTGCATCTCCTGAGACCTTTCACCCGTGTCCTGCCCTTCAGCTTCGCTCAAGGCAGGGGTGAGATCTCCTGCTCAAGGTGAGGCACATCTCAGCGACACGAGTTGGGGTCAAGTRAGTACCTGCAAGCCGAGCTCCCGAGGGTGCTGAGAGGGACAGGGTCCTCCAGGAGAGGGGGGAAGACCCACTGTGTCCCCTCCTTGGCTGCGCTCCCCTGCTCCCGGCAGGGCGAGGCGAAGCCCGAATTCGGAGGTATGGTCATTGCCATGGGCTGGTGCAGKCACACTCCAGCCATCATCTACAGCTGCCTGGGCTGCAAATGGGATGGGCAGAGCTCGGCACAGCTCACTGAGAGCCTTTGCACAACGAATGCCTCTGTCTGAGCTTCAGGCCTTCGATTTGGCTGCTTTTTGAGGGCTGGCTCTTGCACTCTGGTGCATAATGCTGGGAATGCCAGCTTTCAGGCTCTCCTCAAAACCTTCTCTGATTTGGCCACTAACAGTTAATTTCCTTGCGCAGACGCCACGCAGAGACGGAAGGCCCTTTCCGCAGGCGGAAGGTTCCCACCGGCGCTCTCGGAGCAGCACCACGACGCCCCGGAGCCTGGTGCTCCCTCGCCGAGGCCGCGGCGTGAGCAGGGTGCTGCTGCTGGGCACCTTCGCCATTCAGCTGCCAAGGCACGTTTCCTTGCTCCGTCTGCTTGACGTACGCGTTACTCCGATACCTTTAGGGAACGGCTCTTGATTTACACTTGAAACCTGAATCCTATGTGCTCGCTCCATGTTTCCATGGAAGCTGAGACTATTTCCTGCAGCCTTTTCTTTTTATATCCCATCTTTGCTGTTTGCATTTAACCCGGCAAGCTGTGTCACACGGGATCGGTAAGAGCCTCGGCGCCAGGATGGGTAGGAAAAGTACAACGTGAAGCATCTTTGTAAGGTTTGCCTCTGGTGAGGGGGGGTCCACCGAAAGGCAATTGTCACCGCGCCTAGGGCCTGATCCTGGGCAGACCCATGAACCACGTCTGTTAAGCAGCACCAAGGAAGGTCCCTGGACGTGCAGCCCCTGGTCTCTGCGCTTGCAGAGGGAGCACCCCCCAGCCAGGTCCCAGACACGGATCAGGAGTGACCACGGGCCAGGGACTGCTCCCGGGGCAGGTTAGATGCAACCATCCTGTTTTGAAGGCTCAGAATTCAATAGCGTGGACTTGGGCCGCTCAGGGCTGGAGGACGGCGCGGGGCATGTTAAACGTACACATAAAGATGTCACCCACAGGAGCAGGAGACTTGGGAAAGGGCAAGAGGAGGAACGGCCAAAGGTTCACAGGTCTTATCAGAGCAGCGTCAGGGCAGGAGGTTTCTCCGTTAACCCTTTCCGTTTGTAAAGTCTCTAGTCCAAGGCATGTTTATGGTGCTGCCTGTGCCCACGTGGCTCGCGGGCTCCTGGGGATGCAGGATGCACCGTGCTGCCCGCCCCGAGATGGCCTGGGTGAGGATCAGGCCACCAGTGCTGCAGGGGACACCCGGCCAGGGCAGCCCTCCCGGCCGAGGGACGCACGCCAGGTCGGTGCTGCTCTCCACCACYGCCTGACTCTTCCTGGCTACGACGCTCCCAGACCAGTGTCCCCAGGTGCTCCTGGTACCTGCACATCGACCAGGGCTYGGGGGGGACCAAGCCCAGCTGTGCGCGTGTACATGCACAGCTGCACRCACAGCATGACGATGACTTTGAGGGCAAAGAACATGTCTTTATCACCTCAAAAGTACCGTGACSACGTTCAAAAGCTCCCAGAGGAGCAGGACGCAGATTTTGGCTGTTATCCCAAACTTGAGCAGGGGCTGCCCGCGGGGGGAGGACGGCCGCAGCCTTCCTGCTGGATCGGCCGGGGGTTTCTGCGCTGGACGTGCGGGACATGTGCAGCTCCGGGTGGCAGGCGGGGGGGATGGCAGGGAGGTGACAGAAAGGAGGGGTGACAGGGGAGGTGGCAGTGCTGCTCTCTGGCCACGAGGTGCCTCCCGCACTCCATGCGTGGTCCCTCTGCCAGGTGACCAAGACCAGGCGGTGTCCCCAAGGGCAGCCCAGCTCCCTGCATGCCCGGGGGGAGGGAAAAGGTTTAGAGGAGCATTTATTACTATGTTTTTCATTTCCGGATAGTCCAGCTGTAGGAACAGCAGCAGCAGCGGCCAAGGGCTGCTCTCCCTCTTCCAAGAGTTTGTCGGTCACTAACTAGTTAACAGTAATTGCTGCAGTTGCGAAGGCGAGGGCAGCGCTGGAAGGGCCATGTCTTGTATTAGAGAGAGCAGCTCCCAGAGACCCCCCCACTTCTGCAGCCCGAAACGGCATCGCGGCCCTCGCTGACCCSCTGGGCCTCGGAGGGGTTTGGGCACCCTCCTCCCGGGGACCTTGGTGCTGCCGTCGTAACCCGGGGTCAGGGCGCCTGCTCCTGCCGCCACGGTCCTCCCGTGCCCAGAGACTGTCTGCAAAGGGGCTGAAGTGCTGCGTGTTGCATCAGGGTGTGTGGTGTGATGTTGTCCCTCCATGGGCTCCAGCAYCCCAGCGTGAAAGGGGCTGCAGAGCACCAGGCCCAGCAGCTCCGGGAGGCTCCGATGCACCCGGGGGCCCGTTTTGCTCCCGCAGCCCCGAGCTGGATGCCGAGGGCTCGGCGGGGGCCTCCGTCCAGCCGTGGCCTGGAGGGAAGCACCAGCTCTTACGCTGGCCTTTGCCAAACGAGTTCGCCTGGGTGGTTCCAGGACACCCATTTTTGGGGGTATTTGGCTCGGAGATGGTGCCTCTCCCTGGCCACACAAGGGGATGCTGGAGACGGGCGGATGTTTTGCAGTCCCGRCTCTGTCCCTGCCGGCTGGACCAGCCCCATCCGCTCCCCCTCGGTGCCCAGGCCTGCCCGGGGCTTGTCCCAGTCCACCAGCGGGGACGGGAGCCCTTCTGGTGGCAGGGAGCAGGGGTGGCCAAGGGACCCGTCCCTGATGCTCTCAGCTCCTCTCTGGCCCCGTCCTGCCCCGGCCTGGGAGCTTTGCACCCCCCTTGCAGCGTGTCACTGCCGCAAGGACACCGGCCCTTGTCCCCTCTCCTGGCCCTTGTCCCCTCCCTAAGCCCCCGTGGGACCTCTCAGGCCCTCGTGACCAACCCGGCCCGAAGTGCAGGAGCGCAGCTTTCTCCATCACGGCTGGCGCACGCAGCGGGAAACCCCTGCGGGTGGGAACGGGCTCTCGGCTCACCGGGAAGAGCTGCACCGACCCGGCGAAACGGGGCTGGGACCCGGGATTTTGCRACTGAGCCGTCAGTGCCCCGGGAGCGAGTGTGGGCTGAGACCCCAGGGCCTGGGCCGGCTCCAGGAGCCTCTGCACCGTCCCCTCACCCTGCGAGGGGGCTTTGGACCGCGCCGCCGGTGACATGACACACCGGAGCATCCTGGTAGGGTATTTCAGGGCCCTCTGACTTGTTTTCTTTCCTGGCTTTCAAACAAGTCAAAAGTTAAAAGCAATTGAAGTTTGTCTGGTTTTTTTTCCCCCCAGGAAAGCTCCCTTCCTGGGAGTATGCGTCCAATTAGTGCTAACGAGGTGGATGGGTAATTAGAGCACCAGCTCACAGGAGGGTTCCCTAATGGTTGGTGGCCGGGCCAGCCTGGCCCTGGGCCTCCTGCTGAGTCGCAGATGGGCCAATTAGCGGCTTTGCAACTGTTGCCACTTCCAACCAGGGATTTTTGCATCAGTTCCTGCCGGCCGGAGCGCTGGTTGCMCGGAGGAGGGATGACCTGTCCCCGCGGAGAGCGGCCGCGTTGCGCTGCGCAGAGAGACCTGGCGCGCAGGACTCCGAGCTCAGCCTGGTTTGCAGCCCTTTGCTCTCTCCCCTCTCTGCACCTTGAGTGTTTAACCCCTTCCTGGCCTCGTTCGTTCCCATGCACGACCACCCCGGACGGAGGCTTTGGGGAGACTCGTGTGGGCTTGTCCCTGCCCCCGGGGCAGCCTGTTTGTGTGAAAAGGAATAGCCAAATTTTTCGGAGGTCTGTAAAAACCAGAGAGTGCCCCTGCCCCAAATGCAGCCCCATACAAGGGGCTGGGACACTTTTAGCGCTGCAAACACCAAGGTAAGATGAGAAAACCTGTGCTGGTGCCATCTCCAGTGCTAAGAGCTTCCGAGCCGGCTTGCAGTGCTGCAGATCCCAAGAAGGGTTTTATGCCACAGCAGTGTARGGAGATGCCACTGCAGAGGGAGCAGGGACTGTGCTTAACCTGCGTGACCCCCCCCCCCCATGTTGCACTTGCAAGGGGCGCTAYGGGCTAAGCCCTTTTCATCTGTTCRTACCAAGACCCTGCCGGGCTGCGTGCATCCTAYTACAGCCTTTCCGTGCCGGTCCCTCAGACAGGGAGATCCAGGCCTGTGTATTGCCGCGGTGCTAAAGGAGTCTGTACCAGCCCGGGAGCTGCTGGGCAGCGGCGGCGAGCACCCCTGGCTCGGCTGCGGGACGGCCACAGGGCTGCGGCACCGGGGCCTTTGCAACACTGCAAACAGCCCTGGGGGGAGCAGAGACACCCCCACAGCAYGGCCTGGGCCGGGTATCGCTGCCCAAACCCACCGCAGGTGCAGATCTCTGCCTTGCCGCTGCCCGTCCCCGAGCAGCGCTCGCCCAGCGCAGTAACGTGCCGGGGATGCTCGCTCTGCCCAGCAGCCACGGCGTTAACTTGTTGTTTGCTTCGGACACCTCACCCAAAGGACAGAGTAAAAACCAGCGAGGGTGATGCTGGCTAATAGGCGGAGGTGCCCGGAGGCTTAATTATCTGGCCACCACGCGCTCCTCCGTGGCCGCGCTGCAGCTAGCGCTAACAGGGCCCAGCAGCAAGGACTGCAGGTAAACACGGGAAAGTGCCTTTTTCCTTAGGGCTCCCCCGAACCGGCAGCGGGCAGAGCCCCGGGTCTGCGGGGAGCCGGGCGGCCGCACGGGAGCCGCGGGGCTGGCAAACAAGCAGAGCCGTGAGCATCGCCTGGCAGCCGAGCACCGACCGGGAAATCGCCGACCGGGAGCGAGCGGTGCCAGGCACCGTGGTGGCACCGCAGGTCGAAGGACCAGACAGCATCGTTTGCAGACAGGGCCCTTCTCCGAGCTTGCTCAGGGCTGGAGAAAACGGTGTCCAGGGCAGAAGCTCCCAGAAACTCACCGTTTGCTGCCGTGGCCATAACCGTGCCCCCTAACTAGTCAGGACTTTGATGGCCAGTGTTATTTTGCTGCTGATTTTATGGCTGCAGTGGGGATAAAGCAAAGCCCTTACTTTAAGGGCCTAATCCTGCTCCCAGCTGAGGCAGCAGGAGTTTTCAGTGAAATCGCTGAGACCTAGGGACATGTCCCACATGCATACCGCCATGACCACTGCTTTTAGGAAGCCTGCTCAGCTGACCCCAACCTTTCCCACCCTGTTCCAACATCCTTCAGCATTAGCAGATGCGGCACTTGCCCGGCTGGTGATCTGGGCTCTCTTTGGAGATGTCGCTGCCCGTTGGACACCAGCTCAAGCAGGCAGGGAGGGCAGCTGCCGTTTCCACTCTCCTTAAGACGCTGCCTGCCCTAGTGTGGCTGCTTCAGGACATCCCACAGGCTTGTGAGCCTGGTGAGACGGTTCCTGCCCCAGGACAGCCCTGGTTAAAAGAGCTGTGGGATGTGCAGAGACACCCCTTTCCTTGGAGATGCAGGTTCCCTGCGGCAAGGTGGGTCGCTGGTCACTTGGAAGCCACACTGGCATGGAGATGGGACAAGAAGAGGAGGGGGGAGATGCAGGGGGGCCCATGTCAGGTGCCCTGGTAAGGGGMTTGTTGCTGCATGGGCTTTGCCCCCACAAAGCCTGCTACTGAGACGGAGAGCTACAGGGAACCAAAGCCAAAGTGCAGCAGATCAGCACACAACCCCCTTGGTGCCCTCATGCACGTGTCTCTGCTTGAGYTGCTCAGACTGSGGCAGTTCTGAGTGTGAACACAGGGTTTTGGGGAGTGAGAGATAAAGGGAAAATGCTTCCTTGGTTTAAAACCAGCAGATTTTGAGATGATGATTTTGCATCTATTGGATGTGGGTCTGTGCACTTGTACTGACCCTTATCACCTTATCGAACGTTCATGGGTCTCTGTGGGATTTCCAAGGGATTTAGTGCCCACATCTCCTCGACTTTCAGTCCTAGCCTGAATCCTTACTGAAGCCACAGAGGTAGACGAATAAGTGGGGAGGCCCAGAGAAAGCAGGTCTCCAACAAGCTTGCTGTGATGTTGGGATAGACTCATGTCTCCCAGTCTCTGCCCACTCATACGCTGTAAGGGCATGTGCATGTCAATTGGGTCTTCTAAGCAGCAAAAGGAAGGAATGATAGTAGCAAGTGAAATCGACACTCTCATTCTGAAGTACAACTATGCGGAGGAGGAAAACAGAAGTGAAGACATRGCAAGGAGTAAGCACAAGTCATCTCTCCAGATCCTTCACCACAGTTCTTGGYTTCTGTGCTAGCTACAGCTACAATGACAACCCCATGCTGAAGTGTAAACACCCTCTGATGTGTTACCCTCAAACATATCAGGTAGAAATGAGGTTTAGAGGTTGCACTTCTTCAGACAGAACATCTTCAGGACCCCTGTCTGTACCTTCATGGTCCTCATGCCATATACGACAGGGCTTGGGGTGAGTGGGACCAGGAGATAGAAGTTGGCCAGCAGGATGTGAAAGTGAGGAGACACAGGGTGCTCGAAGCGGTGGRTCATGGATGAGGCAAGAACTGGTGKGCAAAAGGCCAGGGTGCTGCACAGGTGGGAGACGCAGGTGCTGAAGGTCTTGAGTTGGGCTTCAGCTGGAGCAAGCCAGAGTACAGCCCAGATAATCAGGACATAAGACAGGAGGATACGTGAATATATGACACAGTGAATACATGACGAGAACCAGGAAGTCGATGGTCAAGGCACAGATGTTACTGACTGGGAAGTCTTCACACACCAGTATGGTCACAGCCTTGGCAATGAAGGTGATGGTRCAGTTCCCCGAGATGGAGATGGAGGCACATCTCAGATGATGTCATATGGAATTTGAGGAAATGCTCCTCTCCCCATAACGAGAGGCAACAAGAGCTTTACCTACCCAAGGACCCTTGTGCATTCCCTGTCTCTGTGCTGGGGAAACAATGGAGCAGCCAAATGTGATTGTAGTGCCCAAAGTTAATGCACAGTCACTAATGGATGAGCGAGATTTTAGCTTCGCTATCTTGCCTCCAAGAGTGGCAATAAGCAGACATTCAGGAAGGAGCAGGCTCCAAGTAGATTTGATGTTTTCCCAAGACAAGATCCCAATCTCCAATTTTAGCCCAGGATATTTCAAAGAATCACAGAATTGCCGAGGTTGGGAGGCACCTCTGGAGATCATCTAGTCCGGCCCTCTGCTCAAAGCAGGGTCAGCTTGAGCAGGTTGCCCAAGACTGTGTCCAGTCAGGTTTTGGATATCTCCAAGGATGGAGACTCCACAACCTCTTTGGGCAACGTGTTCCAGTGCTTGACCACCCTCGTAAAAAAGTGTTTTCATATGTTCTGATGGAATTTCCCATATTTCRATTTATGYCTGTTGCCTCTCGGCCTGTCTCTGGGCACCACTGAGAAGAGTCTGGCTCCATCTTCTTTACACCCTCCCTTCAGGTGTTTGTTAACACTGATAAGATAAGATCCCCCCGAGCCTTGTCTTCTCCAGGCTGAACAGTCCCAGCTCCCTCAGCCTCTCCTCATATGAGAGGTGCTCCAGTGCCTTCATCATCTTTGCAGCCGTGACATCTGGTGTCATGCACAGCTGGCAAGGGGCTTGGGTCTGGAGTCTGCTTAGGAGAAGCCCTGACCATGTCCTTTCCATGCAGCTGACTGCTCTTGCCTGCAACACCAACCCCTGGGGCTTGTTTGGCCCTAGGACGGTGCCCGTGGCAGTGCGTGGTGTCAGAGCCAGAGGCCCTTGGGGAGGCCACCCGGCCCATTCCCCTGCCCTGCAGCGGGATCACATGGACGTTTGTCCAATTTAAAATCCTCCAGTGGTGGGTTGCCTCCTAARTGATCTGTTCAGGTGCTAACCACCTTTCCTAGCAGACTTCTTCCCTGSTCTCCAACCTGAATGGTCACTGCCAGCATCCATAGGCAAGTTTTCCAGGTGTTGCATGCTAGTGGGGTGCTGCTCATCTGTGCCGGTGTTCGCAGAGATTGGGACACGCGAGGAAGGAGGGGAGGAACGGTGCAAAGCTGGATGGATGCATCACGTTTTACAGGAAACGGTTTCTTTCCCTTACTTCTTGACTAGGCCATCCTCTTTCCCAAAGAAGGTGGCAAATCTGCATCTGCTCTTTGCAGGGTCGTGAAGAGTGAGCCGTGTTAAATCCTGGTGCCTGTGACTGTTGGTTGCACCAGGAGAAGGAAGCAGCTTTCTCCTTAGGCTTCTGGATGGTTTTCCTTATGGTGTCCCATATCGTCCTTGGAAAAGCATCCCCTGSCTGCATTGCTGGAGTGTTTCACTGCTTTGGTGCCCAAAAAAGCAGACTATCCGGAAAGGAGAATCCAGTAACGGTGCACTCGGCACTAGCACAAAAGCCTGTGTTCAATGGCTGCAACCTCAGCCTAGATGAACTCAGGCCCAAAATACGGTGCATTTTTARCTGCTATGAGTCCTTCTAAGGCTCATGTTTTGCAAGGAGCAGATGGTTTTGTAAAGCAGCTACAACACATACAGCAGGAGGAAGCAGTCAGAGATCAAAGCAAACCAGATACAGAGGCACAGAGGTCTGCATCCTGTGTCGGGGCCATCATTATTGTGCGTTTCTACTGGGAAAGTTTTACTTTCGGCCCTTTCTGAGACAGCCAGATATTTGTCAAYAGTCTCTGGGTTCTGCTATTCAGCATCTGTCCAGCTCCAGTCATGGAGGCTGATTTGGGTTTTGGAAAGCAGGAGGACCAGGTCCCAGCTGAGGTCACAAATCCTTGAGGACTGCAGAGAACTGCACTGGAAGCAGGCGTTAAGAGACCAGGGATATGGTCCAGGCTAAAACCAGCCCTCCTGTCACCTCACCAGCTGGAGCTGATGGCACTTGCTCTTGGCGGGGCTGAGCGCCGGCATCAGCCTGGGTGGTCACAGCCACTGCAGTGAGGTGGCCACAGTGTCACAAGAGGAGCCCTGTTGTCCCCACTGTCACAAGTGGGGCCATGTCTGTTCCCATTGTGTCACGAGTGGGGCCATGTTGTCCCCACTGTCACAAGGGGGCTGCGCTGTCCCTGCTGTCACAAGGGGGCTGTGTCTGTCCCCCCTGTGTCACAAAGGGGCCATGTCTGTCCCCATCATGTCACAAGTGGGGCCATGTCTGTCCACACTGTGTAAGAAGGGGGGGGGGGCCATGTTGTCCCCTCTGTGTCACAAGTGGGGCCATGTCATCTCCATGTCATCTCCACTGTGTCACAAGGGGGGGCATGTTGTCCCCTCTCTGTCACAAAGGGGGGCCATGTCTGTCCTTACTGTGTCACAAAGGGGGGCCATGTCTGTCCCTGTCATGTCACAAGGGGGGCCAGGTTTGTCCTTACTGTGTCGCAAAGGGAGGCCATGTTGTCCCCACCGTGTCACATGGGGGTCATGTCTGTGCCCATGGGCTCGTCACCTCTGCGGCATCGGCAGCGGTTGGGGCCACCCCGTTGCACAGACCCTGCCYGATGCAGCGCCGGTGAGTCC
Organism: Casuarius casuarius; assembly: GCA_003342895.1. Taxonomy (NCBI): domain Eukaryota; kingdom Metazoa; phylum Chordata; class Aves; order Casuariiformes; family Casuariidae; genus Casuarius; species Casuarius casuarius. Next base: position 13,826 of record PTFA01000475.1, on the reverse strand, counting down.
GGCCGGGGAGGGACAGTCACACTGCAACCTGCGGGAGCAGCGCTGACCTTGCATGGTCCTCGCAAAGCGTAGCTGGTCCCAGTCCCGTAACGCCCAGGGTGGACGTCTGTGCTGTTGTGCAGATGATGGAGCGACCACGTGCAACGTCGAACATCCAACGGGCAGTAAAACGAGCCCTTGATCCAGGGCTACAGCGTGTCCCAGTGACGTGGTTTCTCCTTGTATCACAAGAGCAAGAAGAGCTGTGGGACGTGCTCCTGGTGGAGGTGCCCCTGGGGATGGTCTCCCTCGAATGGGGGTCCTGTCTGTCCCCGCTGTGTCACCCAGGGGGTTGTGTCTGTCCTGCAGAGCGGACAGGGATGCAAGCCAAGCCGAGCTGCACCGGCAGGAGAGCAGGGAGCAGACAGCGTTAGAAAGCATCAAAAAATAACATCTGTGGAGCTGGGGCTGTGGAGGAAATAACGCCTAGCACCACTGTCCTCCCCATCYGGGGACAACCTGCAGTGTCCCAGCCCAGCGCTGCCGTCCTGGCCGCCCCATTGCTCCTGGGGACACCAATGCCACCCACCACCGGCCTGAGGGCCCAGGAAGGGGTGTCCAGGGGGGGAGGCTGTGCCTTTGCCCACCGTGCAGGCAAACTGGAGCTCAGGGTGGCCGAAAGCAGGTCCCCTCCAGCAGGGCGGCCTGCAGCTGGGCTGCTGACGAAGGGGAGACCTGGTCCGTCGCTGCTTGGGGCTTGGCTAAAGCGCATGTCGCCGAGCTGCCTGCGGGAGGGGAAAYGCAATGGCCCCAGTGTGCAGGGCTTCAAAACCACGTGTCCTGCAAGGGATGATGATGATGAAGGCACATTTGGCAGGTGTGTGGGACACAGAGACCCTCAACTGCTGGGAGTGTGGTGTTGCTGGGGCAGCCTCTTCTCGGGGTGTGGAGTCTGCCAGGAGAAGAAGGGCCTGGTCAGAGAGGAGCCAGGGCAGTAGCTRATCCTCAGACCCTCTGGTCTCTCCGGGATCCAGCTCAGGATACAGCCGCTCCTGGCTCCAAGCCTCTCACCCCGTTTGCGGGCTGGTCTGGCTGGACGCGTGCTGGCGATGGCTCACTGCCATGCACGTCCACACCGTGTGCAGGCACTCCGGTCTCTCCAGCACCAACACCCCAGGTTCGCCAGCCCCTGCGACCTGTGGTCCCAGCGCAGGGGGTGGCACTCAGACCCCCCACAGGCGTGCACGCAGAACAGAGAGCCTCTCACCTGGGCAAGTATTTAGAAATGGAGTTTAATGAGAAGACAGGACAGACTGTGCTGATCAGCCTCAGCGCACGGCCAGAGAGGCACACAAACCAGCACCCTGTTCACACATGACCAGTCCCTTCGATGCCCCTCTCCCTGTTTTCCCATGGTTGTTTCTCCCCAATCCACCTTGCTCCCTCCCTTTCCCCACCTTTGCTTCCTCCCCTACACATCCCATAACGAATCCTGCACAGCCCCAAACTGCTCTTCTCATGTGCAAAGGGAGCCAGCAGCCATCTCTAAAATCTCTAGTGTGATTTCACATGTTATGGAGTAAAGAACTCATCAAAGAAATGGCAGTCAGGTGCTACTGAACTCATGATGTGGTATAATCCCACTGCAGCAATGGGGAACAGAGGCAGGGGGGATTCAGAGAGGTATTCAGGTAATTTTCTTTGGTGACAGAGCGAGATTAAAGTGCATGGTGTGTTGTGTGGGTTCAGGGAGGTAGTTACTGTGTGTGGCTACCTGCTCCCCAGGGCTGGCAGACCTCCACGGAGAGGGAGAGGATGTTCTCCGATGTCCTGTGCTAGGATGTGTTTTGGAGCTGCTCTTGCAGCCTCAGCTGAGCTCAGCAAAGCATTTAGCTGCTCCTCAGCACCTCCAGAAAGCAAAGGTGGGCACTCTTGAGCCCTTCAGACTGGATAAAGCACTGAGCAATCCGGTGTGACCCCTGACCCTGCTTTGAGTTGGAGGTTGGATTAGAGACCTCCCAAGGTCTCTTCCAGCCTGGATTATCCTATGGTCCTACGATCCTATGCCCCGTACATCTCTTGGCACGGCTGCACTGCACGTAAGTGAGCAGGTCAGGAAACCCAGCTATTTGCAGAGGTTCAGCTGCACTAGGTCGTTTTGCCAGAAGAGGTTTAGGCAGTGGCTGCAATCTTGTTTTGTGTTGGGGGATCTGAGGGAGGTGGGCCACCCAGCAGGGCTGCGCCAATGTCACTGCCTTGTGCTGGGGCCTGGCAGGGCAACAGCCGCCTCAAGTCCTCGGTGCTGTCCTGAATTCGGCGAGCGCCAGCGATTCCCGGGGCACCTGAGCTCTGAATGCATGCTGCGGTCATGACGAGGTCAAGCAGACGTCCTCACCGTTCTCGGGACAGGACGTTGTCTTCCTGAGTCCCAGCCTTGCGCCCTGAAGGCCAGGCCCAGTCCCTCCCACCGTGGGTCACCGTCTCCTCCGGGAGATCACTCTGAGCGCTCCGTCACGRATCTGCTTTGTCTTGATGCCATAGATCAGGGGGTTGAAGGCTGGAGGGATGAGGAGGTAGAGATCAGCCAGCAGGACCTGGACGTGGGGCGGGAGCTCCTGGCAGTACCTCTCCATGTACATGGAGAGCAGCCCGGGGACGTAGAAGAGGGCCATGACGCAAAGGTGTGAGCCGCAGGTGCTGAAGGCCTTTCTGCGGGCCTCTGGGGAGGAGAGGCTGAACACGGCTCGGAGGACGAGCATGTAGGAGAGGACGATGAGCAGCGAGTCAAAGCTGCCCACGTAGGTGGAGACGGAGAGGCTGTAGGTGTTGCAGAAGGCAGTGTCACCACAGGCCACTTTGAGCACCGCCATGTGCTCGCAGTACGAATGGGCCACAAGCGCCGGACCGCAGAAAGGCAGGCGGTGAATGCAGAAGGTGAGGGGGCTCATGAAAGCCACACCTCTGAGCCAGGYGGCAAAGCCAATGGCAGCCACGACAGGGCTGGTCAGGATGGACAGATACTGCAGTGGATTGCATATGGCAACGTAGCGGTCAAAGGCCATAGCCACCAGCACCCCCGACTCCATCACAGAGAAAGCGTGAACAAAGTACATCTGGGTGAGGCAAGCGTCCAGGCTGATGGCAGTGGAGCGAAACCAGAAGATGCCCAGCATGTTGGGGGTGATGGAGGTGGACATCACCAGGTCGATGACAGCCAGCATGGACARGAAGAGGAACATGGGCAGGTGCAGGCTGGGCTCTGCCTTGATCACGCAGAGCAGGGTGCCGTTCCCAGCCAGTGTGACGACATACATGATGCAGAAGGGGATGGCGATCCAGTGGTGCAGGTGCTGCAGCCCGGGGATGCCCRTCAGGTGCAGCTCGGACAGCGAGACGTTGATGGGATGGGAATGAGGCATGGCGGTTTCCTTGCTCAGCTGAGCAGCATTGCCTGCAGCGAACATGACAYGGGAACATTAGGACAGACATACACTGGATCACACCAAAGGTCCCTCTAGCCTCRTCTTTTGTGCCCAACATCAAAAGCAGGAAGAATATGACAACCGATCAAGCATATCATGATAYTCCCCCAAGCTGGTTACCTGTCCAGCTTCCAGCAATTTCAAGCTCAGGGACTTCCTGAACAGGATGTAGATTCTCTCTTTTAATTAACCTCATCTCAGGACTTTCRCTTTTAGAAAACCCTCTGGCCTCTTCTGTGTAAAATTTTAGCATCCACAGTGTCCCGGAGCAAGGACTTCCACAAGTTAATGACACCTTTCATGAAATAACCACTTCCCTTTGTTCCGAGCGTGACGCTTGCTGGCTTCGTCTGATGCCCCAGAGTTCCTATATCAGAACAGGCAGTGAAGAATCAGTCAAATCCTTGTCCATCCTCCGCATGCCACCACGAGAGGTGGAAGTAGGAAAACCTCGACTAATGGAAGTTTTATTCCAGACCTGCAGGAGAGTATTTAACTCCTCCATCAACACCTGTCTATTTAATTTCCCACCCCCACCTCCTGTCTTTCTCTATAGCTAGAAAGACAGGGCTGGAAAAGTCTCCCTCAGTCACAGAGCTGAGTCCCTGCTAGTCTAGGTGTGACAGCATATCTTCCCCATAAAAACTGATCAGGCATTGCCCCAGGACTATGTTTTTTTCTTGCATTTGCTGGAAGGCAGCTCCAATCCTCCCCCCGCCCCCCCCAACCGCTGCTCCGGTGGCTGGGAAATGACCTCCGCTTTCTGCTCTGTGCATTCCTATCCAGTTTCYACTACCGCTGAAGTTAAATCTGATTACGCTTTTCACTCCCTGGTGTTTGCACCCCGGTGTGTCTATAGAGCAACAAATCCCTCTTTTCAGCCTGGCATTTGTTAAGTGCAACAATCTGTGCTCTTTTGCCCCCTTCATGAGATCAGAGCTCCATGCCCAGTCACCAGCAGTTTTCCCCTCTACCTGCTCCTCTCAAGCACCTTTCTTGGCTGTGCCCGATCAGTCACACAGAAGTGTCACAAAAGGACCGTGGCAGATGCACAACAACTTCCCACCCCAGTACCAAGATCAGTCCTAGAACTCCTCCATCCGTACACGTGGTTTCAATATTCCCATGCTTTTGAGGTCCAGTTGCTCACGCCACTTTCAGCTGTCCCACCTGGGAAAGAGAGATACGAGGGTTTCTGTTTCCCAGGGAGGAGACCCATCTCTCAGCCTGATAGATGGATCTTTTCCTGCTGGACCCGGCAGCCAGTGTGACATGTCCATAAACCATCACTTCCTCAAGGCTAGATCTCCCCAGACAAGTCTGATTGCTTCCTTTCTTGTTATTTACAAAACACAGTGTTAGCAAGTTAAAGGAGAGCTTCTGAGAAAATCCTACTCTGAGAATTGTTTCAGATTTACCATCGCTGGGAACATGAACACATGGGATGAAAAGGAAGGGCAGGGGATGAAGGTCTGGGCTGGTGCAATGTGGCAGCCAGAGGGACCTGCTCGGCTCGGACTGCATGGACAGAGACGTGACACCTCGCTGTAGAGAGACAGCGTTGCCCGAGCAGCACTCCCATGGCTTGCTGTTCTCTCAGGCACTTTATGGTCAGAAAATAATGACAAACTTTGAATTCAGAGAACAGAAATTAGGGTGAAGTCAAGCTGGTGAGCTCAGGAGACCGGCTGGACTAGGGAATGGGTCGCAATGAGTCTTGAAGTGTGTTGAARACTACTGTGAAGTGGAAAGGAAAAATATGTCTGTCCTACATGTCCACTGTGGAAAGCACAGGGCAGGGGCTTAAACATCAGAAGGAGAAAGAGAAATTCAGTCTAGGCTTTAAGAAAGATTTCCCAGCGGTGAAGACAGTGAGGCACTGCTGAGCACAGAACTGCAGTGCCCCGGGAGGTGGAGGTGGACTCTGTTAGTGCAGAAGAGCAGGTTGGACAGAGGTCCAGCAGGCTTCGTGATCTTGCATTGGGCAAGGATGCTAGATTGGACCAGGTTTCCT
>PTFA01000474.1:244901-326407 GCA_003342895.1 Casuarius casuarius | reverse complement strand
TTAAGTTGAAGCCAATGCTCATTTACCATTCCAAAAATCCTCAGGCCCTTAAGAATTATACTAAATCTACTCTGCTTCTGCTCTATAAATGGAACAACAAAGCCTGGATGACAGCACATCTGTTTACAACGTGGTTTACTGAATATTTTAAGCCCACTGTTGAGACCTACTGCTCAGAAAAAAAGATTCCTTTCAAAATATTACTGCTCATTGACAATGCACCTGGTCACCCAAGAGCTCCGATGGAGAATGTACAAGAAGATTAATGTTGTTTTCATGCCTGCTAACACAACATCCATTCTGCAGCCCATGATCAAGGAGTAATTTCAACTTTCAAGTCTTATTATTTAAGAAATACATTTTGTAAGGCTATAGCTGCCATAGATAGTGATTCCTCTGATGGATCTGGACAAAGTAAATTGAAAACCTTCCAGAAACAAGGTTCTAGATGCCATTAAGAACATTCATGATTCATGAGAGGAGGTCAAAATATCAACATTAACGGGAGTTTGGAAGAAGTTAATTCCAGCTCTCATGGATGACTTTGAGGGGTTTGAGACTCCAGTGGAGGAAGTAACTGCAGATGTGGGAGAAATAGCAAGAAAACTAGAATTAGAAGTGGACCTGAAGATGTGGCTGAATTGCTGCAATCTCATGATAAAACTTTAATGAATGAGGAGATGCTTCTTAGGGATGAGCAAAGAAAGTGGTTTCTTGAGATGGAATCTACCCTTGGTGAAGATGCTGTGAGCGTTGTTGAAATGACAACAAAGGGTTTAGAATATTACATAAACTTAGTTGAGAAAGCAGCGGTACAGTTTGAGAGGATTGACTCCAATTTTGAAAGAAGTTCTATGGTAGGTAAAATGCTATCAAACAGCATCACGTGCTACAGAGAAATGCTTTGTGAAAGGAAGAGTCAATCGATGCGGCAAACTTCATTGTTGTCTTATTTTAAGAAATTGCCACAGTCACCTCGGCCTTCAGCAACCACCACCCTGATCAGTCAGTAGCTATCAGCACTGAGGCAAGACCCTCCATCATCAAAAAGATTATGACTCGCTGAAGGCTCAGATTATGGTTAGCATTTTTTAGCAATAAAGTATTTTTTTAATTAAGGCATGTACATTGGTTTTTTAGACATAATGCTATTGCATACTTAATAGACTATAGTATAGTGTAAAGATAACTTTTATATGCACTGGGAAACCAAAAACATTGTGTGACTCACTTTATTGCGATATTCACTTTATTGCAGTGGTCTGGAATCAGCCCCGCAGTATCTCTGAGGTATGCCTGTATCTAAAATTTCAGTGAAAATATTCTCAAGCTCTGAGAAGATACAAACTTAGCTTTGCATCTCATCTCTGCAGCTCCGCTTAGTATGTTTTATTTCTGTTTAAATGAATGCATTTGTGTGGCCATGAAACACTGAAGGATTGGCACATATTAAATATTTGCTGCACTGTCAAAATTAGGTTCTACTCTGAATCTTGGTATGCCAAAGTTTTAATACTGACCTGCAAAACTTCAGTAGCTTCACAATATTTTTTTTTTCCTTTGTGTTATTTCATTGCTGGTATGACCTGAGAACCCTGAGATTTGAAAAAGTTCTGAGTTGTCTCACCATTATTTTTTGCTGCAGGCTTTTTTACTAAATTATAATTCCTGTGGAAACTAAGGCTATCTGAGTTGTAATGTTAACAGAAATTATCAAGTCTTTAACTCATTGGTGGCTGGGGTAAAAAGTTCATTCCAAGTCTGAGGGAACCACTGTGTTTACAAATGTGAGTACCTGACTGGGTGAGGCTCAAGGGCAGAATTGTTTGAGTCACTAGTGTCCACAGATAGCACAGCTTGCATGTACAAAATACTCTTTTGTATTCTAATTGTGATCTGAAGAGACAACCAAAATGCCAACACTTCTCAATAAGGATTTTTGTAAAACTTGCTCATGCATCACCAAAAATAATAAATTAATAGAATAATTAGGTATCTGCTATATCTGCATATTTTACTTTTTACTTTACAAAGTCATAAATGAAAGTATTGGTTTTATGGAATAGTAGTGTAAAGGATGCATTTAAGAATAGATATTGAATAGTGAAAAAAGTGGAGAAGTAATTTGAACTGAAGGAAGGAGAATAAGGGAACCTTTCTGAAATAACAGAGAAGCTTTGTTATTTTATTTAACGTTTTTATTGACAATGAAATCTGACTTAGAGAAATTATCTCAAACTTGAATCATTATATATTTCTTCACAATTCATCTTATTTCACTCATTAATGATAATAATAGTATTTAACTGTTGGATGTTTTAAGTGACAAAAGTGGATGAATTAAGATAATGCTTCTTATTTTACCTAGTAGCATTTTCATAAAGACAAAAAAAAGGGAAAAAAGCAAACCAAAAAAACCTTCCTAATAACCAATGAAACATATGTAAATGGTTTCAGTTGATTATGTTCTGAATCGGCTAGATTTTTGCTGATCCACAGTTTCTCTGGTCAGTCACTACTGCCACTTGTGAAACATTTGTGTATTCTGGTAACCCTTTCGAGAATTAAACTTCTAGTCTGTGGAGGAGGTTGCTGTTTATTGCTTCTGTATTTCTTTCCATTACTGCATCAATGTCCATTGTTCCGATAAAGAAGAAGAGAGTGAATATCTGAAAGGTTGCCATTTTCCCATATCAATCACCAGGTCAAACAGACTATACTCTTTTATGTACTAGCCTTATCTGTCTTTCTACACCTGTTCAATAAATTCATTTCAAATAAATCTGGAAACTCTAGCTGCAACCAGTTCCTGCCGCAACTCTAACTTACTGATGATATATTATGTGTTGTACCTATAGGTGCAGTGAGTACTTGTAATAGCAAATTGCATTGAATATTCAAAGTATAAAAATGTCTCTGAAATCTAGACAGATCTTTAATATTCAAATCCTGCTAAGATATATGCTTATGATTAAATTAAAATTCTTATGACATGTCAGTATTTCTCATGATGTTCAGTTACCTGCATATGTAAAATCAGCTACATAGGAATAAGAGGCAAAGGGCATTAAGGAGGACACAATTGCTTCCTCAGCAGGAGTGTCTACTTATGTAGGTTTAAAGCAATGTCCTCTTAGAATATGACATTCATAAGTAGATTTTAAATATATGTATCTGGACTGAGTCCATTAACAAACATTAAGCATTAATCTTCCAAAACTTACCAATGACAACTAAATGTTGCATATGTATGGTTGCCACCAGACCTGGTATGAAACTGAGCTTTACCTGTGCCTCACAGGTAACCCAGCCCTTCTGTAGTTCTCCCTCTTCTAGAAGGAGAGAGTGTTGGAAATAAGTAGTCAGTGAGTCTCTTTTGACAAAGGCCTCTTTGGCTGCAGAGTTAGGAAGCTCTTGCTTTGCTTCAGTGGTAAAAAGTGGCTTATGTCCTTGGAATGATCTAGATATTGATACTTGGGAAGTTAAGAGGAAAAGAACTTAATTTCACAAAATTAATGTTGTTTTAACTCCTCTTTATCTCCATTTATGTTCCATTTCTTAAGGAGACATGAAACATTAATAAGTTTAAAAGGGTGACCAAGGAAAAATACGTTTTTTTAATGTTTTTTAGGAGATATTTAGGTTTGGCAAATATTAAGTTCTTGTTGCATCACCTCAGCAACATGACTTCTGTATATTGAAATAAGGCTGTTTTCTTGCAGAGGATGAGAACTCCAGAGTGACTTGCTTCAGTTGCTGAGTCGAGCAAAGTACTTGTGCAAATTCATGTGATGTGATGGAACAGTCTGGGGACATGCATGAATTGTGGTTTATTATGCTCCAAATATTGGTGCGCACATATTCAGAAAGGCTTTTGATATAGACTGGCTAAAATGGCAGTTGGCTAATTTCAGTAAGCTAGAAAAAAAAAAAAAAACGCCCCTGCCTAAGCCCCGAACTAATTGGCATAAATATAAATTTTAAAAAGCATTTATTTTAAAATAATGTCACCATATTTTTCTTTCAGGAAATTGAGAGACTTCTTTGAGCATCTAGGATGAAGCACTGTGATGTCTGGTTTTATTCCTGGCACTGATTAAAAATTGCTATATTTAGAGATTGTCACTGTCTGATATCTTCTGCTACAGGAACGTTCTAGCCAGATAAGGGAGAAGACAGTTTTATCTCCTGCATCTCTAGTAAGAGATAGGCAAAACATCAGCTTAGGTGAGGAGGCAGCACTTATACATTCTTGTCTTTTCTTTCTGTCAAGATAATATCCATAAACTATTGAATCTAATTCCTCTTCTGTGACTGCAGGAAGTATTATGACCTTTAAGTCTCACATTACAAATGACACAAAATAGAAAACGAAACCCAGGCAGAAGGATTCCTGCATTTGTGACAACTCTTGACAAAACTTGTGGAAGATATTTTGTCAAAACAGTTTACTGACCATAAGTGCTGATTTCACATTCTCAAACTGCTTCACAGGAATCAAGTATTTTCTCAACTTTTCATGCTACAGTATGGAAACATTTTGTCATTTCTATGTGTTATTTGAAGTGGTAGACTAGAGGATTTGATGTCTGCTATTAATCAAAGTTCTGAATTGGCATGCTGGCCTTTTTTTTTTTTTCAGACTTCATGAAATGTCGACAAATTACAATTAACTTTGCAAATAGTGCCACTTAGGATTCCCAGAATCTAAAATTAGACCTCTAAAATAAAAAATCTTCCTTAAAGCTTTAATGCTTGGATTTTCTTGCTGCTGTTAATGTTATTAATGAACCTCAGTGTCTTAAGCTTTCTTCTCAGTTATACTTTCTCTTCTCCCCTGTGTAAAGTGTGTTCCAGATGAATCCTTTTGCCTTATTCAAGGCTATACCCATGCATTCCTTCTTTATTATGACAGACTGCAGGTGCAACTTCTGTGATTGCCAGGGACAGCTGGGCAGTGGGGCTTAAAATGCTGTGTGAGGAAGCAAAACCTTCTGTCAGTGACCTAGGTGCTCCCTCATTATATACTTATGATTGCATTTCTTTTAGGATGTGTATCGCATTTGTTGGTGAAGCTATATTTCTTACAAATTCTTTCAATTATTTTTGTAGCGCTTTTTGGTACTTGGTTAATACTTTTGCCATCTGCTACACTAATAGCATTTCTGTAGGAAATAACTATTTGAATTAAATGACTAGCAAAAAGTCTCTTTGAAAGTTTTTTCTTGACTATCACTCTTGTTTTATATGCATATCTAAGTGGTCTGTCTGTACTTAATTGGAGATGTCTTTAATTTTTTAAACTCTTTTCTTAAAAAATGCAAAATAAAATAATCTATTGAATGCAAGGATGTATAGTTAGCTGTGCTTTTATGAGTGGCCTTTCTGCCCCTGAGTTAAGGATTTCAGTTAGGTTAAGCCTGTGTTTCTACTGCACTAAACTCAGTCAGAAATGCAGTCTTTTAAAATGGAGAAAAAAACATAAACTAGAACTGCAGGTTTTCGTCTATGAATGTGTGATTGATCTCAAGTTCATTCAGCTTATAAATGGTAGACACAGTCAAGCTAAAGTTAATGTCTTTTATCTCCAGTGTTTTATTATGGAAGTAGAAGTAATCTGAATTAAATTCAAGCACCAGAATCCTGTGTCTTGAAAGTGTTATTAATATGCTTAGAAAGTATCACATAATGGCATTTTTCTATTAGGTATCATGATTTATGTGACTATAAAAGTGGTAAAAATAAAGATAGACTCAAGTGCTGAAAGCATTTGAACTCTTCATTAGTTCTAAAGCTGCAATTGCATTACTGTTTGTGAGTTCATTTATTGTGTATGGATTTGGACTGTCATGAAATCAGTCATAGTTAACTTGAACTGAAAAAGATTATAGGTGCCACGCTTAAGCAATGGCAGGCAAGTTGCACTACATAGGTTTCTAAATTGACAAGTTCTCCTTTCTAGAATAGACAGGATAGTTGTCAGACCTGACCAAAAAAAACAAAACAAAACAAAACAAACAAAAAAAAACAAGAATCAAATTACTGGTAAGTATGTTAGTCTCTTAGTTTTCAGAAGATATTCCACGAAAATATATTCTCCACTAAGGTGGAATTTTTTAACCTATCTCATCAACAGTTAACACAACACTCATATTGAAAGTGTAGTTGACTGGGCTTTATTTTAAGGAGGAATAGTGCTAAGTCTTTTTTCATCTCATTCCAAACCTGTGGAATTCAGTTTTAAAGTGTCCACTGAATTTGGAGAGTTCTTTGTCAGGTTTGTTGTGAAAAAATGTTATTCTTAATTCATTGTACAACTGAAATTGATGCAAAAGCTGAGTTTTCTGCAATACTTAATAAAATGTCATTTACTGGTATGCAACAGCTTTGGTTTCAAACTCCTTTCAAAAACACACTGCAAAGTGAGTCAGGATATTGTATTTGTTACACTTCATACTGAGGTACAACAAATTATGCCAGATTTACCAAAATGCGGAATTAACTGTTGAAGAAATTTGGCTTCAGGAATTTATATATGGTACATCTGCTAGGTCTATATTTATGTTTTAGAAAAGTGACCAAGATGAAAAGAAGAGAGCTTGCAAATTCCCTAGCTTACTGACTTTAGAAATTCTTACATCTGAAGGTAGGTCTAATCTATTCCTATATGTGTCTAAAGAAATAACCAAAGAGCAAGGATAAGATTTCTCTAATTGCAGATATGCTCTCTCCAGACCTATACTGATGGCTTATAGGAGTGCTCTTCTTTCCAGGCCTGAATTGGGTGTGCTTACCTGGGACCAGCTTCTGCTTTTTGCCACTATGTTCTGCTCAGAACTAACAAGTGTTGCAAGACAGCCTGTCACAGTCTATTTATATATGATTTCCTAGATCCTCTTTCAGCTGACTTTGCTTGTAGTTCCCTGGCCGTATCCCATAGACTCAATTTCTCTTGCGTGTCTATAGTTCTCCTCAGAATAAAATTAATTTTTGGAATGTATCTTCTTTGGGTTATGTTCTGTCCTTTGAAAGAAGAAGGGCTTCTGCCTGTGCATCTCTACCAAAGGTTTGAGATCAATACTTATATAATATTCAGTTCTGGTAGATATCAAGCCCTAATTTCAAGCCATTAAAGTCCATATACACAGGAAATTGCTGAAGTCAGAGGGAGTCTTTTTAATGGCTTTCTGGACTGGGATGCAAATATGAGTGTCTTGAAGTATCAGTTTCATCAACGAATGCCTATATGGGAGTCTCTCTTTCCTATTTAGTAAACTGATAGCTATATAATTATAGGAGCTCATTTCCAGAGGTCCAAATGCATGGTGGTGAAAGTCTCTGGTTTTGTAACAAATAAAAACATAGTAATTTCTACTGTTATTTAAAATACTACATATGACAACAATGTTTATTCTTTCTGAAAAAACGTTACCAAGAAAATGTGTTTTTGAAACTTGCAATGAATTCTTGGTTATTTATTTGTTTATTTATTTATTTTACTGCTGACTGCTCTTATGTACAAATAGAATTTTCAATTATTATTCACAAAAACAATCTTTCACTAGTATTTCATAAATTTGAGAGGAATTGTTTGTAGTACTAAAAATGCCAGTCATTAGCTGCATAGCTCATCTGTGATTTACCTGTCTTTCCAAACTGTCGTGACATTTGGTTGGTATTTAGAACCATGCTTTGCTCTGAGTATTGACATATTTCCATACTGGACTTTACGGTGAATAGGTAGAACTGTTCAGCTCTTTCTGCTACAACAGTATGCCTGGGATTTGTAAGTCCCCTTGGACTGTGTCAGTGGACCACCAAATAAATTTTAATACAGAATAATTATTTTGTCAAAGTCAGATAAAAATGAATGATGTGCTGATTAGCCCATTTTATTGCTGCAGTCAGACTCTTGCAGCTGAACAAACTTCTCAAATAATATTTTTAGTATATATTTTAGTAATAATATTTTTTAGTAAGCTGTGACCCTCTACCCTGCTACTTTATGGAAGTCTGCATAATAATACACTATGTTTCCCTCTGGGGCTTGCCTGCTGGTTTGCTGGTATAGGTACCATTAAACTTGATGGGGTTTTTTGTTGATTTCCTGAGAGTGCAGTCTAAAGTTGATATGAGATGAGTATAATTTTATGGAGAGAAAGGATTCAAGTTATCTTGAATAGTGTAAATCTAGTGCTTTACAGAACAGGGTAGTTTTTCTCCTTTGGGGAGTTGTGTGAGCATTTTTTTTTCACATTCCAAAAATACGTGAAGTTGAGTTGAGTCTGCACCATTATTCTGTTAGTGCCAGGTAATTCTGACTGGACTTGTCTATTACAGAAGATTGAGAAAACTACAGAAGATTGGGTTTTAGGGAAGTATGATCTTCCTAAAGTTGCACACTTACATTAGACCTGGCGGTTGTGACTCATGTACAAGCATAATAAATGGATCTGTTATCCTCTCATAACACCTGCCTTTTCATTTTTTCTCTATCATGTATAATTTTTACATTAAATTTAATTCACGGAGGAAGTGGAAAAATGTCCTTAGGAACCATCAAGCAAAAGTTTAATTTAATTTAATTGCATTTATTTAACGTCACCTTTCTGAGACAAAATTTCAAATACCACTGAGAACAAATAAATGTGACAATGCTAGAGAGAGACACTTGCAGAAAAAAGAGCAACCCTAAGATCTAGATGGCAAAAATGTATACTAATTAATCTAGAGGGGAAAAAATTTAAGAGACCAGTGTTTCTCCACTTGTGGATGGCTGGATTGGATGAAGTAGTAAAAATTCACAGTTTGACACAGACCTAAAACAGTGAGCAAGCACCAAACAAGACAAGAATTATCAGTTGAAAAGGCAACAAAGAGGACAATGCAAAAAGATCTTGTTACTGAACAGGAAGGCGATAATTATGTGGCTGGCTCTGTTGTGACTGTGCTTCTATTAAGTTGTTTTTAGCCTGTGTTCCCTAAGGCTTGCTTATTGCCTTCTGACTGTTTCGAGTTGGTCTAAAACAGTTATAACCTCTCCTGGAAGCCTGCCTCCATTTCTGATGTCAGATAATACCAGTTCTTGACAATATCACAACAGGTAGTCAGCCAAGTTTAGTGCACAACCTGGTAAACAGTCCATATTGTTAGCCTTTTAGAAGACAGTAAAATTAAATAATTATGGCTTACTTGGCCAGTGAAGTGAGGGAGTTGAGATAAACCAAGAAGTCCAAGGCTGAATAAGTAAACAGAGCATCTAGATGACACATTTTTTAACCATGATGTGGTATGGAAGTTAGAGTGTCCTCAGAGTAAAAGCAGAAACAAGTTGAAGAACCTGACCTTTCAGTAATTGAAAAAATGCATCTACAAGTCGTTAGAGTGATAGCTGCATCATTTCAAGGCTAAGAAGGTATGTTCCCAGTGAAGTCAGCATAGAAAAGGTAGAACTGAAAAACAGATTCATCTCACTTTTTGTCCCTTCTTGATTAGACCTAATGTATCTCATATATATATATATATATATATATATTTTTTTTTTTTTCCTGGTAATTTAAATGGTGGACAGCTTAAACCTAACTAGTACAGACAGTCCACTTCTTGCTTTTCTGGTAGGAAGTGCAATGGGAGACAGGCAGAGGAGAGGATTCCTAAAATGTTTTCCATTGTAGTACTTGAATGACTGTGGGTTTAAATACAGCTTTTTACTTTGTGATCTGTGTCTTCCTTTTTTAACCTCTTATTTATATACCACTGACTCATGTGCAAGGGAAAAATTGCAGATTTGTAAACAATGAATTTATGCTTGAAACTTTGGCCTTTACACATATGCCTTAAGCAGCCCAGGAAACTAGCAAGAGCCAGCTCACAGATTCCCACCAGTCTAGGGAAACTTTGGAGTTTTCTACCCCAAAGAGACTAAACAGTCACAATAAAAAAGCCCCTTCCTTCTTTGGTGTCTCTACAACATCCCTACATTTCATGAGCAATCCTGGGAACGGAGCTCAAGCAAGGCCATGCGAGAGACATGCTTTGCTTTGTTTCCCTGGCTGCACCTCTGTCTGTCCCTGTCCTTGGCCAGCACAGAACTGAAAACAATTTGTTACTTCATCTGAGTAGGTGAAGGGCAGACATAGAGGAATGACAAGGTTTTGAATCGATCCTTTCCATTCAGGGCTTTTCAAAAGGTGGGAGACTGAGGCCAAAATGGTGGACTTAGAAACAGTACAAACACAGTCTGATCCTCCTTGCTCTGCAAGGTCCTATTCACTACTGTCACCATCTTTAAAAAACGGTGCTGGCTTCAGTGTTAGCTGGGTTATGCTCTGTAAATCCAGGTATGCTCCAGAGATTGCAGCAGTTTCATGTTTTCTGCACATCAGACCAAAAGGGAGACTTCCCTTACCTTCAGCAGTGGATCATACAAGCATGGTTTTGAAAGAATTGAAAAATATAAACAACAAAATCTTGGAAAAAATTTTAAGGACTCTTAACCTGCTGTAGGTCAGTTCAAAATTTAACACTGGAAATAGCCTACCTCCCGTGCCGAAGAGTCTCATTTTTGCTCATTGTCTTTGTAGTGTATTTAGGCAAGTTTGTCTAAGTTGGAAGAACTATAACTTTGAAAATTCATAGAAATCTCACCACATTCATGTGGGAAACTGTTAATATAATGCATATGTTAATGTATGATGAAAGGTTCAATCTATTTTCCAACTATATTCATTTTTCTCTGTTAAATTTGCAGAATGTAGACTGTCACGGTCTTTATCTTCATGTATCATCTAGTCCTCCACTTCCTTCTGCAGTCTTTCACGTAGATAAATAGAGAATAATCCAACTCTACCTCACTTCAAGCTTACACTGAAATACACCTTCTGGCTCATTCCCTCCTTGAGTATCAGCTCTGGAGGAGTAGACATTAATGTTTCTGTGCCCAGATAAAAAATTAGTTTGGAAGCCACTCTTCCTAGCCTCCTTTACTGTAACTTCAAAAAAAAATTAAGGAAGTAAAAGAGTCATTCTTCCAGTTGTCCCTAATCTATACTATAAATGATAATTAGAAAACTCTTAGTAAACTGTTGATGTCTGTCTAAAGAACAGCCCCCTACCACCACATGGCAACAAAAAAACCCAAGTTATAGAATGGTTAATTTCAGATGCTGAAAAAATATCTCACCGTCTATCTTTAAACATGTGACAGGCTCAAATCTAAGAGAAATATCCACTCTATGACTTGACTCTTAGCTGATCTTCCAAGGCATTGTTTATCCAGTCATTAGAGCTGAAAGTCAACAGATGGATGAAGGTAGAAGTTATTACTGTTACTCTTTCAAATTACCTCAGAAAACAGAGGTAATTGTTTTAATATGCTAAGTTAATTGAAGCTTTGCAGGTATAACCATTATGTCATCCAGAGGAAAACCCCAAATCATTGTGTGCTAGTGTGTGCATATTATTAGCATGTGTGTGCAGTTATTAGCAATATCTTAATGGCACAGCCATATTTTGTAGTTTTATAAGCTGTAGGGATGTATTTTCAAAAAGAGCCTTTGAAAAAAAATCTGATAATGACACTAGAAATACTGAAGATATTTTTCCTGAATTGATTTCCCAAAGCATCTACTGGATGTAGACTGTTATGTAGAAATGAGACATTTTTTCTGCAGCACAATGCAAACTTGTTACAGGAATTTGTTTGCAAAAGGTGATTTTTAACTGGAAGGCTTAGTTCAAGTGTTTTACTTTTATTTGCAGGTGGACTTCTCTCTAACTTCCAGTTGTGAAACAGTGTTCACATAGGGAATACACATTCCTGTGGTTCCATTCATATGAAATTCATATTGGTCTCCATTTATAAGGAAAATGAAAAATTGTAGCACTTTGTATCTTAACCGTATAGGATAGTTTTGGGCTGTTTTTTTACAGTAGCTCATCAATATATTGGTTCAGGCATCAGTTATTGTAATTACATCAACATTGCTTCGAAGAAATCAACAAAACTACAGTGATTTACAACAATTGAAATTCTGACATATATGCATGTTTATTTCCTGATTATTATCTCTTCATATCTAGGAACTTTCAAGTGTAATTTAAATTTTGATATATAGCTCAGTCATAAGCAGTACAATGCCTAAGACATTAGAAGCTTTATGGGAAACAATCCACTGCTATATTCACTGCACATTTCTACTTTGCTCACCTGGTGTCATCTAGTCACATTATGGCTCCAGATCCCCACCAGTGTTTTTTTTCTCACAGGCATTGTTCCTTCCTGTTGCTCAGCTGATTGAGCCTGTTTTGGTACAACGGAATCACAGAGTCATATTCTGACATTTACTGTCCTTAGAAAAAGTAAAAATTTCCATAAAGGATAGTATTTCTAGAATATTTCATTTAAAGCATATGTTTTAGGCTCCTCTAAAGTTGTGATGTAACTGCCTGAAGTTAGAAAATTAAAAAGACTGAAGGATAAAAGGTTCCTTTTGCTTATGCCATTGTATGAAGAAAGCTGAACTACAGTGTTCAGGAAATATTTACCATTCAATCTATGAACATCTTAAAATGTTTCCTTTTTTGATGTCACCAAATTCCTGATGTCAAAACCAAGAAGATTTAAAATCTCTTTCTTTTCTCTATTTATTCCATTGCTCTGTGCAGCCTTGGTTTAATTTCTGTGTATAATTTGTAACATTCACAACATGGATGCCTAGGGTCTTCATTTTGGTGATCATCCATGAAGCATCCTAAAGATTCAGAAAGTATAATTGTAATGAACAGTGACTATATTAAAGTGAAGGTATTTTCCTACTTTTTAAATCGTCATTAATAGAGAAAAACTTGTGATCAAATAGTTTGCAGTCAAGTTCTTTTTAATTCCATAACTTTGACTGGTTTGCCTCTTGCTTTATGGAATGAAATTTTCTTTGATTTCATTGACCTTGGTATTAATCTTTGGCTCTTCTTTCAAATACTGTAACGTTAGTAGATGTTCAAGCACTAGTCTCATTCAAGGAATTTGTGCTCCTTGAAAACAGGCCAGAATTTCTGAAATAAGTTGTTTCAGATCTTGGAAAGGTAAATAAGATGCATGCCAAACTGGGGGAGGGCAGGAATCTTTAAGGAGTTCAGAAAAATAACAGTAGATATTTGCAAAACTTGTGCAAGATTTCCCAAGTTTTTCTCTCTAAGTCAGTGATTTGCAGATTGACAGGTCAGGTACTTCTAGAAGCTTTTGTTTGTTTTAGAATGTACACTTGCAGCTCTTTTGCATTTCAGAGTTTTCCTGTCACTGCCAGTGACAAATGCTCAACATCTCTACCATATTTTCTTTTCTGAATCATAAAATTTCTTAAACCAAAAAAAAAAGAAACCCTTAAGAAGAATGTGTGTTTTTGTTCGCTGCTTAGGACACATTGCGCTAAGAACATGTCTGGTTAATTTAAAAATAATGAAAAGCTAACTGGTGCTGGTAGCACTAGCTGTTACTGGCAGTACATAATAAATATGTGTAGGAGTGTAAAGTTGTCATTAGACATCCAAGATCTGAAAGATATCTGTCTTGGGTAAAAATTAATGTGTGTTTGTCTATACCTACCTACACTGAAGAAATACTTTGTTATGCCCTCTAAGAATGCCTTAAAAATAATGGTACTGGTTTTCTTTTCTTGTCTGCAAGATAGATAACCATACTGACAATAAACTGTTTCAGATAATCTATTCACAGCTATTGGGCAGTAACAACTTTCAAACACTACAGGTTGATTACAACTACAAGCAAGTGATATTCTTACTCCAACCAGTAACTTAGATACGGAATGATTCAGAGTTGGGATGATATGTATGTGTGCTGTATTCATCCCAATACATATCCAGTCCTTCTTGCTGTCTGCTATAAAACAACAGTAAGTGTAAGGGTGAGGCGAGGGCACCGCCTGGACTCCCAGCAGGGACGGATACACAAACACAAGGCATGCGATGGTCGATTTGGAGCACTTATTACCTCTGCGTCTGAGCAGGGGTTCCCCGGCGTTTTCCCGATTGAGGCAATAATGGAGCGGGGGATCCCTGGCACCGCTGACCATCGGTCCAGGGTGAGGAACACAGGGCGGGGGCACTAGATGAAGTTTTTATGTACTATACACATGCGCAGTAAGCATGTTGAGCTCATTGTTATTCTTGATTCAAGGCCCAGGTGCAGCACCACCCTGGCACAGGCTCAACTACGTGACTCTGGGTCAACATGCCCTGTTGATGCTCCTTTTCCCATGGAACGGTCTGGCTAGCTTCCATCGTCTATCTCCTCAACAGTCTTCCGCACTTCCCCATACAGTGGGGAATGATGATTAACACCTGAGCTCAATAGGTCAAAAATGATGATATAATTCCATTTTCATGCACTTCTTTTCAAAGAGGGATAAATGAAATATGTATGACATAAGTTATTAGCATCAAAGACACTTCAAAGCTTTAATGGAAATAAAAATTAAGGCAATTCATTTTCAGTACAGAGACTTCTTTACTTCCCTTTCAGCTTCTACCTTTCAGGATAGGCATTCTTCCCATAGCCTGCAATGCCCTGTTTCATTTTGAGAGTCATCTACAACTGCGGAGAGTGTCTGTTTCTCCACTGGAAGTCTTTGCCCACATCTTGTAGTTTGCTTGTGTTTTTATTTATTAGTTCATCAAAAGTATCTTAATATTTAACCTTACTTGGACAGTAATTTTCTATGTGCTGCAGGCTGAGATCTCCCTGAAGGGCTTTATACAGCTGTAGAATAATTTGTAGGATCAAGAGTCTATTAAATGAAAAAAATTCATTTTGTTCTATGTTTATAATATTAATAGAATGTCTGTATCCATCTAATAAAATCCCAGAGAGGTTTCTGTTCAAAAAACTTATAAGATCTTAACTTTAATAGAACACAAATAAAAGTTCAGTTTTTCAGCTTACTAGTACTTTGTTCACAAAAATTTAATTGCATTTTTAAAGTATGTTTGCATATTGAGGCTGAAACTAGATCAGCATGGTTTTTGAGAAGTCTTTAGACTTTTTTTAAAAACTATAATGTAGCCTTACCACACAAATATTTAAAATTATCTTTTACATTTGTATTTGACTCAGATATGTAATGAAACATCTAAGGGCAAACATTACTAGCATTTTTCAGCCTTGATTCAATAACTGTAGATCTCTGAAAAAGATTCATTTTTAATCTATTGTGAAATAGAAAAGCATCTTTCACAAGATGAGAGTCTATCAGGTTACTTTATTTACAGGGAAAAAAAAGGAAATTGTTTAGCTGGAAATCTGGAAATCCTTTGTATGCTAGGCTTAAGCAAAATTTTTATATTGGGACAAATTTCTTATGTTCAGACTAAATGTATGACTAGAGTTTATGCATGAGATATAGAAAGATGAACTTGGTAAAGGCTGAAATCTTGAATGCTGCTGAGAGCACATTTATGAAAATGTTGAGAAAACTCTTCCTGTTTAAATTTAAATTTAAAACTTTTAATGCACAAAAAGACAGTTGCAGACTAACAGTAAAAATACACTTTGGTATACAGAGTGACTAATGAAAAGCAGTGATTTTTTTTTTTAACGTTGAAATTAATAGTCTTCCTAAATTAGAAATGTTTTCCTACCCCTTGTGTCCATCCCACACTAGCAACAATTTCAATTCATGATTTCGCACTAAGTGCTATAGGATGCAAAATAGGCACCTGTTAGTAAACTGGTGTGTGCTGGCAACAATTTATCAAACTCCCACTCATATTAGAGGGACCTAATTCCTACGAGAAGTCTGCAGAAACAGTTTCAGCAGATAGTGTTGTGATCATATGCAATAGTCAAAGAAAGGATTCCTAATATAATATCTGTGTCTTGTCATAAAGCAACACTAAGGCTTACCTCCTATGCCCTATTCATTCCTGATGGGGCAGGAGAAAGAAAACAATTTATTCTTCCAAACAAAAGAGATGTCTTTTTTTTAGCTTGAAAATATGTTGCAGTTAATACATTTTGCATTAACAGAGAGTTCAGAGTTGTAGGCAGTGATGTTTTTCTTCTCAGGTTCCCAGGAGCTCAAAATAATGCCAATAACTTGATTTTTGTCATTTCTGATTGATAGAGAGCAACCTGTGTTCTGTTTGGCTTTGTAAGGCAGACTTACTTGGCAGTGTGTGTTACTAGGAGGGCAACCAATTGACTTACAGGGATGAGTAATGAGACACAGAACCAAATCCAATTAAGGAGCTCACAGTATATCTCACTGAGTAAATGAAAGTCACCAGCTTTGATAGGATATTTGGTAAACCATCCATAAATGTCGCTACCTAAAGAAACCTGTCATAGCTGTAGTCAGCATCTCAACAGCACTTTCAGTGTTCCCTGGCACCCATAGTGTCAGGAAAGCTGTGGAGCTGTAGTGTGCAGAGGGTATTTTTTTTTCCCTAGTCACAGGAGAAAGCTCTGCTGGAACAGCACTGGAAATCTGGCAGCTCCCTGCCCACACAATTCCCAGAAATAATTATGTCCTGTGAAATAAACCTGATAATATAAGGACTTGGCTAATTATTAATAGTCCTAAAAGAACAAGTCTCATAAGAACATTTTTTCTTGTTGTGGCTTCCCACTCTCTCTGGGTATTGAAGGAAGGACATAGCTTTAAACCTGATGTGTTGGAGGAGCTCAACTTCATGGCAAAGGAGGAAGACTCACACAGCAGAAAAGGAAAAAATGAGAAACCATTGTCACAGAAAATGTTTTCATCATAGTCATGATGAAAGGAAAAGTGAAGGATTCAGGAAAGAGTTGGTAGAAGGAACATAATCTCACTGATTTCTCACTAACTGGAGAAAAAATAATTGCTTTAAAAAGTATCTCTATGTTGGGTTTAGTGTGATTCGTTGCAAAAGAGCTAGACAAACTAAAAATTGCACATGCACACTGCCTATACATTTTCCTACTTTTCCCCTTTAAAATCAGTGATTTGATATTGACTGTTAAATTGTCGTCCTCACATAAACTGAAAGAAAATGCGGTTTCAAATATTTCTCTGCTGTAACATGCTTTGTCTTTCTAACTTCATAATTCAGCTGGGCTGAGGCTTCAAGCAGTAAGCCCAGCCTGGTTCTCTGAAAGGAGCTCACAGTAGCCAGTCTAAACGGTCGAATTTCCTTTTCTTGTTTGAATCCTGAAGGGTACTGCCTGGAATGCACAGAGGCTTTCATGCAATTCCTTTGACTAAATGACAGAAGAAAATAAATTTTTAATGTTGTGTTTTCACTACATATTCAGAATTCCTGAATTCTTTCCAGGGCACACTTGGCATGTTCTGCAGATGAATCAGCAATAGCAAATACATTTATTACTCAGGTTTTCTTCCAGGTGTGGAGTAGGCAGTTGGTTCCAAGATGCTGACAGACCCTCAGAGGAGAACAGATGTTTCCCACACACCAGCTGACCTTGTGTTGACATCTTTCAGTCACCTGGAGTGCTGGCATTTCTTGAAGTGTCTGTTACAAGAGCTGCCAGTAAATACTTGAGCTAGGAATTCTTCTGATCGATTTTTTAAAGAAGTACCTAGAACCCATACCTCACCTGGCATGATTATATGCAATAAGCTGTATATTGTTTACAGTCTGTGAATCTTCATGGAATTTCAGCACTAAGCACTGATTCAACCAGATAATTCAGCACCAGATCAGGTTTATGTATGCAAATATTCCCAATGACATCAGCAGGACTGGTCACAGGCTTAAATATATAGTGAGTGTTTTCATGCATCAGTCTCGAGGACATTATTTGTGTCTGAAACTTTGCTTGTAGTACTTGTTATTTCAGTTTATTTCAGGTGTGGCACACACATAGCCCATGAAAGCCCTTTTAAGTCATTTCAAAAAGTTGCTAAAATATTCCATAAGGGATGTAGTTTTGACACTCTACCCTCCTTTTTGTAGACTGAAATTTGACAGCCTGCTGGTTGTGAAGTACAATGACAAAAGTAAATGTTTAATCTGGGATGTTCTCAGCTATTTTAGGTTTTCAGAGCAAGATAAAGAGGGGGAAAAGTCATGAGAAAAGTTAAAGTGCAAAATTTTGTATTTATTATATTTCTTTAGCTCAATTATACAGCTGTGGCATTTACTTCTTAGAATACAGCCTCTGGATAGGTAGGATCAGTACATATGTACCTATGAACAGACAAACATAGTTTCTCTGATCCTAGATTCCTTTTAGCCAGCTCTGAAACAGAACTGAGAAAGAAACTTGGGGTTGGTAAACTAGCTTGGAAGTCATATGCTACTGAATATGCTTGGGGAATCTCTAGTAATTGATAATCCTGACTAGAGTTAGACTTGAACAGCAGTAAAAAAGGAGGAGCTGATAACCCAGCAGCATTATGTGGTCTAAAATTTTTGCTCACTCTTTTAAGCAGCCTTTATCCCTGAGAAGCAAAAAATTGTATTTGCCTTCCTGCAATGCTGAGCTACATAATGCATAAGCCATGTGTTAAACATTTATTCTCAGTTTGCTTTTTCCCTGAATTTCATAGAACACATGCTCAGTACAGTCATCTTCTTTAAAAGAATGAATTCAAATATGCTTCCTCTCTTCAAAAAAGAATCTACATTTTTGAGCTTTTACTGATAGCTCTATGATTCTTAGAAGGTATGTTCAAGATGAGCCAAAATCAATAGTTATTGAAAATGTAACATCTGAAAGATTGATGTAAAAGCTAGAGACAGAAAAAGTTGCTGAATATCATTTCATATTGTGGATTTTCTATCAGGTATCCTTGATGTGAGACAAAGAGCTTATGTTCAAGTGTATCCCAGTGTTCTGAGGTGACTCAGAAGACACTAATTTTGTGCCAAATATGAGTTCTTGCATAAATGTTACACAGGTCCATATGTATTGAAGCCAAGCAGGAGGAAGTTGGTTTACTGGAGAGAATTACACAGATCTCAGAGACCATTTGATGAGTGCATCAGGTGCATATGCATAAGCTGGGAAGACTGCAGTGGAAATCTTAAGAAAGTGATCTTTTTCAGCAGATTTCTGGTATTTATTTTTGACCTCCTTTAAACAAGTACCATTTCCGCTTCCGGTCACACACAAGAAAGGAGAGGCATTTGGTTTAGTTTTTAGCTAGGATTCAGCCAAAAGTATTTGTTGTTTAATCTTTCTTATTTATGTCATTGTATCATCCTCTCACAATCACAGTCTCTGTTACAAATGTATTATATATACATATACACATAAATATATACATAATACACATATACATAGAGAGAGAGAGAGATGCAGTATCAAAGAGCATCATCACATGTGTATATATATATGTATATAAAAAGATTATATGCAATAAGCCATATATATATATATATATTTTTTCAATAGAAGAGAGGTAAAAGATCCATTGAGGAATATTGGGATGATGATACTCTTTAATATTGCATCTCTAAATCTTTGGTGAAAGAAATCTATCACAAAAGAAAAGAAGCTTAACTACAGAAGCAATAGAACCTCAGGAACCTTTAAAAATAGTGCACAGTTTTGAACCTATGTGCTTCCAAATCAAGTGAGATAACATGATCAATAAGGATGACTAGTTCCACTCCTGTTTGGCCCAACCTTGGTATAGCTCCAAATGTAGTACTCTATATTAAAAAGGGGTTGGAACGCACTGCTGTTGGAAACATCCCAAACTGTAGTACATCCCAAACTGTAGTAATTTCCTCTAAGAAGGGTGTTTGAGGATTCCAGACATTAAATTTTAGACAATGCTGGTTTTTTGAGTATGTTATGAGCATGCAACTGAAACCTCCTATAGAATAAATGCACCAGACATCTGTCTGAACTTTTATTTAAATGGTTTCTTTGAAGCAATGTGTTTTCCCAAGCTAATACATTTACATAAAAAACATGTAAGAGTCTAGAATGCATCAAGGAATGCATGCAAGCTAGCACATAGAACTGTATCAGCTATATTGACCTTCTATCTCCATTGAAGATTATATTATTCTTTCTACTGAGGTAATAAACATATCATATGGAAAATAACCAATAATTGTTAGCGATAGTAAGTAGTATCGTAGCTACCATTTCCCTCTCTCACCTGGCATCGCTCATATGGGCTGTAATGGATTTCCAGAAAGTATGCATGCCTAAGTATAGAGAAGAAGCAGCTCGCCACATTATTGCAGACAGGTTATGGACTGTGATGCTTATGCCTAATTGTGATATTTAATTAAAAAAAAAAAAAGTAAAAAGCCTCCAATTCCATAGTAAGGTGTCTCTTGTCATTTAAATGGAATAATTCTCCTACTAGGCTAGAGTGAGAGCAGAATTTGCTCCTCAAATTCTGTTCTCCTTGACCTGATGATTTCTGTAAAGTTTCTGCTACATCCATACTAGGAAGCATTCCTCTTGGGAATAGGCAGCAATATAGATAGGAGGAAAAGATAGTTGAAAGGATTTTTTGCTTTTGAAGATGTGTGAAAATGCTTTAATTAGCAAAAGATACAGTCTAAAATAACTGAGGAATAAAACAAAAGCCAAATCTATTTATTCCTATCATTTCTGCATAGATTTAGTTACCTTCTAATGATTTCCTAGTGCAGACAGTTGTAATAAGACTTGTCTAGACTTGGCTAAAGAAGACATCTGGAATTTTTATGAAGAAGTAGATTCATGCATGTCTAGTAGACAGATTGCTGATATTTCATTAATAAAATAACCCCAGTGCAAAAATAAATTAGAAGTTGGATTGATTAGATATGGTCTGAGAACAAAGTCACTAGCAGTAGTTCACATGAATTTTAGGATAATTGAGGGCAACTGGATTGCCACATGGTATTAGAACTTTAGCTCTATTAGCAAACCTGTGGTTAGCACCAGCTGCTTCGAGAAAAGATGTAAGAAACCTCACATTCAACTGCTATGAAATTATCTGGCTTCTTCCTACACCCCACAAATTGCATAGTTTTCTAACATTTTTATTGTTAAGAGTTGTTTGAGATTCGGTATAAAATGTCTCTCACGATATCTACTTTAGCACTTACAATTCCAATTCAAAATACTGTTATCCACACCTGTCAAGTTCTTTTTCTAGTTTTGCTTAATTTCCTGCCTTCACTGGCATCTCATGTCGATAAGTTAATTAATTAAATTATATACTTTGTAGTGGAAAAAATATGCTTTTAATCTGTTCCAAATTTGCTGCTTCTTTGATCTTCTTTGAAGGTCCCTTAGTCCTAATTCTATGAAACAGTGAAATTATTAATAAATACTTTCTGTTAAAGTATGGAATCTTTATCCTCCCTACACCAATTTGTATTGATAGTAAAGGCTGATGATATAATAAGAGGTGAATGCAACTCATGGTAAAGTTTTCCTGTGCCATTGGTCATCTACTTCTTATGTTCAAACAGGTTTCCCTGTATATAAGTTTTTTTCCATTGCCTCTCATCCCATCACTGGATACCACTGAGAATTGCCTGACTTTATCTACCTTACACCCTCCCATCAGATATTTGTAAAGATTTATAACGATATTTATAAAGATTGATAAGATCCCCCCTGAGCCCTCTCTGCTCCAGACTGAACAGTCCCAGCTCTCTCAGCCTCATCTTGTATGAGAGATGCTTACATCCCTTTGTCATCTTTGTGGACCTTTGCTGCACTCTCTTCAGCAGATCCATGTGTCTTCTGTAGTGGGTAGCCCAGCGCTCGACATAGCACCCCAGATGTATCCTCACCAGTGCTGAGCAGAGAGGAAACATCACTTTCCTCAGCCTGCGTGCAACACTCTTCCTAATGCAGCACAGGATACCGTTGACCTTCTTTGCTGCAAGGGTACATTGCTAAGTGATATCCAACTTGCTGTGTAGCAGCACCCATGGGCCTTTCTCTGCAAACCGACTCTCAAGCAGGCTGGCGTCCAAGGCATACAGGTGGAAGACATTATGCCTTCCCAGATGCAGGACTTTGAATCTGCTTTTATTGAACTTATTTCCCTTTTTGTTATATTTACAATTTCATTATATTACATAATTTTATCTTCCTTTGTATTACTATGCAGTATCATCTTCTTTACTTGAAGTATGAAGAAACCTGTTAAATTTTGTGAATCTGTGACTTCTAATAATGAAGTGAATAGGAATACACCTCTATGAAGACTCTTTGAACCATCTTTTAGATGCTAGAAATCATGCATATACAAAATAGTGAAAATTTATAAGGCATAAACCCTGTAATTTTAAATCTATCATTCAGTCTAAGAGTTCTTCACATTGTAATTTCAGTGCTTAATGACAGGGTTGTTTATTTTCTGAGCAGTGCTCAGAAGAGAGCAAATGTTTGGGAATACAAGCCAAGCAAGTAAATGATAGTAACTTTGGCTTCAATCTATAGGTGGTATAAATTCACAATAAAGTCAATGAAACATGTTGTTTTTGTTCCTAAGGAGCTTTGGCTGATTCCCCGCCCCCCCGGGTACATCAAACAAAAAGAAAACACTGCATATGCTACATTTACAGGATTTTCTGAAAGAGTTTTCTAAATGCTTGCAGATAAAATTTGGCTTTAAGACTTTTGAGAGAAAACTTTGTGACTTCTGGGTTTTTGTTTCGATTTTTTTTAACACAGTTCTTAGTGTACATTCCTCTTTTTTAAAATCCATTCCAGAGGCTTTTCTTGCACCCTTTACTTTGTTGTCAGACCACCAGAGGCATGAATGGACTTGGCTTTCAAAGAAAAGAGAAGAAAAAAGACTGGAAGAGCTGTTACTTGGACTGGCTTTACTTTTAAGTATCAAAGTGACATTTTCTTTTCCTGATTTTTTCCTGGGAAGAGAGACTGAAATTCCATCCTTCAGTTGTGTTAGGAGAGAGAAAGTTTAGTCTTGAGGTGTTGCCAACAATACTTTACTGCTGTGATTATGAACTCATGAAGACTTAAATTACCTAGATCATATACAGCTAGAGGTGAGGATGCAGTAACACAGAGAGCATTTTCAAGATGCTTACAAAAAAAGTGGATATTCTGAGCTGAACTCTGTCTGGCAATGACTACAATGCTGGCAGAGATCAGGCCAAATAGCTTTACTTCTGGGAGCATGCATTCTTCATTTTCTCATTTCCCGTCATTTCTGCACTAGAGTAATTACAGTAACAGGAATTTCTTTTGGATTAATATAAAATATATATATGTTGACACAGAAAGATCTCTTTACCACTGCTCTTCTTTCTCATGAAGACCACAAGAGAGTTGATGGATGGTTGAGAGTTCTTCTCCGTCTCACAAAAGCATTAAAAATGTTAATGTAAACCTTTTCAGAAAAATAAGAGACAGAGGCAGGAAAAGTAGGAGGGTGATATGGTAGGAAAGAGATGGGGGAGAAAGGTTAAATTTATTTGTGAAATGCCATGCTTTTGCTCAATAAATATAATTAACAATCTGGCATTTGACTTGTGTGGAGTACAGAACAGAAGAACAAAGGCATTTTGGTATATGTATTTGTGCTGATCAACAAGGGAATATCCTTTCTTGCTCTGCACAGAGCCCTCAAACCAACAGATGTAACATAATTATGTAAATCATGTAGCATTTCTATTGCTTAGTCTGTTCTGCCGGTCATCTTCCCATCTCTCTTTTTTAGAATTACTCATTTGAATAATAAAAGTCTTTTTCTTTAATGACAATATTTCTTATCTTAGATGAAGCCTTTAGAAAAATATAGGCAAAATAAACAAAGTTATAAATACGCCATGATTTATAATAAAATTGGATTTAGTTTAAGAATGACTTTATTAGTACTTACTGTAATTTACATTATTTGATGTTTTGTTCCATTAATTTCAAGCGTTTGACTACTTTGGAGCTATCGGAATGAGAAGGGCCAGTCATCTGTGAGTTGCATTTGTTACCCAGAAGCTTTCTTCCAAGTGACTCCTTTCCTCCCTCAGCTCAGTAAATACATGTTCTGCTGAAGCATGAAGGAGAATTTCTGCAGAGCAGTGCACAGTTAGCTATAAGCTGATAGGAGGCATGTCATACCGTTTTACCTGACACGCCTAGAGTGACATCTTTTGGGGCATGAGTAGCAGCTCTTTTTTTTTTTTTTTTTTTTTTTCTGAGAAGACGCTCCATATTAAATGCCTATTAAATTAATTTTCTCTTGTGCCACTAAATTGCTGGGGGTGCACTCCATCCCACCATGCAGGTCATTAATGAAGGCATCAAACTGTACAACCTGTACAGTACAAACTGTATCAACCCCTGAGAGATGCAGCCAGCCAGCCACCAGTTGAACTTGTACTCATGATCTCCACCTTTTGAATCCAGCTGTCCAGAGAGTTTTCCAACCACCGTATCATTCCCGTACCCAGATGAGACCACCCCACAGCCAAAGTGAAACTACAGGAGACTGTCAAGCACATTACTAAAGTCCAAGTATACAACACCTACTGCTATCCTCTTGCCAACCTGGCCAGTCATCTCATCACAGAAGGCAATCAAATTGGTCAGGCATGATTTGGACTTTGTAGATTTCCAGGAACATGAAGGTATTGTGGCTAGTGTGTCTTATCTTCCCGAATGAAGGTCTTATTGCAGTACGTGTGAACAAAACAATGCCAGATTAATCTGGATAAAACAGCTAGCTAGCTATTTCAGAGCCTGTAGCATGTGCTCAGACTATTGACCAGTTCCGTACTTACACAGAGCACCTCTTTTTTCTGTTTTGTTTTACCTTGTGTAAGTAAAACTTTATTTTTATGAACTCATACATACATTTCTTAGGTACTGAAGTAGGAAATAAGTTGAACTAGAACAAATTCTGAACTCTGAACTTAAGGTCCTGAAAATAAGATGCTGTAGTAGAAAAGTTCATTTCCTCACAAGGTGCTGTTAGGTCAGTTGAGACTGACAGGTCTTGATTGCTTTGTCCTAAAGCCTATTAAGTTATCTTCTCTTTGTGTTGGTTTTA
Organism: Casuarius casuarius; assembly: GCA_003342895.1. Classification (NCBI taxonomy): domain Eukaryota; kingdom Metazoa; phylum Chordata; class Aves; order Casuariiformes; family Casuariidae; genus Casuarius; species Casuarius casuarius. The sequence continues at coordinate 301,403 of PTFA01000474.1, read as the reverse complement.
GAAAGACTGGCAATTTTAAGTCAGCTTGAGCATGAGATTTTCCTTTCTTTCTTTAAACGGGAAGTAAATGCTGTAAAAGAAAGGTATTCATTGTGAACTCTCTTGTCCCTTAGGTACATCTTTCTTTTTGATTACTTTGTTTACCCATTAAAGGACAATCCAGTTCCCCTCACTTTGGATTGTATTATTAGGATTTTATATTTGTTCATGGACAGGTTCAGCATGACAAGTTTCAGAAGCCGTGATCTTTATGTGGATTTTATTTTTCAGATAAGTGCAGAGGCAATAGAAGGATAAGAAAGATATATGAAATATATATATAGTATATTAATGTGAAAAATACATATAAGAAATATACATGATAATATCTTTGGTGAGAGCTGATCGGTAGATGTCAGAAAAAAATGGATAAACAATGTGCCCCTTTTTTTCTTCAGTCCTTGCTCTGGTACAGCCTAACATATTTGTTTGGAAGAAAAGATGCTGCAGCCTCTCTAAGGCTGTTTGTATTCCTCTCAAAGGCAATTAACTACTGCTGTCAGACTGGCATTCCCAGAAGGGCTAGTGCAGTGATATGTTATTAATGATTCTCTGCAGTAAAATGTGTAACGAATTGTGCTGTCTCATTAAACATAAAACCTTCTTTCTTGGTAAAGGTGTTTATTTAGCAAGCTGATACTGACAGTAACTGCTACCACTGGAAGTTCATTTAGTTTTTGTATGTTGGATATGAATATATATAAATGTGTGTTTAGATGTAGTTTTATACACACACACACACACACACACACATTGGTATTTTTCTAAATTACCTATAAAGGCTGGATTACAAGAAACAAATTCCGTTGTTAATATTCCAGGTGGCATTGTCAGGAACTCTTCAGCACTGAACTTTATGTAAATATATATCTATTGAGTTTTAATAGGAGGCTGATCCTTTTTTACTTGTTGTTTCTTTTCCAAAAGGATATTCCCGTTCCTGGACCCCTTTCAGCTTGCTTCTTCTTATACCATATCAAGTCTTTCCTATGTACAATTTCCTCACTTTTCTAGAAACAAGTGGTAGCTTACCTTTTTGTCATCTCCATTGTCTGGATGCAATAGAAAATATCAAATGAACAAGACAGAGTGGTTAATATTCTCTTGGCAAAGACTCTGAAGGCTAAGGTAGTTACCAAGTTGTTATTTCTCATTTCAGTACCAGGTCATATTTATTCAGACAATAGATTTAAATACAGCAAAGACATCAAGGAATTGCCTGGTAAATTTGGGGCAAACATTGGGCATGGTATCTATTCCTTGATGTGTTTCATTATGAGAACATGCAATTTTGGGTTAAAAAGCTTCATGTGATCTAGACAGCGAACAATAAACTCCTGTGCCTTCCATGGAGTAACTGTGGGTCCCAGGTGCTGTGACTGTTGAAATGCCACTGACCAGTATGGGAGAAGACAAGATTTGAGAAAACCAGTGAGGTTTAAACTTCTGAACATACTGAACTGCCCAGTTGCATTGGATGTCCCTCTGTGTGAAGAGTGTGGAGATGGAAGTTCGGAGAAACCAAGAATGAGGCAGAGAGTTGACAAACATATAGAATAACTGCACAGGCAAACAGACAGACTCAGGTTCATCTAGCAGGTCCATTCAGCTGTAATACTCAGTAGGAGAATTTGAGTGAAGTTCAGGGTGTACTTCTTACAGGCTATCCTGAAAAATCACATTGGAATACCATAGTAGGAACATCACCTAATAGTATGCGAATTCTAGAAGAGAGATGAGAAGGTTTCTTGTTACAAAATTAATTCTTTTGCCTCTTTTGTGGAGAGTGATGGCTTATAATAATGTTCCCCTGAGAACTGGAAGAGTTCAACACATTCATGCTCTCTGTTTAAGGTCACTCGATGATAATCATATGCATACAGTTTAAGCTGCTGTCAGTAATGTTGTATTTGTCTGGCAATGAAGAGAAGAAACTACTTTTTCTTAGTTTTTCTTCCAAGAAAGCAATTGAGTAATCCCATTGTCTTTATAAACCTTTTTTGTGTACTTACCATCTTTATTGGATCAGGATCAATAAGTTTAACACTTTGTAGAATCAAGCTTGTCATTTTTGATGTATGCCTTCCATGAACAAACTATGCACAGAAAATGTTGTACAACGCAGAACGGGTACAGTCCACAATCACTGCAGATGAATGCCACACCCTTTCAATACCATTTAAACATCAGTGGTGTTATTTAGTCTGTATTTCCAAGTTTTATTATAAAATTCAAATACTGAAATATGTTTTCCATCCACATATCACCATCAAATTGGAATGGCTGTGTATCATAAAACATAGACAAACTGCAGATCCAATTTTATAACTGCGTTTCAGAACTTGTTATGCTAATGTTTTGTGTTGACAGAGTTCTGAATATTATTCAACTAAGAGTCCAGGAGAATTAACATAACTGGTAAATGTAATGCTGAAACCTCCTTCTCATTGTTAAAAGCTCAGTCTTCTTTTTTCTTCATTATTAATCAAGACAAAAGGCTATATATCTGCCTGTGTGTTACCATCAGCAGACAATCTTCTGAGTTTCTTAGAGACAAGCACTTTTACTGTATGAGTTAAGAGGGACTGGAGTGTAGCAGACTAGTGGAATGCACTGTATTAAAGACACCAAGAGGAAAAGATGAGAACAACATGAGAAATGCAGTCAGTGTGCCAGCACGTCTGGGAACAGTCTAATTATCAAACTGAAGAGGCTGCAGTGCTAACTATATGCTCAGCATGTTCTCCTTGCCTCAGGGATATTACATCAGCAGTACAATCAGAGAAGGAAACTCTTGTGTACTGGCTAGTTCACCTGCAAATTTCAGGCTGAGTCTTTTTTGCATGTTTTTTTCTTGTAAATATGCTGAATTGGAACTTCTGTGATTTTTTGAATGAAAACATGGGAATAAAAACTAATTATGCTTGTTTATGAAAGCTGGTGGTATGAGGATAGAGTCATCAAAATCAATAAGCAATGGTATCAGAACTGCTTACCGTATGAATTGGGATTGTTTCTCTGTATAACCACAGAACTGTCCTAATGTGCTTTCTATTAATTGTCAAAATTTTCTTTAATTTTCTCGAAACCCTTTCTTTTTACTTTAAATACTGGCAGAAGATAGGATGTGATCACATATCAATAATGTTATATGTAAATATAATATGATAAATTCATCTTTGTCAGTTGCAATCCATTGTTTGTATTAAATTAGTCCTGGTATGAATTTGGCTCAACACATAATGTTTATGCAGAACCTACTTAGCACTGTACACATAAACACTATGACAACAAGGCTTTCCACAAGAAAAATGAGCTCCTATTATAATACCCATCATCATGATTGCAGCTTCTATAACAGAGCTGTGATTTTAATGGCAGTTATGTAGTAAGTATTTTCTCAAAGGCCAGAACCTATCTGCAGTGTATTATTGAGACCCAGATGCTATACAGACTTGCTATTAAAAAGAGCAAAACTCTACAAATTATGTCACCTAGAAAACTAATTATTTTATTTGCTTTAATTTGGTAGTTCTTTAATCACAAAGTCACCTTTCTTCCCTTTATTAAAGATTGTTAATGTTCAGTGGACTCTGGATTAAGATCCTGGTGCTTCCAGAGGCACTCTGCATAGTCAGTGATCAATTTCTTGAGGATTGTCGGTAGAGCAAAGCCTGGTGGTTAACTTGATGATTAAAGCAGTCTGACTTCCCCTTTGGAACTGTGCCGGTTGTTGCTATTGGGTTGAGAATTCTTTGCACCAAATCTCTGTCTGCCATTGAGCACTAAAAATTTTTTTTAGTTTTCTTCAACAATTTCAGATATTGTCCCATTCCTGCAAGTGTGGTGATTTGCCTGTGGGAGGGTCTTCTCCCATTGTACCAGTGCCTGTTATGTGAACAAGTTTTTGTTAATTTTCACATATAGTCTCTTGAAAACAGTTCTACTATATTATCTATGCATTTATGCACTTCTTCAGCTTGCAGACAGATGTATTCCTTGTAAAAGATGTAACAATATAAGTGTTTCACTATTTGCTTTAAAAAAAAGGATTAAGAAAGCTTTATCATTATGGAGGAAGGAAAGTTAAAGATATTAGCAATGTCAATGAAATATGTTACTTGAAATGCAAGTAAGTATAGTCCCATACTCAGGAAACCTTACTGTTAAGTTCGCCTGAGCAAAGAATATGCTAGTCTAGGTTCTTTGGTCAGTATTGGTAAATACTTTTGCTCAGAGTAAAGTTTAACCATATACACCTGTAGAACTTCTGCTTGCATCTGCAAAGTAAATAGAATGATTATAAAAGTCTTGGGATAAATATGACTTTCTAGTCTAATTTTTGTGTAGCAGCTAAAGATTTTAGAAATAGAACAGAAGTTTGCTTCTAAACAGATCCTGACCTCTGAAACAGATTTAAAGTAGGGAATTTGAGCAAAGATGCTCTCCTGGTACTGGAAATGCCAGCAAGAAGTCAGAATCTTGATCCCACCAAGCTCTGCAGCAATGGTATTCTACTGGCAGTATTCTTCTAACTGAAAAGGATATTAATATATTACTCTTGTTCCTTTCACTGTAGAGGAAATTGGTAGGAAATTGTGCTTCCAAGAAATATGTAGGAAAAGCACTGTATCCACACCACTGTACATATAGAAGGTGACTTGAGAATTATACACTGCTACGCTGCATCCAAAACTGCCAAGTCTGAAGAGATTAAGGATGGGATTATTATTATTATTATTATTAAGGTAATAGTACATGGCCAGGGATATGCTATTGTGTTCTGCTCATTTTAAGTTGCTGGAGAGAAAAGTGACATCTGAGACTAGTATTTCAAAGAAAGAGTTGGTGGAAGCAAGGTGTAATGGGCACTCCACTACTATTCATCTAACACTTATCTTTTTGAATAAAAATACAATCACAACATTAAAGTTAGATGAGACATAGATAGTTTTTATTTTTAGGTGAAAATTTGACTGGACAGTAACAGTCCAAGTAGCTGAAAGCAAACGGGTTAATTTTAAAACATACAAATTATGAAAATAAAATTCACTTGACAATTTGAATTGCTTGAATGATCATTACTGTTGCAACTAGTTCTAAAAATCAGAAGTAACAATTTTAGTGGACAGATAAATATCACAGAAAGGATGTCATGAAAGTGGTAAAAGTTTTTTCATTTAAAAACTGAGCATTAAAGATAACAAACCTTAAAGAGATTCACGTGATTATTTCAAGGAATCGAAAGAAATGCTTGTTGTAAGTGTTGCTGTGGAGTTAAATAGATACAATTCATTTGAGTAGCTGCAATGTGCAGTATTTATTCAAAGAGAAATGAAACTTAGAATGAAGATAAAAGTACTTTGAATTCTAAATCACAAAGAGACCAGCCTAGCAACTGTTTCTTTAGAACTACATCTGTCTAGCAAAGGTCTTGAGCAGAAATTCTATACTAAGCTCTTAAAATCTGAATTTTGAGAAGGTACTATAACTTGAAAAATTCAATATATTAAATTCCATTAATATATACAAGTTATTTGAGATATATAAATATTTATATTAAAATATATCAAATAATTAAAGATGAACCTTTAGTAGTTAATAGTTTTCGAAAAGAAATTTTCAGGGAAAATCTAGAACAATATTTCCACTAGAAAAGTCTATCTTTCTTTAGAAAAACGTTCACACTATTTGTGCTGTGTAGGAAAGACATGAATTACATCTCTGCTCACTTAATACCCTTTGATACTGCTAGTATGGTGGAAAAAGTGACTTCAAGCTAAATAAAAGGTGATTAAAATGGTTCAAAAATGCCAACGCTATGTGGCTCCCTGTACCTATACCATCCTTTATATAATACTTTAGCAGCAGTATACTTGCTATAAAGCCCACTTTTTGTTTCCTGTTCATCTTTCAGTAGAATATAAGTATGTGATATATAATGAATGTTTCTTCAAAGGTACATTCCAGTAGCTCATCAGCATATATCAGCCTTTTGGCTGTATCACATCTAATACACACTGGCCAGCCAGGCTTAATCCTGTCATTGCACCTTCTCTTGCAGCTGGCTACCCAGGACACTTCCTGGATAGTGTTTTTCATCCAAGGCTCTCTTAGCTGTGTTGGAACATCAGTTGGTTGCAACACCTCTCTCAGGTAGGTATTATTATACCATTTTGCAGATCAATGAACTGAACCACAGAAAAGTCACATAATATGCTAAAGGTCATGGTGAATGTCAGTGGCAGAGCTGAAAACAGAATCTGTGTTCTAGTGCTAAAAACTAAGCTACTTTAAGAAATATTTTTCCAGTAGAGTAGAGATAGGCATGGTGAATGAATGCATTATCTATGAAGAATGTAGAAAAGACGGTTGGCTGTCTTAAATAATGCATTCCTCAGATCCACTCTGTGAAATAAAGCTGAACTCATTTACACCATTTTAAAAATTGATTTAAATATATATATATTTCCCCCATAGGGCAAGAGTATTTATTATCCTTTTATTCATCATGGATATATGGTTTGGAAATGTGCAAGTCTAGAAGTGACTGGTAACTGCTGTATCATAAATACTCCACAGAGATGTACTTATTTTCCAGGATGCTGCAGTCTCATAGTAATCAGAGGAAAGAATTGACTTACAATAGTTCAGTGGGTTTTTTTCATTTTGATGAGTAACAGTTGTGAATAAAATTGACAGAAATAGCTAAAACCTAGGTTTTTGGTTATTAACAAATTCACTGTGAATTGGAAATAGAACAAGTCTGTGAAACTACTTACCATGTCTTGGAAGCCCCATCTGTGTTGTCTAAACTTATATTCTTGTCTCCAATTTTGTTTTGTTTTCTTTTGGGGCCGCTTGTTATCAGTGTATTGTATTGAAAAGAGTTTTTCTCAGTGGAAGATATTTTGGGATTCAAAGCTAAATCATGATTGTTGCAGTGAATCATTACTGCCTTTTATGAAATGGTGAAGGGTCTCTGTGTACGTTGGGTCACACTCCTCCTGTACCTGTGTTCCTCACAGGTCTTAGCATCCTGTATCTGCAGGGACTCCTAGTACATACAGAGTTTGTAATTTGATTTCACATGTGAGCAGCCAGATTTTCTGCCTCCTTCTTATTAGCTTTGTTCAAGTCTTTTTTATTATTATCTTTCTTTAATTGATACTTTTCTCTGAATTTCTCCCTTTCTTAGCATTTGAATAGAGTAGGTATGTTATTTCCTATACCTGAATGGCAGTGTTTTTATGATAGAAGTTTTAGCAGACGTGGAAAGCATTTTCTAAGAAAGTATTCAGTCTAGATAAACAAGGTCACAAAAACACGGAAAAAATGGTAGTGGTAATGTCAATATTTATTTTTGCACCAATAGCATTATAAGATGTGGAAGCAGTGGCAGGGACAGCAATCTGAAGAGAGTTTTAGGCAGGTTTTGCCTTTGTTATAGATTATTTGCCTTCATTTTAAAATCCTAATATATATGGATGCAGTGCTATATTTTATTTAATTGGTTTCAAGTACTTGAAGCAGGTAGGTGAGGTTATTCATTTTTCAGACTGTCTTTGTATTTTATTAGTGCTTATTTTAATACAATTCTAGAAAGTAATACACTATACATTCTCCTTGCAATTTAAAAAGCCCACAAAGGTGATGTATGTTAGCTTTTTTTTTCCAGTTTTCAGAACAACAGTAGTTTGATGGTGTCCTGCTGAATCTACTTTAGCACTGTCCTCAGAATGTTGTAGAGCAAATCTTTGTGGGCTAATATACTTCCTGTTGTCACATTTCCAAAGTGCATACAGACAGGTATTTAAAACCTACATTCATGTTCTTGCACAGGTGGGGTGGCTGGTACCTGGACAACCATGCTGAGTCATTTTGTAGATTCCCATCTTACCTCTAGCAGAAATTGTCACTTTTTTGCAATGTGAGTCTTAAGAGAGATTACTCACACTCCAAGCTTCCTAATTATGGCCCCATTCACCTTCCTATGGGAATTATCACAGTTGGGCGTGGGAAAAATATTACATTAGATTTTTATCAGGTTGAGTACTTTGAATTAAACTACTGAAATTGATTTTTATCTTCTGGGAGAGAAAATAATAGCCAGGATGCTTGTTCTATCATTTTTCTGCTCTCAGTTGTTCTGTACTTCTGTTCTCAGTGTGCCTCCTTATATTTCAATGTTTCTGTATCTCAGCCTCCACCAAGTCCCAGACACATGCATGGTCTATCCACTTTAGCCCTGCTTGACATTCTTTTCACCAAAGACATTGCTCATCCACACAAGGGGATATGTTCTCTTCTTGCTTTCTTCCCATCATGTATGAATGTTTCTCCTTCACTTGTATCTCCGTTCCTCCTACTTTCTGTTCCTGCTTATTAGTGGTAGCTTGTGGCTCAGATTCCATGTACAAGCTCTTCTTTCCTGCAGTGTGTGGTTGACTGACAACGATGATTAGGCTTTGGTTTCTGCAGTCATTTGTTTCTGTCTTCCTAATTTGTTACTAATTAGCTGTCCCAGATAAGGGAGCTCAGAAAGCTCTCTTCACCATTTGTGTGTGCTCAGCTTTACATATTCTCAGCTCCTCCTAGGCAGCTGTAGAAGTTATTGGCTAAAAAGAAAAGGGACACCTCCACATAATTGGCCAACTTGCTATGCACACTGCACCATTTAAGAACTGCTTTCACATGTAGAAGATTTGTCTCAGACATATTAATTATTAAGTAATTAAGCAGCTCCTATCTGGAAAGAACAGGTAGTAGTCTGTTTTATGAATTCTGCTTTATGAAAGGTTTTTATCATTCATTTCTCTCACACCAGAACTAGTGAGACCTTTTGAGAGCAGTACTAGTAAAATAGTTTGCCAGGATATAGTGCTGGACTGAAAGTCTCATTTAATAATGAGGTAATATTATTGATATTCATTATGCTAGCACTATTCCTCAGATTATGCTTGGGAGACTCTTGCTGATTTCAGTAATTTCTTATTAAAGATTACAAATTTGAATAAATCTTTTGTCTCTGTGTTCACTGTCCTTATAGAGAAATGAGAATGAGCATTTTTTTCATTCAGAGAATTTCCTGCAACGTTTCAGTATGGCTATCTAGCTTACACTTGAATTCAGTTTTAAACAGGAGAGAAAGATTTCCATAGCTTAACAGTAAATAAGTGCATCTCCAATACATTACATTATGTAGTAACTATAAATAAATGGATTAATGGTGATCTACACTGGGCAAGATTCTGGCTTATACAAGATGGCCTAAAAGCCAGCACCTTTAGCAGAACCTGTTGCTCTGTCAGTATTCATTCTTCCAAGCTAGTTCTCAGTTTTCAGAGTCAGTTCTGATTCCTTGTGTAAAACATGACACGAGAAGTCAAATTGTCAAGTAGAACATATATTCTGAGTGGATTTAGAAAGGAAGAGTTTTGCTGATAAGAATTTTAGAGAGCAGCTGGGCTGCTGGATTTTGAGTGGATCCTGCTACTGTTGTCAGTAATTCACTAGTCCATTGCAGAATCAGTATCTCTTCAAAAGCACTGAAAATGACTTAACGCCTAATGAAAGGCTGTAAATGACCCTATAATTCCTCTGGATCTTTCTCACTATTCACACAGTAATCACCATGTTATTTTTTATCACTTTCTGCCAAACCTAATTTTCCAAGACTGCATAGATTCGTTGTTACTGGTATGTCCTACATACAAGTCCTTGTGCACACTTTAAGAAAAAAAATTACTCTTTCCAAATGCCATGCTCAATTTATGTGAACAAAGTCTCTATAAGTGCAAGTATCTTTTACATAGCATTGTCTTCACCTCTTTCCAAATCTTGTGTTTTTGCCATTCTTCAATCTGTAGCCACATGAAAAGAAACAAGGGGCCACATTCTGTGTTCTGTTCCACCAAGATAAATTATCGCTTTGTGGCAGTCTTCTTTGGGACTTGGCTGTTATAAAACTTGGAATAAATGATAAAAGAATGTGGCCAATTAATCTGTGTCTAGGCAGCTTTTTTCAAGAGCTAATAAATATCTGTGATTAACTGCTCAGCAATGTGACTAGAGGACCAGTGATCTAGGCCAAACAAAAACACTCAGATAAACATCTGCTCGGGAGAGGTGGAATCTACCTCACTAAGCTGGGCACAAGTATGATGCTGGCTGACATTGCTGTGGGTGTTTGCTACAGGGCGCTTGATCAGGAAGAAGAAGTAGATGAGGCCTTCTACAGACAGCTAGAAGCAAACTCATATTCACAGGCCCTGTTCCTCACAGGTGACTTTAACGACATCAATACCTGCTGGACAGCAACGCAGCAAGGCATAAAGTGATGGAGGAGCCAACGAGGAGAGGCGCGCTCTTGTGCTGAACCTTGTACTGACAAGCAAGGAAGGACTGGTTGGAGATGTGAAGCTTGGGGGCATCCTTGGCTGCAGTGACCGTGAGATGGTGAAGTTCAGGATCCTGCAAGGAGGAAGCAGGGCAAAAAGTTGGATCACAACTCTGGACTTCAGCAGAGCAAACTTTGTCCTCTTCAGAGACCTGCTTGGAAGAATCCCTTGGGAAAGGGTGCTAGAGAGAAGAGGTGTCCAAGAAAGCTGGTTAATATTCAAGGATCACTTCCTCCAAGCTCAAGAGTGGTGCATCCCAAAGAGCAGGAAGTTGAGGAAAGGGGGCAGGAGACCTGCATGGATGAGTAAGGAGCTCCTGGCAAAACTCCTGAAGAAGAAAGAAGAAGGAAGTGCACAGAAGATGAAAGCAGGGACAGGCCACTTGGGAGGAATATAGGGATATTGTCTGATTAGGCAGGGATAGATGGGGTTAGAGATCATTTAGGAAAATCTGACATCCACAAGTCCATGGGCCTGGATGGGATGCACCCATGACTGCTGAGGGAGCTGGCAGACGTCATTGCTAGGCCACTCTCAATCATCTTGGGAAGGTCATGGCAAATGGGAGAGGTGCCTGAGGAGTGGAAGAAAGCAAATGCTAGTCCAGTCTTCAAAAAAGGCGAGGAGGAGGACCCAGGGAACTCCAGGCCAGTCAGTCTCACCTCGATCCCTGGAAAGCTGATGGAGCGGCTCATCTTGGACACCATCTCCGAGCACACGAAGGAGAAGAAGGTGATTGGGAGTAGTCAGCATGGATTCACAAAGGCAGATCATGCTTGACCAACCTGATGGCCTTTTAGGATGGATTGACTGGGAGAGCAGTGAATGTTGTCTACCTTGACTTCAGCCAGGCTTTGGACACTGTTTCCCAAAACATCTTCACAGATAATCTCAGGAAGTGGGGGCTAGATGAGTGGATAGTGAGGTGGACTGAGGAGTGGCTGAATGGCAGAGTTCAGAGGGTTGTGCTCAGTGGTGCAAGGTCTAGTTGGAGGCCCATAGCTAGCGGTGTCCCCAGGGGTCAATACCAAGTCCAATCTTGTTCAGCTTACTCATCCATGACCCAGATGAAGGGACAGAGGGCACCCTCAGCAAGTGTGCGGATGATCCAAAACTGGGAGGTGTGGCTGGTACACCGAAGGGCTGTGCTGCAATTCAGAGGGACCTCAACAGGCCAGAGAGATGGCAGATGAGCAGCCTCGTGAAGTTCAAGAAAGGAAAGTGCAGAGTCCTGCACCTAGGGAAGAATAACTCTATTTTTCAGTACAGGCTGGAGGCTGACCAGCTGGAAAGCAGCTGGGAGTCCTGGTGGACAACAAGTTGAGCATGAGTCAGCAGTGTGCCCTTGTGGCCAAGAAGGCCAGGGGGATCTTAGCAATGTGCATAACTATCTGAAGGGAAGGTGTAAAGAGGATGGGGTCAGACTCTTTTCAGTGGTGCCCAGCAATAGAGTGAGAGGCAACAGCACCAACTGAAACCCAGGAAGTTCCATCTGAATCTATGGAAAAGCTTCTTTACTGTGAAGGCGACTGAGCATGGGAACAGGTTGCCCAGAGAAGTTGTGGAGTCTCCATCCTTGGAGATATTCAAAAGCTGTCTGGAAATGATCCTGGGCAACATGATGTAGGTGACCCTGCTTGAGCAGGAGGGTTGGACCAGATGATCTCTGAAGGTCCCTTCCAACATCAACCATTCTGTGATTCTGTGAGAGCAGTGGAGTCTCTCAGTCTGTCCTAGCAAACTGCATATTTGATTTCCAGAGGTTCCAATTTCACTTGTTTTTATGAATAAATCAACACATTTTCTGTACTTTGCAGATAAATAAAAAGTTTTGTGTCCACTGTGCAAATCAGCCTGATCTTGCAAAATATTATTCAATAATTTATATGGTGTTTCAGTATGAGAACAGGTACTTCAGTGGCAAATGTGCTTCCTGTTTCCCACAAATGTATGCTTTGAATGAGATTTATGTCCAATTAGTACTTGTCAAGCATCAGTAAACTCAGTCTTTTGACTTGGCCAACATAGTGATGTCAGTTGGATAGTGACAACTTCTGTAGAGGAAAATTGAGCACAAGTTCAGCTTTTGTTTTACCATTGCCTGGGTTAAGTTTATTCTTGTAACATACACAGTGTTATCTCTTATTTCATTTTTAGATTTTTGTACAGGGCCTTTCCAATTTAATATGCTAGGCCCTGGGTTTTTTTTACGATTAGTTCAAGATTTTTGTTTTTTTCTCCCTATATAGTGTGTCATACAACAGAGGATCTAATCTGGCATTTGGACTTGTACTTGACTGAAAATTTTGGCTTCTTTTTGACTTGTTAACGGGCCCAGACTCGTAAATCCTTGCTTATTTATATGTACTGTACTGAAGTTAAATTTCTGTTGGCGGAATTTTGTGATTAATACCTAATCTGGATTTCAGCATCTTTCCTGGATATAAATGGGATGTTCCCTTCAGACACAAAAGAGATGAAAACTAAATACGAATATGGAAAATGAAATCTAACAACAACAACAAAAAAAGTCTATTTAAAGGCTGAAGCATTGGTCTGATAAAACAGATCATGGCCCTGGCTGATTTATGATTTCACAGTAATCCTAATATCATATCATATGCCTTGCTGCATTTTTTTTCTGTGAAGTTACCAGTCTTCTGCAATTCCTGACTGACATTGAAGGCTGTTATATCCAGGAGCAACGAGCTGCATGCTTCTTGTAATATAATTTGACTCCAATGAGGAACTGTTAAGAATCAAAATAAATGTCTTATGAAATTTCATTCCTGGTTTTGCAGCTATGGCAAATTTGGATGAGGATAAGTAAACTTAAGATACATATCCAAGCCTTTGGTACTAATTCAAAATAAATGTTTCATCCTTTAATAGTTTGCCCATTGACAGTTTTAATATTTGATGTTCCTTCTGTTATCAACATTTTAAAAAGTTACCTATTTTGTTTTGGAAGTGTAGTTAATGGGAAGACAATTTGTTTATTACTGGCAGCTCTCTCCATTTTCACATATCCTACAAGAAAATGAAGTAACTTCTGAATTAAAGATTAAAGAGGTTACTGACTAATACAGATGAGAATCACGGAGAGTCATTTATCAGAAGTTTCAATTAGAAAATATTTCATCTAGTGGAGGAAAAATGTTTCCAATTGTCAGTTATTTACTATTGTAAAACATACTAACAAATTATAGAGCTCTTTTTATGACTTCACCTATCCCTTTGGATGATAATTAACAAATGGTTCTAATCATGTCTTATGCTGTGGCCTTAATCCATGCTTGATAACATCTTTCTATGATTCTAGCAAAAATTCATTTCTTCTTTAATTCTCTGAAAGTACTAAAATATCTCTTTTTCCCCATATCCTTAAACTGTAGCTCCAGATTGTAGCCAGCATGTATCAGTTGCTGTTGACATCAGTTGCTGTTAAAGTGTCCCAGTGAAATAACTTAGATGAAAAAATCTATTATTTAAAATGTATTATTGTCTTAATGAAATGATTTGGCTTTCCTGAAGCTACTAGGTAGCACGTCAAGAATGCAGCCCAAGCATTGTTTATATTCCAGACTAAAATATCTGTCCGTTATTATCTCAGCTATCAGGTTCTGAAATGTAAGCAAAATGAACCAATAATTCTTTAGTTATTAACTCTGCTCTACCAAAGAAAATGGTATTCTTTCCAAAAATAAAAAAATAAATAAACTGCTAGAATGCCCCAGAGCATTAATTGACCTAGAAAATACCATCTTTACTCTTGAACAGAAAATCATAGAGCTGATTTTCCATGAACTGCAGCAACAATCTGCCTTTTATATTGTCAAGAATTATTAACTTCCCTTTCCTTAAATTTCTGTCATTTTGTCATCCAGATCTGCAACACTGTAAAGATGCTTAAGGCTGTCTTTCCTGCTTCAGTTTTGATGTCAGCTAATGCACAGAGGAACAAAGCATGAAGACAGCCAACACACATAACTGTAACAGTATCATACATGAATTCTCTGTGAACCCATTTCTGTCTATTCCTCATGCAGCTGCGCAGCGCAGAGTGGAAAACAGTCATCTATCTCAATGTTGACAAGTAGAATTTGAGTTGCTGCTTCAAAATAGTGTTAGGCATGATTCATCTTAACTTCTTTGTCTGTGGGACAGAGAGTTTCCCAGGCAAATCAGAATGTAGGGATCCTTCTTCCCCACCAGTCAGTCTTAAGAAAAGTGTTATGCTCTCTTTTAAGGACTGTAGGAACTTAAATGTTCTGTTGCATGAACAGGAGATGTAGGAAATACACTCATTTGTCTTGCTTACAGCACAGGTCACAAGTCACAACATAGCCCTCACAAATGTTATGTATGCTAACATTTAATTCTCTTTGAACAAGGTTATTAAATGAAAAATATGAGCATTCATCTGCAGAATCAAAGTGCGACCTCTTCCCAGTGAACAGAGTGCAAAGGTAAACTGATCTGTAGCTCTTCTGGCAACCCCTCCTACCAATGGTAATTTCTAAAGGCTGTATTAGCAAAGAGGAAGATCTCAGAGAGGAAAAAGGGTGTGCTTGTTTTCAAAACCAATGAAATGCCTACTTTCCACTGAAATAAAGAGAAGGCAGGTACTTAAAGGTCTGGGGGCATTTATTTAAGTACCCCTCTGAACTTTTATGTGTCTATAGACTTTAAAATATCTGTCCTGTAAGTGCCACTGGCTTGTAAATGCTACTAGCTTAGGAGCTTAGTCTTTTTATTACTTCTTTCCTCATGGCAATGTCAACATTTTGAATGTTCCCATGCTGTAGGCTCCCTTGCACTTTATTATTCAGATGTAATCAAAGCCAAGATTTATAACCATAACCCACCACTTCTAACCATTTGAGGTTTGTTAATACAATCATCATTCCCCATGTTTCAGATAACATAGCAATTTTAACACAGGTTAATAAAACCTCTCATCTGTAGTAATAAGGCTGGTAGACTTTTCAGATAATATGAGAAGATTTAAAGCAAATGGGAGACTGAATGTTCCTGGCACTTTGAGTCACTATAAATAGCTCACTTAAGTTTTGATGCTTTTCTCAAACCTTCATTTTACTATAAATTTCACTTTTCAGTTTAATAGGACTTTGAGAGCAGATGGGAGTAGTATAGTCCAAGAAAGGATTCTGTTCAGGATCCAAGTCCTTTTTCACTCTTTTTTTTTTTTTAATTAAAACTTATGTGACTCCATTGCCCTGTGTTTGCCATACTTACATTCAATCATTTTCTTATTATGTATTGCCCTGCACAATTTCTGTTAATCAACGGAGACTCTTTTTCTGGAGAAAAGCAGAGATACTGCAGTGTGAATGGAGACATATTGGAAAAAATAATGTAAGGTAATATTAAATACTGTTCATTCCTAGGGAGTGGCCAAATATACATAATGAAATATGCATAATGAAATACTAATTCTTCACTGCTCCTGTGCTTTTCTCTAATGCTTCCTCGAAGGAAACTTGAGTGTGGTACTTCCAGAGTAAGAGTAATATATTGCTCATAAACCTGGATGAGTTAACCTATGTCCTAAAGAGCTTACAGCATAAGCAAGTGAAATTGCCAAAAAGAGCCTGTACTGTTTCTGATGGAAAGACCACCTTTTTTTTCCCCCAGCTGTCTTGCTGACCATAGATTAAATATACTTGCATTGCTGCTCCTTGTTTTTTTCTTGCTCTTCTGCTGTCATTTCTCTTCCAAATGTAATGCTTTGTTTATCCAATGCTTGGAATAGTAGTGTCTTGGTATTTGTGTGCCTTTGCCACAAATAACGAATAATAACAGTAAAAAAGAACAGGTTTGGAGATTTATGAAGATGCAAAATGTCCATT
The DNA here is from genome assembly GCA_003342895.1 of Casuarius casuarius. Taxonomy (NCBI): domain Eukaryota; kingdom Metazoa; phylum Chordata; class Aves; order Casuariiformes; family Casuariidae; genus Casuarius; species Casuarius casuarius. Next base: position 285,091 of record PTFA01000474.1, on the reverse strand, counting down.
ATCTGGGTAGTACCCTAAAGTATAGTTTGGCACTGGACCATCTTGATACTCTTTTAGAATCATACTGGATTATATCATGTTGCTGTTCTTATTTCTCCCAGCCAATATTTCTCTACTGTTTTCTTCTTTTGGATAGTTATCAGGCTCCTGTTGCCATGGTATCCAAGTTCCTCCTCATATTTTATGTATTTATCCTCCTAACTGCAGTCATATCATGTTATTATTACCTTTATTATTTTAACCATGGCAAAGAAAAAACACTAATTTACTTCTATACAATCATAAAGGGAGTTTATGTTCTAACATGGATTGAAGCTTCAGTACCGATGTTCTTCATGATATTTTAGCTGCTTGATCATCTCTCATGTAACAGCTGCCCTGGTGGGAGCAAAGTGAAGTTGAGGGACTGTCTCTTCTTATTCTTACAACCTAAGATGTAGAAACTGCTGTATTAGTGACCTACAAATAGTTTTCCAGAAATGACCAAGGAGATATTTTTTGTTTTTGCATACATTATCAATATCAACACTGTTAATGACAACTTCTTTTGTAATATCTGCGGAAAGGAAATTGATATAATGTGCTTTTTTATTTCCATTTTACATTGATTTTCATGAAGCATTCTTCTTCCAGGCATTATCCTCCAATATTTCTTTTTCTTTTCTGTTTTCCACTTTAAAATATCTAAAATCTCAGTGCTTCATCATTTTTCCTGAGAGCTGCATGCTGTATACATGAGATATCAACCTTTCTCCTGTGCTTTCACTGATATCACCCTTATGTTAGTCTTTTCCTCAAACTGGACTCTCAAGTCATTTTTTTTGCAAATTCCATTTGTTGTTGTTGTTGCTTATCAGATTGTTGTCATTCCTTACTTTTACTTTACTGTTTCTAAAGAATTTAAAATAACATAGGTAGCTGGCAGATTATAGGCTTACCACTTTCAAGCCAGTATCAACCCATCAAAAAGTGTCATAGACACAGTTACAGAGAACAGCACTGAAGAGTTCTTTCCCACTAAGCAGAGCTGCTGACTGAAATTGTTTTGAAAGATCTATCTTTTAAGTGAATTGCAGATCTTTCCAAAAATAAAAAAAATTAGAAGCCTCTCCCTATAACACTCCAGAACATTTTATTTAAATGAATAAACTGATTATTGCTCTATTAATAACTATAATTATTTATCTGCAGTGTTAGTTTCATTTTATTTGTTGATATGTATATATTTTTCTATATTTTCATGGCTATATACAGACACCATCTGTAAACATAGTATAAAAGATCTAAAAGCAATCAGGAAATATCTATTTAACTGTATTCTTTTAAAGACTTTCATCAGTCTAATATCTGAGCACTGATGGATTGCCTAGCTGACCTTCAACTACGTAAAGTAAGGAAGTATCATTAAACTGAGTTTCAAAAGGGCGATGTGAGTGTCTCTGAAAATACACAATAGGAGTGTGTCTGATCAGGAACCATACCTCCCATGCTGTGACGAAGGCAATGTGTTAATATACTATGTATTCTCTTAGGACAGATTTTGGACCATTTCAAGTTATCGAAAGTGAGGAAGGCCCTGTGAGAGGTGGTCCCCCGGGTCCTTCCTCAGAGCCCCCCCTGGACTGATAGCCGCAGCCGAGTGCAGGCAGCCCATGGCACCCCATGGTGAGGCTGCTCCCTCTGCCCCAGCAGTGCTCAGCATGCCCCGGGGAATCCCTGCTGGTGGTGCCAGACCCATTCTCTCTCTGCTGCCCTCTGCTCTCTTCTGCTCAGATACAAGTGTTCTTGCTCTTTCATATCGCTTTTCACACTGACGCCTTCTTTGCTGCAGAAGTCTCTCTGAATTGCCTAGTCACTGTTTAATGTGGCTCATAGTCTTTAACATTATCAGTCTTGGACAAACACACTGTCAGATAGTTTTGGGTGTCCCATTCACATTCACTATTACACTGACATCCCTATCTTACCAGCTGCTGTTATCCAGGTGATTTGACCAAGAGGAGGGACCATACAGGTACTCTCAACAGTGTGAAGAGGATTTTCTATTTCGACATGTGGGAAGCAGGGTGGAAAGAGGGAGGGAAACTATCTTTCTGCATTGGTTGCTTTGCTTTAATGAGGGTCCCTGAACAACCACAGCGCTCACAGAGAAAGGATAGCCTCCTCCCAAATTTTAAATATGTTCATATTTCTTTTGTCTCAGATATTTTAAAGGTAGTGGTTAAGTGATAGGTATGCACAGTAGGAATAGGAATGCCTCTAGCATTCATATTTTCTTTTCAGAATATTCTGACAAAATTGTAATGATAAATTAGATGCTTATAAAATTTCTATTAAAAAAAGACTAATATATTAAAGGATGATGTTCTTGCACAACAGCTATATTTGGACAACCATGTAGTCCTCAACTTTGGCCATAAATGTGAATTTAACAAATTTTCTTTTTTTGTCTTTATAGTACAGAGGGATAATCTATGTAAGGAAGAATAATGAATTGTGATGGGAGAATACATTCACCTTCTTCTAAAAAGGCAGTGGAAATTATACTTGTATAGTTCTGATCTTTGCCTCCTGAAGAATATGTATGCTTTCCCTGTAAACCCCATTGTATTCAGTTACTTTCTAAATAGTTCAATTATGCTTACAGGAATTTAGCTCTTAAAAAGGAAGATGTACATTCCAAAGAGGGAATGATCAAAAATAGCAAGTGTAACTCTATTTAGCAATTTTAACCAAGTGGATTTTTTTAATTAATTTTTTTATTGATTTTTAATAATGCCAGTTAATAATAGCAACTAACATTCATTGATATGGTCTCTCTCAGTTTTTCTAGTAGATGTTTGAGAAGTTATTCACATGAATTTTTAGATACAGATAGCAATGAACTGTGATCAATTATTGCTTTGGGTGCATTACCATCCACATTGTTCTCTGACAGTTCATTTGTTTGAAATTGAATTCTTGAGTTGTTTACAATGTGGCTGTTTCTGTTTCAAGACTGATTTAGTTTTATTCACCCTTTTTGTTTGTCTTCCTTCTTTATGTTCTTGTACTTCTGTCCATTATTTTCTTGCTTTGTTAAAGCAACAGATACTTAGTGGGGCTGCTTACAAATGTGGCTGTAGTTTTGATGCTATTTCTCACACATGTCTTGACTAGTGTGGAGAATTCATTTCTAATTAGCAAGCATTTCATTTTGCAGAACCAAATAAAGCTACTTCAGGAGTACTGAATGCTCTTGCATATTCAGCTTTTTATTTTGATTCTCCTGAAGTCAATATGGCTCTGTGTGGGCAGGTTTAAACATGGTTTTGTGTGTTTTGCAGTTGTCCTAACTGCAAACTGAAGTTTAGCATAAACCATTCATGCTAAACTCTGTTATTTGTTTCAAGCTGTATACTGACAGATGCTAGACAACATCAATCTAATTAGATAGGTTTGTTGTCCATATGTTGCTATTACTGGCTCCCATGCATACGTTTTTTATTTTATTATATATATTTTTTTTTATTGCAGTGGTTCCTTCTGGAAATACGAGGATGTTTCTTTCTGTAAATTCTTATGAAAGTAGATACTTTTGCAGAATAACATTTTTTGCGGAGTAATATTTTTCATTTACATAGCATAATGGGAATTTAATGCACTGCAAAAATACAGAACCTGATTCTGCCATTTGGACATGTTTTACTTGCTTTGGAGCAGGTAGATAGGGGACTTCTGTCTAGATTTAAGTTCCCTTCGATTCACATTAATGGCATGGCTGTTGATAAACCCTCATATAGGACAAAACACTAGACCAGTCTCTTTTACAGCTGCATCTTAGGGCCCTTATGATCTGTTTAAAGAAAAAACAAGATGGGATGATAATCTTACCAGCTTCTTTTTCTGAACCATACCTAAAATGTATCTATTTACAGAGAGCTCTACCAACCCCATTATTTTTAAATGCACCTCCCCTGGGCCTTACCAAGTAGAAAAACACCTGGGAATTAAGCAAGCTTTCTTCCCCCCATAGGTACCAGGTTATGACCTGATGCCCTGTCACAGAAGAGACTCTCAAGAGCTCTGTAAGGCAAGCTGTGTTAATTTTACAGAAAAGGAAAATGTGGTTTGGTCACAGTTATTTGAGAAGAAATACAACTGAGATTCATAAGCAGCTGTTCCCAGTTCTTTGTTCAATTCTCAATAAAACACATTGACTGTAAAATGTCTTGTTTCCTGCAAGGTTACTGTAACATTAGCATTGAATGAGGACAGTGAGTAAAAATAAAGCTAACTTTATTTCCTAACTTTGTGCCTGATTGTAGCTCAGTTTGCCTGCCTCGGTCTTTCCTAAAGTCATATAACTTCATATTAACTTTCTCTTCTTAGGACAAAGCATAGGTATATATTTCTCATGAATTAATAGAGCATTTGCAGGTATGAAACACATAAAAAACCGGGCATAGGTATGCAATTATTGTGTGTGAAACTGGATGTGTGTTGGAGCAGCAGTCATTTATTCCTTTTTCTTCTGTACATTTTCAGTTAGTCTAAACTGATTTCAGTAAAGGCACAATCATTTATGTCCTCTGAGGCACAAGGCTATTAGGGCCGTTATTCCTATTCCTTCATCAGGATGAATTAGGTTAGGATGAATCCAAGTGTACTGAGCTCTTCCAAAAAAAAGGAGAATAAAATTGCTGAGATGTGAGTAAGCCATATTCATATTCCCCTTCTGCTTGATTTGGAGAGATAAGAGGTAGAGAGACTGATCTTTCCAGGCAACAAAACTATTTAGAGTCAGACTGCTTTAAACTACTTGCACTTAGACTGCCTTTGGAGTGACACACAAATGCAATTCCAGCTGAGCAAAGTTCCAGCTTGTGCTGCATGCAGACTTCTGTACTTTGCAAAAAAAGTATTCAGACAGCTTTAGTTTTCATTCTAATGTGGAATGAAAATCAAACTGTGGAACCTCAAAAATTATTGTTGAATGGTGTTGTTATTCCCTGGTAGTCTTTGCTAATGACTTTGCTAGTAGTACCCATTTGAACCAACCCTGAAGGAACAATACAAGCAAAATACTATTACTGCATTCATCTACTAGTTAAGCTGTTTTCAGCGAAAAGAATTTGAAACGTAGCTCTTCCTAAGCTGCTTTGTGAGGTTTCCAGAAAGCATGAGAGGGGCAGAGTTATTGTTAGTGTAATTGCTTTGTGTGTATTTTGGGAAGGAGAACTGGAATGCACTGCTGAAACAGTTGTTCTCATAACTGACTGCTGGAGGACATTTTCTCTCTCCTGCTTTGATAACTTTCAAGCCAGGTGCACCCTATCTATCAGATAGATTGATAACAGATAAATTCAGTGGTTGTTACAATTTCAGAATATGTATTGTTGCCTGTCAGGCTTTGCATGTTGGTGTAAATGAGCAGGGTGTGTTTCTGACAGTATTTCTAGAGACAAAATTGCAAAGTTGTCTTAGAGACAACTGCTTTTGGGAGCTTTATTGATGACAAATTTAATCCTTAAAGGATTAAATTTACTTTGTAACAGGAATATCTCCATTTGAGAGCATTGGGATGGCTAGGCATTCTTCCTGAATGCAACATAAATAGCAGGTATTACTCCTCCTCCCGTAGCACACAAGCTCATGATTGGCTAGCCAGTGCATGTAATCCAGTTGGAGTGAATTCTGGTGTGATATTATCAGAAGTAAGAGAGATACAGTATGTTCCCTTTGAATGGTTTAAACTGGCCTACTGTGAGGTGTTAGTGGAAGGTACAAATTAAAGTTCAGTAGGGAACTGTTATAACTTGCAGCTTCTAATAACCTTTCATTAATTGCATTTTTGGCTACATACTTATTTTCAGGTTCCTTATCTTGACTTCCACCTGCTTAGGATGCATAGGATGCTATAGATTATGGACATATATTTTGTTCCTGGTTTCAAATTCCTGATTCAATGAGCTTTTCAGTTACCGTTACATTAGCCTGGTAAAAGCACTCTCAAAGCTCAGTTAGCTGAGAAGTACTATGAAAAAAAAACCCCTTTATAACTGATGTCATACATAACCATCTTGTGTTGTCTGCAATACCGTGGGGGGAAAATGTTCTACAACTTGACTTGGATTTTATTTATTTAAAAGCCAAAAAGTAAGAAGAAAGCAGGTGTCATCAGAAAAAACCGTTTCTCTTGCAGAGCGCAAGGCTGATTCTAGCAAAGACATCTGTGGCACAGAGAACAGAACTGTAGAAAATCACTTGGTGCCTAGGGCAGCTCCTTTACATACCTTTACATACCTTCCTCTCAGGCTTTGCCTGAGCTTTTGGATACAAGCTCCTGTGTATGCTTTTATGAAGAGATAACCTTCTAGATTAAAAAGGGCACCTTTATCCAGCCTGTGTAGCCCTTTTTCCCCCAAACATATTGCTATCAAGTTCCACCACTTCTTGAAACACTGTTAAGTGAGCACTGGTGAGCGGGGTAGGTGGCTTTGCTAAAACACGACAGTTGCACCAAGACTGCCAAGTGCTGAATCTGGGCGGCACAAGAGAAATTATGCTGTTCCTTTTTTGATTCCTTAGTCTTACATGGATCTGACTGGGGGGTGAGAAAATAACACTTTCACTTGGAAAGTCTGATTGGTCAGCCTCAGTGTTCTCAAAAAAAGCTCTTTTCATAATTGTTCATAAGATGTTCATATCATGTTCTGATAGAGGACTGAATTTCAAAATGTGTATTCTGTTTTTCTAGGAGATCATAGGCTCCATTTTAACTGTTTTGTTTGCTAATGATCTTTGTTCAGCATAACATAAGGCCCACTGCTCTCATTTTACTTTTGGTTGATTTAAACAGCAAGATACCTGTATTAAGGCAAATCTTTGTTTTTCTATATTAATGCTATTAATAACTCAGTATAAATCCATCTATCAGATTCCAAGGACCAATTGCAGTAGTTTTTCTTGGAGAAAGGTAGAATGCTCTAGGTGGAGTGGAGATAAACCAACACATTATTTTTCTTGTTCTATTTTAATAGTGGCATGTTAATGGCCTTGTTCTCAATTTCAAGTGGATATATGCCGATGACAGCAGTATTGCTTCAAAGATCATAAAAACATATGAAGTAGTAGAGAGTCAAGAATGAGTGTAGGTCACCAAGAATCAGGAAGTGATGGAGGTTTGCATTCTGTGGCTGTGTTAAAGTGGATTGCTGACAGAGTCCTGGAAATGCATGCTCTCCCTTCCTGCAAAATGTTCAAGGGAAGCAGATAAATTCACTGGGCGTGAATGATTTTCACCTTCCTACAGTTGCAATACTGTACTTGCACTTGCATACTAAAAATGAGTGCCCATCATTATTCCTTGAAATAAGCACCCAAGATCCTGTTTTCTTGCTTTTGTAATCTGTACACTAGGCATGATTATGTCATCTGAATATATAAATTTGTTCAGTTGTAATTGTGTGATCCTGTTTGACATCAAACTACATGATAAAAAATCAGTTATTAAATTTCCATTAAAAATCTTTCTTCATCAGTCACAAAACAAGCTAAGTAATTATCCTTTAGTTATTTGAGAACTATGCCTTCATTATCACTTTGCTAATTGTGTTAACTTAAGGAAATTCTTATTTATTGACCATTAAGCTGACTGTTCCTGACTGGGTGATTCCCCATCATTATCAGTTTAGGAAATTAGGCCTATAGATTAGGATAAAAGAAATGAAATTCATGTTATCCTTCTGGTAAATAAAATAGAACTCTTCTACTATACCTGAATACAGATTGATACTTGATTCTTCTATGAAGCATTTCAATGCAAAGTATTTTATAAATATTCACAGAACAGCCCAGAACAGACCTGTAGCTTGCCTGGAACTGCCAAGAGCTGCAGCATCAAAGAAAAATTAGTTTTATATTGTAACTGTAGGCAGGAAAAATATATCTCTGTATGGAAATAGCATGGGGACTGTCCAGTCAACTCTGAAAAATATTAGGGAATTAAACTTCTCAAGACAGTGTGTAAGTATATTCTGAGTCTCTACTGGGTGTGTTCACACTCAAATAATAAACATTCCTGACTTAAGTTGACTACATTTTCTGGGTTTTCAGAGGATCAGAAAAATGGCAAATCTGAGGCAAAAAAGCTGCTCTTTCATCAGATATGAAGTGACTTCTCCGAAGGATGGGAATGTTAAAACTGTAAAGAAAAAACTTGACAGAGCTTTCTAACAAAGCCCAAATAACATGATTTTTTTGTTGTTTTCATTTTGATTTTCCATGTCTCAGTTATCTGATGTCATTGAAACATTTGAACTGCCATTTTCAAAAACCACGAGCCAGAACCAGACCTACCTCTGCCATATCAAAGTTCAATTCAGACGGATGAAATTTGGAAAATCTTTAAGGAACTGAACACTAAAACTTTGCACATTTTTTTATCCAGTAAAGCAGCTTTTGTGCCTCTGGTTCTGTCACTGAGACGACACTGCCTCAGCTCCATCATTGCCATCACTGTGCTTCAAGGAGGTATTTGATCATTGTTAACAGGGAGAGGAAAGTCATGTGATAGGTGTATACATGTTGACATGCCTATCTTTCTGTTGGTTTCACAAATGAGGATTTTTGTTTTTTCCTTTTAATAAACTGTGTCAGAAAGCGAATATGAATAATTACAATTAATTCTTGAGACAAAATAAATTGACTAGGCACATATGTTGGTCTGTTGTGAGATTATTTTGTTTCAAGTGTGTGGAAGTCCTTGGAATCAAACAAATATTTTAGAAGAAACATGAACTTTAATGAGCGATGTGTCCTAGTGAAATGTAATGTAGTCAGCACTGAAGAGCCTTGGTTTCTTTCACGTCAGTGATTATTGGAGCTGATGGCACTTACATCAATGATAGCACATGAGACAGACTTCCATTACTGTCAAAAGTAAGACAATATGAGTTTAAGGACGACCAGTTGGGAGGACACCGGTAATAAATGAGTTCAACTGGGCTGGACTAGCATCTTTTAGCATCACATCCTAGCTTAGCCGAAGAATCTAAACCATCCTAAAACACTTACTGTGCTAGTCCTGAATGCTTAAAGAACATTTTGTCAGTAATATCATGACTAAGAGTAGGGCTTTTTAAAGCATTCTGACAAAACAGATAATAAAGATCTGTTTCAGCGTACAGAATTAAAATAAAAGTCTGTAATGTAAAGCAGTACTGGAAGAAACCTAACATGAAATAGCAAGTTCTCTGTTTATAGAAGAGGTAGAAACATAGATATTCTATTATTTATGAATAGCAGTTAATAAAAATGATATTCCACAAATACATTTTGCCTTTCAGAGCTGTCTTTACTGTGGGGAGGACATTTTTCTTATTGTTAGACAAGAACTCCCAGTATGTTTCCCCAAATCATTCCTCTGATTCTGATTGCTGCAGAAGAAAGGTACACTTTGCTGACATTCCTTCATTAGTTTCAGGTATACTTTCAATCTGATTAATTCAAATCAGTACACTGTAGTTTGGTTTCTGCTAAATATCGCCTTTCTGAGATTTAGAAGTATTTCTGCAGGAATCATTATACAATTTACCTTCTTAAGTGCAGGTTAATACAGTTAAAATTGTCTGCCAGAAGTTCAGTGTTCTAAAATAAAATAAATATTGGTGTGTTTATTTTTACACACACGTGTATATATCAGGAAAAGAATGTCATTTTTCTATACTGAAAAAACAAACTTATCTCTAATAAGCATTTTGCTGAGACATAAATAAATGACTAAAATTTATTGTTGAGTTAGCTACCTATGAGAAGCACTCTCTTTGAGATCATGTCTGTGAATTTCAAGGGTTATCTAATAAATTGAAGATTTCAGGGGATTTGGGAATGGGGCTTGGTATGATCTGGAATTTCAGTGAAGATTAATCTTGAATCACTTACGGTGTAGATCAGCAAACCTCCTATATGTGACCAACGTCAGAATCCATGAATTCTGGATTGTCTCTTGTCCCCAGCAAGGGAGTTAGACACCAGGTTGTTAAAGCTGGGCAAATACTCTTTTGTTTGTGACAGCCAGTAAAGCATCAACTGTTGTAACAAGATTACTTTGACTGTGTTTCTTACATCACGGTGGTGGTTCCTGCAGAGATCCTTTGATGAAATGAATCTAAGAGAAATATCTTGGATGATCGCTGGTGTTAATGGCAGTAACGGATACTTGGAATATTCAGAGGTAGAAAACACTACTCTAGTTATTAGATGTTTATTACCTTGAAATCCCTAAAATAGAAGGGGAACCCCAGGAACCTTGCAAGAAAGTGACTGGGCTGTCCCAGGCACTGCAGAGCACCAACCCATGGCAAGGTTCAGTGGGGCATGGTTGTAAGGAGAATTATATGCTAAAATGGGGTACTGTGCATGCACTACAGATAACAATGGAAGCAATAATTCTTTAGGCACTACAGATAACAAGGGAAGCAGTAATCTTTAGGACTACACAAGTCCAGACTGACACCTATGTGGTGCGGTCTAAGGGTCGTGACCTGCCATTCCTCATGGGTTCTGCACACCAAGTATTTTGGCAGCTGGAATAATTGATCAGTCAGCAGGCTCCTGTCACCAATCTTCCACTGTTTACCCACTATAGCTCTAAACAATGTAATCAGTTATAAAGCAATTAGCCCTGTGAAACCGAGATAAATAACATTCTTGTACTATTTATATTGTAATTAAGCAAGCTCAGCAATAGAAGAGCAGCATAGCAGTTAGACTATAGCTCTCTCAAATTTCATGGCTGATAGGTAATCTTATACTTCTAGAAAATTGGATGTAACAATTCCAAATGTTTATGAATTATGAATTTTTCAAAGGGATAAGGTGATACTGTTAAATCAGTATTTGAAAAGATATATGTCAATGCTATATATTTATATATGTACAGGTGACCTGGGGACAGCAGAGAAGGGCTAGTAGAGAAGTCAACTTCATCTTAGTTTCTGAAAAAGATATGCCAGAATTGTGTATGGATCAACAGAGCTTTGATGTCTTGAACTGGTGGGGCAAGACTCTGAGATGTGATAAACTGTTACCACTTTTCTGAAATCACACTAGATGTGCTGGAGCAAAGGATCTGCTCCAAAGATTTTTCCATAATACAGTACGAGAGAACTGTGGTGTCTTTTATAAAGTATAAGCATATGATAGATGTTAGAATGGGAAAAGGTTTATCATGTCATTCCTTCGCAGAACAAGCCGTTCCCAGTGTTTTGCTCGATAATACTTTGTCCAGTGCTCTGACATCAACACTGGCAAACTGGGATAAATTCAGTTGTTATATTCATGTTATTTTCTGTCACTTGTGATATCGGTATTCATTTGTGAACAGTGTTTGTTGGTTAACTGCTGCCTCAATAACCAGTGTTGCAGAGAGAGTACAAAATATTGTTGATGCCTGCTTCACAAAATAGTTACTTGAAAAAGATTTCTTGCTAGCCTTTGTAATAAAAAATGGTCTGAAGTCCAGGTCAGGAGACTGTAGTGGACAGGACTGAAAATTACAGATCTCCTTCTTGAAAACCTCCAAAGAGGAACTGAGGGACTGAACAAATTACACTCACCTCTTGAAGGTAGCTCTAAGTCAGAAAGGAGTGTGCTGCTGGGTAATAAAGAAGCTTGTGATGCTGCAGCCTGTGTTATATAAAGAGTTTCAGATTACAGGAGTCTCTCTCCTAAATTAAATTAGCTGTAAAAGTTGTAAAAGTTTTAATAGGTGTATTTTATTTCCAAAGGTGCACTGATCATCGTCAGGACTTTCACCCATTAAGCGTTAAGGTATGTTACTTATATTTTCAGTAGTAAAATAACTTGGTCTGAATATATCTTGTATTACTGTTCATAGTTATATTGCAAGAAAGTTTAAAAAATTGAATGTTTTTAGTCTTACGCTTATAAATTTTAAGACTTCTGCATGGAAGCACTAGAGTATATATCAATGTTCTTTGGTTGACCATGGCAAGCTGATCATAGGTCATATATCTCACCACTCTAACTGAATGGGACAGGTTTAACTGATTCATGGCTTATATGTTTTGTTCTGTTTTGTGACTTGCACTCTTAAATCAAGAAGCCTGAAAAAAAAGATACAATATAATCTCTTCATGATTTTACTAAGTCTTTATTTATTGAACTTTAAATTTTAATGGAATGTGCATTAAAGCCCCAGTTTAGAACTGCATCATTATTTTAGAATTTCAGCCTTCTTTTTTACATAAAATGAGGCTCTAGTTCCAAGACTGTGGAGGAAAAAAAGGAAGAGATGGAACTCTAAAGTCCCAAATAGTAGATAGAGAACAAAAATACAGCAATTTGTAAAACCAAAATGATCTTTATTTTTAGGGCTTGATTTTGAGTTTGCTTGTGTTTTACACGCACCTGAGTGAGACACTAGAGGTTAGAAAGCAACATGAATGTAACTGGAGAACTATTCAGTGAAATTATTTGGCATTTATTATATTTCCCTCTTGTCCTGCATGCATGATTTCTTACATGCTTCCACTCTTCAAGGTCTTCAAAGACTTTCAAGAAGTCCCTGTCCTCCCCAGCCCACAACCGGCAAAGGTCTCCTCTTCTTTCTTATATGTATGTTGCCAGGTGGCTTCTGATAGAACCATCATCATGAGAAAAAATGAATGACTATGTTCAGAACTACTGTTCATGCAGTAGCTGTGATGGGACTGAGACAGGTCAGAACTATTGCATATAAGCAAAGGATCTGCACACATGCAGGTAAAATGCTTCACTCAAGGCCAACTGAAATTGTTGCTCATGTTCAAAGCAAATGGCAGCCCCTGTGATGCACCTCATGTCAGCCAATGTAAAACTGGCAGATTCCATTTCATCAACAGACTATAAATCAGCCAGCAGTAAAACTAGCCAAGCCAGTTAGTAGTAACACTGTCCAGGCACCAGTGCTAGTCCGAAAAGAAAAGTTCTCCAGTGTTGCAGGCTGATTAATTCCAAGTAATTGGCAGGTGCTTTTACCTGGAGGTTAGCATCTGATGACTGTTTGAGGTGTGATTTTGATTTCAGGTCAGTTCTCAGTAGGTGGTTATTGCAGAGATCATACCACTAATTTTGGATTTGAATAACAATTTTTTGTTGGCAGGTCAAGAAGGATTAAGGTCAGATAGTTCCTGGGGAAAGCATGACCACATGACTTACGGGTGCATATTCTTCCACGGAGCAATTAGTTGGTATAAGTCTTCCAATGCAATAACCTAAAACACTTGACACTTGCAGCCTGTAGCCTTTGCAATTCATTTTAGAAGCTGAATATATACATACTTTAAGCAACACTAAATCTGTATCAGTACAGGGTTGGATTTTATTTGTCTCTATGCTGTAGCTTCAAAAAGTCACCCAAACCTGTGGTGATGACTTTGGATGGTGTTGGCAGACTCCTTCTATTCTGAAAGTTCTCTCTTTGTTCCAACACCTCTTCATTTTTTCCTTTACTTTGTTCAGCATCACCTCTGTCACAAACCTACTGAAAGGACTGCAAATCCAGCACCGACATTGAGTAAAAATAATCAGAGCTTTTGATTTAAATGGTAAACCTGAGGGCCAGTTAGTGTCTCACACACTAACATTGTGGGGCATGGGAAGTAACTCTTCTTGACTTCTCCTCCTCCTCCACTAACATTACTGAAACAATATGAAAAATAACAGAGAGCACAATGAATATCTCTCTTGGATGATTTCTGAGCAACCAGAGCAAAAGAGGCTGTCTGGTTTGCTTCTGAGTTACAGATAGTCAGCATTGCTAGTGGGCTTATGTCAGAACCAGACAAAGAACAATTCTCTACATCCCTCCTTTGTTTCTTTGTTGACACCTAGGCATAGTCATGGCTTTGCAAAACAAGACTGGCAAAATGCTAACACAGCAGTTAGCTGGGTACTCCTCAAACCTGAGGAGAGGTTTAGGTCACCACACTGCTTAAACTCCAGAGGATCAGAGCCAAGATAGACTGCTGTCATTGGTAATGTCACGAAGCCTCTGAATATATTGCAATTGGGTTCTGTACCTATCCATTTCAGCCACACGCATCTGGACAAAGTGAGTGTAAGATATCACCTACTGATTTTTTGGTTTTGCTTTCACAGTAGTAGAAATACTACAGCAGGCACAGGCTTGCTGAGTGTGCCTTGCTTGTTTGACCTTCATGACTCCCATTAGGCAGCAGTAGGCTTTCTGTGGAACTATGCTCTGGAAAGTATCCTCCACTCTTTAGCTTTACTGTCCCGCTAGTGTTATTACTTCAGTTCTGCATTGGACTGTAGTAATGGTAGAAATGAAAAAGTAGAGAATGAAATTGATGATAATATTATACCTGCCTACTCAAATAGTGTTGGGGGGAGCGGGGGGGACACGGTTATATATAGTGACATGTTATTCTTGTGCAGACTGATTTTTAAAATACCAGTTTTGCTGAATGTCTATGACCTGAGAAGTCACAGTTAATATAATTGCACTAAAAGCATTGTGTTGGCAGAGTACAGAGATGAAACACACTTTTCTTTATTGCTATAAAAGAACATACTGTTACAAAACAGATTACACTGATTTTTTTCAAGGTAATAGGAAGTAAGCAAAAGCTATTGAGGCTTGTCATTCCCTAGATCATTTTATAAGATTTTACAGAATCACAGAATAGTTGAGGTTGGAAGGTACCTCAAGAAATCATCTAGTCCAACCCCCATGCTCAAAGCAGAGTGAATTACAGCAAGTTTCTCAGAGTCGTTGGTTTTGAATATCTCCAAGTACAGAGAGACTCCACAACTTTCTGGGTAGCCTGTTCCAGTGCTTCATCACTACCTTCCTAGAAAAATGGTTTCTTGCTTGTTTTTTTGTTTAAATTTTTTTGTTCCTGCATTTCATTTTGTGCCTATTGTTTCTCATTCTATCACTGGATACCACTGGGAAGAGTCTGGCTCCATCTTATTTACTGCCCTCATCAGGTATTTATGCACATTGCTAAGAACCCCCCCGAGCCTTCTCTTCCCCAGGCTGAATAGTCCCAGCTCTTTCAGCCTCTCCTCATAGGACAAATGCTCCATTCCCTTAGTCATCTTTGTGTCACTGTGATGGACTCAGTCCAGCAAGTTCATGTCTGTTTTCTAGTGGGGAGCCCAGCACTGGACACAGCATTCCAGATGTGGCCTCACCAGGGGTGAGTAGAGGGGAAAGACCACCTCCTTCTACCAACTGTTGATGCTCTTCCTGATGCAGCACAGGATGTCATTGACCTTCTTTGCCACAGCACACATGGCTGGCTCATGGTCAACTTGTTGTCCACCATATCCTTCCCTGAAAAGCTGATTTCTAGACATGGTCCCCACTGTGTACTGGTGCATGGGGTTATTCCTCCATAAGCGCTTCGCACTTCCCTTTGTTCAACTTCATGTGGTTATTTTTTGCCCATCTCTCCAGCCTATCAAAGTCCGTTTGAATAGCAACATAACCATCTGTTGTATCAAGTCACTTTTCCACGTCTTAATCAACTGAGATCTTTACACTGTAAAATGCAAAAATATCCAGCTCTGGAGGAAAATTTGGAGTGTTTTACTTTGCCCATGCAGACTCTGTCATACTCTAAGAACTTTAAAGCAACAATAAAATCAATCAGTTTTCCATTGTCTTCCTGAAAAATATTCATAAGAGCATTACTTTTTTGTTCAGTCTCCTTTACACATCTATAATGTCACATTTTTAGGGAAAGCTATCTCATCAGAGATGTCACTTTGGAGATGACAGCTTAAAAACACAAACAAACAACAAAAAACATCCATCCTGTTGGACTTTGTAGTTTGATAGTAGGTTGGCTCTGAGATATATCAGTGTGTGCCTTCCTCTCTCTGATTAAAATTTGTTCTGCATCTCATCGTGGAGAACCATACATCAATTAATGCATACACCAAATTGGATGGCAAAGTTCAATTAATATCTTGGTGCAAGATATTCAGCCAGTTTTCAAAGTATATTCTATTAAACTTTTGTCTTTCCTGTATTCATCTGATCTGGTATATGAGAGATCAGAACTGTGATTTCTGATCCTTCAGTTGGGTAGATTGCTAAAACTTTATGTCTGGATGTGTTTGCATTCCGCATTGAAATCATGGAAAATCTGATTATTTTTGTACACTTGGAAACATTGTTTTCATGTTTTTTCAGATGCACTAAACTATCTTTTAAAAAGTGGGATAAGTGCAGGCTTGTTCTTTTTAGAAATACCTTCTGCTTCTGTACCCTTTAGAAATACCCACTAACAGCTGGTGAAGGTTAAATAGCAGTTTCTCCTTTGACCTAAAACCAAACTAGCTCAGTTGTTGCACTCTAACAAATTTGATTTGTTGAGTAATCATACTCCATGTCAATCTAGTAGTGAAATACTTTGAAAGTTAGAGGAGAAATCTACTGACCTTTGACTGAGGATATTTCTCAATTCATGTAGAATATTTTATTTTCCTCTTACATACATGTATGCACCCATTTTCACCTCTGCACATACATTTTCCTGATCTTTATTAGAAGATCATAAAAACATATGCAGAACTTGTGAAGGGGACACTCTTGTCAGTGGGAAGGGCACGAAATACATCTTGTCCAGAATTTTGTAGATTTTCACTGATAGTGCTCGGTCACTGTTTAAATTTCAGCAGCACCTGAAATAACAAGTTGGGACCCTTGAGAAAAACCCAGATTAATGCATCTTCTTATGAATCCTCCATGATCTGGATAACATCTGGAATTCCCCACGAGATCTGTACATTTGCCTGGAGATTTCAGTGATAGAAGACAAAGATGAGAAAAATATCTTCAGTACTTAGATTCAGCTGACCTACATGCATCACCTTTTTAATGAAGTTTACAGATGTACTGTTGTTAAAAGTCTGAAATAGTATGTGTAGAGATTGTAACAGCAGTGACTATTTAGTCACTTGAATTCCTATAAGCGTACTCTGAAGTCATAGGAAATTTTCTCCTGGAACCTTAAAACTAAGCAGAACCAGATTGCTAGATGAAACTGTAAATTGCATTGGCTGCAATAAAGACATATTGACATGCCAAATGAATAGTTTACTTGTCTGCACGCATTTTCTTCATCAAAAGAAGAGCATGTGACTGATTTGAGTTTGCATTGAGTCTGCTTTCAGGAGAGTTGTATTTTCTATCAAAGATATTCTGAGAAATGGCACCCAGCAAAACCCTCAGGGAACAGCTAAATATAACTTCACTGAGATTTTTTTCCATAACTTTTCTCAGATAAGATTCTCTTTGGTTCAGGGTATTGTCTTCCTTTTCGAATTCCTATGAAAATGTTCATGTGTGAAAAGCTGTGCATTTTTTTAGATTAAATACTGTTTATTAGTCCTGACAATTTTAATGGAACAATAAGCACATAACAGAGTTTCACAGTCTCTGGTCTTGATGTTTAGCAGGAGATATTTATAGCTTTGTGTACACTCTCTTAAAACATGTTCATTAACTAAGTGCTTATACCTCTTCGTCCTAGGACATGGTTGATTTTGCATGATTTTGCAATTAAAGCGAAAGAATATCTAAGTCTTGCAGGTTCATTTTGAGACAGATGCTGTTGTCCATGACTGATTGGGATTATCATGATCAAATGCTCTATTTTGATTTCACCCAGTGGCTAAGACCTTTGCATGGTAAAGAGGAAGGGCTGGACTTTTAAAAGCAGTATAACAGCTAAGTCTGTTGAAATTAGCTTGTCTATTGATAGCTTCCAGGGTTAGTTCAACAGCAGCTGATTATAGAGTCATATATCACAGTTTCTTGCTAACAGGGTTTCCTCTTAATTATCATCTCAGAGTAGTCATTGTGGCTTGAAACAGAAATTCATTATTGCCTGAGCATATTATGACAAAGATCAGGTTAAAATAAAACTTTATTTGTGTGCATCCAAACAAAAGGAAGACGTGAAGATCACTACACTGAACTATGTTAAAACAGATGCTTCTTTCACCTTACTAGAGTTATTACTAGTCTACATATTTTGCACAATCATATCTAACTGCCCCCAAAAATCTGTATTCCACAAGCATAAATGCAAAGAACCATCACAATTTCTGCTCTGAACAGCTCTTTACATTGTGAAATAAGCTGCTTTCTTTACAAAAAACTTTTTTGACAAAACTGAGAAGACTGATGCTGCTTTCCCTTACACCATATTAACAAGAAGGATTTCTACCACACTCGATGTCATTGCACTATCATGAAAACAGTTGAAGAAGAGATAAATGTAATACACACAATATTTGTTCTTATATTAAAAGACTGACTATAACCTGTATGGAGTATTGGCCTGGGTGCATGTTTAATTCAAAGTTATTTTTGAGTAATATTTTGTTTTGTTATTAGGTCCTGAGAATTCTTTTTTATGTTTAGCTAAGACTCTTGTTTTGCTGTCTAAATAATTTATTTCATTGCTTAGAGCAGTCTGTAGAAATCAATTAGTCTAACATAAAGTGATGCGGTACGAAGACTTTTAAACATTATCAGAATTAACTCCATCTTGTCTGATTTTAATAGATGTTTCAAGAGAAGTGGAGGAGAGGGTGAATGATTTTGTTTTATTTTGCTTTTCTGTTTGCTGTATGTTACTGTAGCTTTTACCTTTTCATGCCAAGATCTTAGAAACTGTAGAGTTATATGCTGCCTTAGCAAAGAATTAAACTCTTTAATAGATTCTTTTACTTCCCTGGTATTTAGCCCTCATACTTATAACTCCAATTAAGGGTGTTCACATTGAAGTTTTGCTTTTTGTCATGGTAAAGAATAAGATGTGACTTTTTTTTTTTTTTTTTTTACTGGAATTATGCTTAAAACTATCTTGGGATGTGCCTAGGGAAGCAGTAGACACAGGTGCACAAATGCCAAGCTAATGTCAACGTGATCTCAATGCTACAAATATGCAGTTTTGTGTCTGGAAGCAGTCAGCTAGTGTTTAGGTGACACTGTGCCCTGTGATCTTGCCTATGCAACTTCCAGACATGATCTCATTCATAAGAATAGACTTAGACATAAGAGTAAACAAGTTATCTTTAGGTTTCTTTTCCCACACTTCTAGTTTTAGAGTGTCATGTCAGGTGTATCTGCATCTATGCTATTGCTGCACTGTCTTGGTGCTCTGTCTATCTGCAAAAGATATTTGCAACAGAATTATTTTTGTAACAACTGGGTAAAATACATTTTATGTATTTTATATATAGCAGAGAAAGTGACGTATTAGTCAATAAGTAGAGGTAAAATCTGATCACAGTTTTATCCAGCATTTGTAACGCTTGCCCTCTGAATTCAAAACTAATTATTTAATTTATTTTAAATATTTTTACCAAAATGATGCTTTGCACATTGCGGTTTTACCTTTAAAAGCTCAGAAAATAAATGAAAAAAGAGTGGATTAATGACTTGAATTAGATGACATAACAGTTTTGAAAAAAACAGTGCTGCAGCTCAACTTTGAGATAAAGAATTAAGAAAATTTAATGATGATGCTTAGTGATAAGAGAAATATGTTAAATATAGCGTCTTACAGTGAACTGTGTTTCTAGCTTCAGGTTACTTTCCTGTAGAAGCCTACAGCATAATAATGTATGCTTTCATAGGCCTGTATTTCTTACAAAAACATTATTCTGATGATAGTTGTGTAATGGAATGGCTCACTGTTGAATTGGCATTCTTTGTGCTTAGATAATCTTACCTCCTAAAGATTCAGATTTTCATCTATTTACCTCACTGCTTTTGTGAGTGTGTGGTATGTGGAGCACATGAGGCAACCTCATTTTGCTTTTCACAAAATACTGTGGTTTTTTTTCCTCTCCTGTCTCTCTTTTGTTGTTTATACTATAAAAAACAAATATATTTAAAACATCTTGACACTGGTCATCACACTAAGCATCCAAATTTTTCAGTTTACATCCCAGGATAAACCATGTTTAAGACTGAATAGCTTTCCAAGCCACTTTGCTGGTTGAAGTAATGGGGAGAAAAGAGGGAGCTCTACAAATAGCTTGTGGGAGGAATCCTGTCTCCAAAGTCTTTGCATTATTAGCCACAGAAACTTGTTTTGTTGATCCAAGGGCTACTATGCCTTCAAAAGAACTCTTTTCTTTGACCTACAAAACCTTGTCCTTCAAATTTCAACCTTAGATCATTTTTTCTCTATGAAATGAGGAAGAAACTGCAAAAAGCTGTAAAATGTTACCTGTCAAATAGAGATCTTACTATTTTGCCTTTTCTCTGCACAGTTGCACTATTCATTTGCCTTGGAATGCAAGGCCAAGTGAGTTTTTTCAGGGCTGGAGGGAGAACAGAGGCAAACCTAACCACCTGATGCATAATTGGGATAATTTTTTGAGATTGTTCTGAGTGTGTGGAGGCTTACATTAACACCCAAACAGCAAAATAAGACACTGCTTTTTACAGATTTGTTGTTTTATGGGGACTTTTTACAGGGAAGAGGTTTTTTCCACTGCTTAACTTCAGTTTAATAGCAGTACCTGCTAGTGTTTGAGAGGCAAAGGCTATGTCAGGTTTCAGTGTAGTATTTAAGTTATTATGATAAAAATAATTGCACCAAGCCTAACTCAAAATTTCTTACACTGCTTTCAACAAATGCTCTCTACCTTTTAAAGTTTCTACACAGGAAAAACTTAAATATAGTAACTTACCTACTTTTTTGTGCATTGCAAAATCAGAATATTTGACTGGGTATTAAAGAAAAATGAAAAATATTCCAAAAGGTCATGAGTTCATATCAAGAAAACTTTGCATTTACTACTCATGACAAAGCTGAACATGATATGCAAAATAGCTAACTGCACTCTGCTGTCTGGGAAGGCCTGAAGACAAAGTTACCTCTTGGATCCGGAGGCTTTAAGTCACTGATAATAATACCACATCCTTCCTTCAGGGTTGTTATGAGTGTGTAATAGACTGATAACTCCAAGTCAATCTGGCGATGTTTACAGCAGTATGCTTGTAATATGAATTTAGAAGCAGGCATGTCTGAGAGTTCAGGGATGAGTTGAACTATTCATTTGATTTTCTGACTCTCCCTTGAATATATTTTGAACTTAGAGGGCAGACGCAGACCATTACTAGACAAATTTCATTTCACTTTGGTTTATTCCTTTCTCCACTTCTTCACTCTTTTGAAATCAAATTTGGTACTTGTAATGATTCTATTTTGTAACTTGTGATTTATTCATTTTATTTTGAGACTGGTGGCTTCTTGAAAGACTAGGTTCCTAAACCATGTAAATACTTGAAAATCTCAGGTTCAATTTTTACTAAATAGTCTTCTCTGCAGTTGTAGAAGTAATTTGGCAGACTAAGCCTGAAGAATTAGAAGACAAATAAAATGAGCCTAAAGGCCACTGTAGATTTTTTTTTAAATTCTTACAATATTAAGCCTGTCTCATGCAATTAGAGGCGCTGTAAGCCCGACTCTAGATTTTTGAGTCCTTAGTTATATAATGCTGACACCAGCTCTCTGCAAGAAAATGTATTTGTTTCCTTATATTCTGTCCCATTTCCATTTGAAGCTGTCTGATTCATTTTACTGGATTTTTTTTGGATTCTGATAGGGCAAATCTGGTTGAATAGTTAAATCTCAGTAAAGGTTTTCAATAGGCCTCTGAAAAACAGAAAGTGCTTCTTTTCCTGCGTAAACACTGTGGGACTGGGATTCACACTCTTGTGATCCTGCTGGTATACTGACGCACTGAGACATGGAAGTTGATATCTTCCTCCCTTCTCTTCTCCTCCTCTGCCCCATTTTATTCCCATAAAAGAAGTCTCAGCTTCAGATAGCTTATGATCTTGTGCAAATGGACTGCAAAAAGCATCCTCTGTCACCTCACTGACAATGGGAAGGGTATGAGAATGTCCATGACAAGGAGGAGTAACAGGAAGAGAAAGCTGACTTAATGCTTTAATGAAATTATTAAATGAAAATGGAAAAATTAGAGTGTAATGAAAGACTTCTCAAGCTGAGGAAACAAAGTAATAACCACTTAGAAAGACTACCCCTGTCTCACTACCATTGAATGTGGGACAGGAGGTCAGGAAGCATCTCTGAACATCACCCACGAAGATCACTTCCTCCCGCCAGTTGCCCCCGCCCATTGTTAGATCTGTGCAGTGTGGGCAGTTGCTGGAGTAACTTAGGCAGATTAATAGGCCCTTCTCTAGCCCAGCCTGCCTGAGAGCTAGAAAGACAGCTCAGGCCTGCTCTTATTTGTTGTATTGAATGGGTGGATAAATGTAGATTTCATACAGTTTTATCACCATTTTCTGTTACTATGTAGAGAGGTGGGTAGAGCAGTACTTGCTTGATCAAGAACAGAGTGCAATGGAACTGCACATTCCTCTGCTTTGCAATATAAACTGTTGCCCTTGTTGGACCTTACTACTCAATTTTTTTTAATGCATCTTTGCAAGAGGGGCCATATCAGCTCAGAACAGGTCAATATACAGTGCTTATGCCTCTTAAAACTCACCTCTTTGTGTATTTGTTGAAATGAAATCTCATAATCCTGCTCCTCAAATTTATGTTTCAGTCAAAAATGAAATGGCTTCTTCCAAACTTTATTTCACTTATGCAGCTTTTATGTCCCAGGTTTTATCCTTCTATTCATCATTTTATCACCTTATCAGTCATTAAATTTCAACTCCCTAGCAAGTTCTGCAGTTCAACAATGGAAACCCAATGTACCTTACACTGACATGCTCACTAATAAAAATAAATGAGCTCCTAGAGAAAGTTGCCAAGATTATTTCATTAGAAAGAATCTTACAAAAAATATGAGACAAAATCATGACTGCTAAAGGCTTAGGTAGATCCTGAGCATGTCAGCACAAGCGTCCTGTTAAGGATGAGGTGAGACAAAGTGCCATAATGCTGTGGCTTCTTTAATAAAGTCATATCTGTGGCAAACCAAAGTGTAGCTGAACCTGCCTTGCTTGAGTCAGAACTTTGTGCCCTGAGTCTAATGTCTTTTAATATTTTTGAGGCATTCTTGAAAATCTGTAGACCCATCTGAATTTCATAACTTCATAGAAATAGAAAGAAAGAAAGCAGACTTCTATGTGCCAAGCTATTTGAGTAACTCCTTTCAGTGCCCAACCTTACCCTTTGCAGTGTGAGCACATATACATATATATTTACATAAAGGTCTTTTTCTACTTCTTTTTGTCAAAGTATGCTATTTGTGTTAGATTTGTGTCCCACCAGGAAAGACTTTTTTGGGACCTTTACAAAGAGCTCGTTCTTTTTCAAGGACATTTGTGTACATAACAGAGGTTCAGGTTGTAATCTGATTGTTTGATGTTTTTATCAAAAGCAGATTGTACTTTTGAAACTCCTATTTTTACAATTTCATAGTTTTACGTTTTGGGTTTTATGAGAGTTTGCTTTTCTTCTCTTATTGGCTGACTTGTTGTGACATTGTAATGAAGCATACTCACACAGTTTCCTCCTGTGATTGAGTGAATGACTAAGAAGCTATTCTTAGTTGATGCAATCTGCTGAAGCTATTCTAGCTAGGGATAGATCTTTAAAGCTTGGAAAAGAAAATATGTTTGGCAGTTAACATACATCAAGCTAAACATCAGCTTCGTATAAAACTCCTCACAATATCTCATGGTCTGTCAAACAAACAGTATGTATATTAAGAAGTCTCTAGGTAAGCATTTGAAATGACATGCTTTAGCAACTTCATATGAGCTGTCCCAGTCATTCAAATAATATCTGTCCTTTTTTCCTCTAGAAAAGTGGGAGAAACTAAACAAAATTGACAAGGGAAATAGCATATGTCTTGTACCAACATCTGTGTTCTGGAGGTTTGTGATTGAAATTAACTTTCTCTCCCATCAGAAAGCAGAAACAATATTACTAAAACTTCCATTGCAATACAAATTCTTTGCTTGAAGACAATGAATTCAGAAATATACATATAGTCCTCAATGTAGCCTTTCTAAGAATTGCAATTGAGGAACTTTGAAGCCTATGTCATTGGCTACTATTTTCCCACTGATTAAAAGTTCATTTAAAACACCTGGCCAGATTTTGATCTTAATAGTGAACGGGAACTGTTCATAGGAAATGAGGACCGTTTTCCCTGAAAATGTCCACAGAGGTCTCTGAAGACCACTGAGAGGAGTAAACAACATTGGGCTTGAGTCCTCCTTGCAGTGAGCAACCTCTGTGAGCATAAGTGCTGAAAGCACAGACCTGATCTGAAACGTGAACAAGAGATAAGTGCCCACAGAGCCTCACTTTGAATGCAGAATGTGCCAAACGAGTGAATTAAGCTTCATGTGTTAAGCTTCTCATGTGTTTATGCTGTCCTACATCTAAAGGTTTGGGTGTACTTTGTGAGTTAAATCCGTTATTAAACTGGCTGTATATTGTAATGTCAGAATCATATTACTCTTCTCAGTGTCAGAATGTTTTACACACACACACACACACACACACACACACACACACAAAGAGAGAGATTGTGTAGAGCATAGTTACAGGTAATCAATATGCAACCCTAAAGTATCTTGGATATGGGATTTCAAATAGAATTTTCACATTTTAAGGTTTTGAGCATTTTTTTGCTTTGATTTTACTTTGATTTCATGTTTGTCATATATGTTATGGACATTATTAAACATCCTTCTTAATTGTGAATATAGAGATTGAGGCTATAAAACATTATATATGATGCACATTGGATGACATTGTGTTATTCAGCTGTCTTTATTTCAGTCATTCAGATAAGATTCCTGTGATGTTTTACAGATAACTCAGGCTGGAACCTGACACTCTTGGTCACCTTGACAACTCCTTTTTCACAGATAGTCGCAGTGAAATCAGCAGGGCTGCTTATAACATATGATAGTTCTATCCCCGTGTCAATTAGCCATTCATCTTGAAAAGTAGCATATTTTTGGTATAAATGCAGTATGGCATTTTAGGTTCCTTTCTTTAATAATATCTGTTCAAGGAACGAAAGGTTAAAGAATTATTCTGAGAATGCTTTACTCCTCTATTACTGTGGAGCAAATTCCATAATACAGTTCCATAAGTGGAACTATATGTATAGTTTGTATGGTTTATATATAAGCTGTATACACACATGGGCATCTTTGTGCAAAATTCCAATAACTACAAAAAAAATCACTCAAATATATACATGCCAGTATTAGAAATTTTGGCTGCAGACATTATGAAGGCACACTTTATTATGCTGTTAAAAAAGCCATAATGTGAACTATGGACTTTCTCTGTCATCTTTTTTGTGTTGCAACTCTACCACAGCAATAATCACTTTTGCAGTTTGAAGAAAAAGTAGTGACTCATTCTAACTGATTCTGTCAAACTAGACATTTGTAATCTATAACATGGTATATCTTAATAGTCAGTGACCATATTGTGATTCCTGTACCTGTACTTTTTTTTCCCCTTTTAACATATATAATATACATCTGTATAAAAGTATTTCTTTTTGTAACATTTGATTAAGATTTGACTGAAGGAAAGGATTTCTCTGTGTTCTAATACATTTTTTTCAGCTACAAAATATCACTTTATTTCCTTCCACTTCCTGTAATTAGCAGGAAAAAAGATTTGTTTTACATGTGGATTTTTTTTTAATACAGCTCTGTTGTTTTTGAATAACTCTCAGAGCTTGCCAGTTTAAAAGATTCATGTAATCTAGGGCTGAATGAGATCTTAAAAGGAAAATGAAAGCATCTTCATTCCTTGTAATTCATCTAATTTTATGCAGAATGCTAGTTGACCTACATTTTGAAACAGTAAGATAGCTCGGTTTAAATTTTGAATAATAAATTTACAAGCTTTCAGGTATCTTAATAATACAGTGTAATGAAGCTGCTAAATCCTTAAATGAAAATAAATTGTAGAAATATCTGCTCCAGAAGGGCATAATCAGTTAGAGAGAAGAGAAATGCTAATGGCTAGGTTCCTTAGTTATAAATTTTTGAAAGACAGAGGAATGTTTACCATCTGGATTCAAAATCCTTGGTATTCATAATATGTATCCAGTGGTTAGTTGGCTGACCCTATGTCCATATGAATATATTTTTTTGCGTATTGAGATACATACGTTATCACCTGAAGACAGTCATATTCTCTCCTGTCAAACCTGAGATGTTCCTGCTTCTATGTTGTCTTTTAACCAAACTGTCATATATCATAATGTCTAATTCTTTTTGTGTGTGTGTKTGTGGGGGGGGGGGGTTATTTCATTAGAGTGGGGGGGGGGTATTTCATTAGAATGACACTTTAAAATGATAACTTAGATGTTCATTCTCTGTTTTGTGATGTGCATATGATGCATTGCGTAATTTCAATCTATTTGGATTTGTGTACTACCCAGATGGAGTTCATATTTCTCTCTTTTATCCTCAGCAACTAAGAATCAAAGCTATTGAAAGTCTCTCCAGTTAGTGCATACATTGCAGAAAGAATCATAGAAAAGAGATCCTGATCTTGATCTCTGGTAAAATAGTGTGTGGAATGGCAGGAAGGCTCATAGCAAGAAAAGCATAGGAATGTTTTAATTCTTTCACATCAACAATGCCAGAAAGAGTTAGCACTGGTTACTTATAATCCTGATAGCCTGGCAAGATATCTAGGGCCCTCCCCATTTGTTTTATATTTAATTATATAATAAGACCTTTTCTAAGACTGTATGAATATGAAGGTGTTTTAAGCTAAGCTATTTTACTTTGCAACTGAAATGGGCTAAGAACATTCCCATGCTCAGTTATTACATCTTAGCTGGCGAGTAGTAACTTAAGTTGAGCTAAATAAATTGCCTATAATTATATGACTGTACCCCAGGGAAAGACAGTTCCAGATCATAAGTTATTCAGCAAAGAATAGCTTCTGAAGAACAGTTAAGAGAGGATAAAAGTCATCCCCATTTGTAGAACAGGACAACTGATAAAGGAATACTTCACTTTTAACCTCCCAAAATGTGCGGTCAGAGAAGACACTTGTTGTCCTATGAAGAAAAGGCAGATGGAGTACATAGGTTCCAGCTTGATGTTGCCTGTGCTTCATCTGAGCATCAGCATGCTTTGCTATAGATATCTTTCATCATTCTAGTAAAAAGACAATGACAGTTTTCATTTTCCTCAAGACTTATGTTTGAAATACTTCAGTATAGTCCGTTGTCTGAAAAAGCTGTGTTGTGAATTTTTGCTGCTGCATACCTTTTCTCAAAAGTTGAAGCTGCAGTGCAAGGTCTAAGATGACCAGTACCATTATCCATATGCTGTAACTGGAGTCACAAAGGGATGGGAAAACTGAATCCTTGGATTTTCCATCAAGGCTGTCTGCCAGTGTAGAGTCATGTCTTCTACAGACAAACTGTTCTTTCTCAATTGCCAATGGCTCAAAATAAGCACAGTTTAACCCTCGATCATGTAGGATCTCTATAGTTCTGTTTTTGGTCCTGTTGTTCTACTAGCATGACATTTGCAAATGATAATCAAAGTATATATTTACTGCTACTCATATTTTACACTACCAATGCAAACTGTTCTGTCTGCTGTGAAAAAAATAAAAAAAGAAAACAACAACTGGGAAGGGAAGACTTTTTTTTTCCTCCTTGTGTGAGGTCTTTTTTCTGACTCATAGAGCAGCTGTCTAAGTGACACCTTCTGATTTGGGTATGTCTTTGATAGGATTTAGCCACTCACAAGTACTGTAGGTGATGAACGGCAATTTAATTTTTTCTTACATTGGCATTCAGTCTCAGTAGGTTTCTCATTTCCATTTGTATCACTGATGCTAGAACCACATCAAATACATGGACATGCATACACTATTTCACTTCTGTGGGGCCACAGTTTCTTTTTTCTTATCACTACGGAAAGTTAGGAAATTGTGTAATGAAACGTCTCTGTGACCCATAATTCTCTTACTTTGGTGAGCTTTAGGTCACACCTATAGGCCCCACTTAATCCTCTAATGTTTCATCTCCTTACTCTGCCACACATTACCTGCGTGATCTTAGACTTCTTCACTGTTTCACTGAATCTCACATCCTGTCAAATACTGGTAATAATGCTTCTTGCCTCTCACATCTGTCCTATATATTTTCATAGCAAGCAATTCAGAGAGGGGGCTATCTGGCTGTCTAGGCCTGTACTGCAGTTACCACAACAAGAATTCACTGTTTGAAATCTTGCATGCTTCTGAAATGTAAGGAATAAAGAGTAATATCTATTAGATCTTACCTAAACCCTCCCACAGGCCTTGCATTTTCTATTTCATTTTAAGTGGAGACAGGGAAGGAATAAGAATTTAGTAGGAGAGAGATTTTGTTCTATCCATCGAAGGAGCAAAGAGAGGCATTTTTCTCACAATCCAACATGTGCCACACCTTTGACTAGGAGGATTGACTTTTGTGGGTTGAAGGGCAGTTTATTTTCAAGGTTCATTCAGCCTTGACTTCTCAGCCATGACTGTAATCAAAGATGTCAATCAGTATTAGATGTAATTGTTTTATGATAGAGAACTGGAATGAGGCCACCAATTCGTTTCCGATAAGCCACAAAACAGGCCTCTAATTGTCACAATTTTCAGTCATTGCTGACCTCAGACAATTTCATACAGTTATCTAGAGGTAAAAAGCTCCATATGTCATTACCTGGCAATAAAGCTGTTGATGCCTTTGAATTCTCACTTCTAGAAAGAGCTTTGGTCTTCCTATGATTTCTCATGTGCTTAAGGCAGCTGTTTAATACTACAACAGCAAAGTATGATCAGTAAGGCCCATATTTAGTATGCTCAGCTTTCACCTGCCCCTTTGCTTAGTTTTTCCTGTCATGTGGCCTGAGGAAACACAGGAACTTTAAGATACCTGAATCTCACCCAAACAGAGAATTAATATTTTTGAAAACCTTTCCATGAGTAACTGTGAATTTGTTAATGCTCTCTGGGAACTGATATTTCAGAATTGTAGAAAGCATTGGCAGGCTTCTTTCTCTTAATTTGAAGTTAGCTGGTACTGAAGACCTAAATGCATGCAAGCATTTTCTAAATAGTCTAAACAAACAACATTTCTTCTTTTTAAATCCAGGTATACTAATACTTAAGACCCTTCTGGGGAAAAACAAAAAAACAATTCTGAGCTGAGGCTCACTCTTTATGGTATTGTCATTTTAAAAAATGCTACGGACAGCTCTCTGAGGTTTTATTTATGCTATTAGCTATGCTATTAATTATGCTATTAATTATGTTTTATTTATGCTATTAAATAAGATAGCAAAGGAATTTTTATATCGATGATTCTTTATCTGAGGACTCTAGCAGCTTTCTTTATGTCTGATTAGTAAAGAAAGCAAGAAACTAAGATCTTGCTCCCTCTGTTTTACCTCTTTTGATCATTAATATTTTTCTATTCAGCACAAGAAAGGCTGATAATTAAAATTTGGGAATTCCTGTCTGAGACCAAATCTGTTCTCCATTGTCATTAGCATCCCAATATCTTTGTA
The DNA here is from genome assembly GCA_003342895.1 of Casuarius casuarius. Taxonomy (NCBI): domain Eukaryota; kingdom Metazoa; phylum Chordata; class Aves; order Casuariiformes; family Casuariidae; genus Casuarius; species Casuarius casuarius. The sequence continues at coordinate 255,501 of PTFA01000474.1, read as the reverse complement.
ACTGAAAGTCATAGAATTATTTACCTTTAGGAAGATAATTTATCTGAAGAATACATTATAGTAGCAAAGAGTTAATTCTGAACCTTATTTTGGGCCTAAAGCTGCTAATCAGGTCCCATGAACTCTCAAGCAAGAGTTTCATAGTTTTGCCCGAGGTATTCAGGTGAATGCAACATCTGAATCACTGCCATAAACCATTTTGAATTAGTGCCTTTATATAAGAATTATTTAATACCTTATGAAATTAACTGTAGGAGTCCTTTATTCATCAATATGTCCTGTAAATTATCTATGTATTTGAAAGAAATAGTTTCTGAAGATTTGCAGACATTATCAGAAATTATTGAAATTTATATTATCAAGAAACCATTCTCTGGCATGGTTTTCAACATCGCACCCTCAGTATTTAAGTTATACTAGGAAGCACTGTAATGGAGATATGGACCTTTTTCATAAGTCTCAGAACAAGAGCTTATTGTTCAGGCAAGGGGGATATTGATATTACTACTCCTGAGGCACAAGGTAACTTCTCCATACAGCACTACTACATAGGCATACTAGCTTGTTCAACAATAGTACAATATGTCTTCCTGGGATTCCTTTATACCTTGTAGACATGCACTTATAAATGTGCAAAGATGTGTGAAAGTTTCTCAGATTTTTTTTTTTTTTTTTAACCTAAGGAATGAGTGGGAAATTACATTTCACTTTTCTAGTTTTCAGCTGGTGTGGGATGGGGAAAATTGGTTGTCCTCCTTTTTCCAGTAGTACAACTGACTGGGCAACCTTCTTCAGTAAGGAGGAGACAATACACTGTGAATATGCAGTCTTGCCTGCTTAATTCAGTGGAAGATTTTCCACTAGTTTCAGGGTAAATTGAGCTATTACCGAGAGCATCAATACCTATAAAAAAAAATCTGCATTCTTTCTTTCATTTTTGCATTTATCATTTATCGTATCAAAATGTTATTTTCCGGTACATCATGTCATTTATCACCAACATTATATTTCTAAACTCTATGGTCTAGTAACATATTCAGGAATTAATCTGCTGGAAAGGCGAAAGTAAGTAAGGAATATGGGAAACTGGGCTGCTGGAATCTGCGCCAACATAATATCTCAGGACTGCTATCACAGCTACATAGCAAATAAAAGCACAGAGCTCTTCAAGAACATTCAAAGAGTGCAGATTCTGAAGGCATTGTGAGACTTTTCTGTGAGTCACAGGATCTACTGTGGAGAGTAAATATCACTTTACTTCAGATTAGAAAAATCTGAGAAGAAAACACTGAATGAGAAGGTGCTTCCATGACTCTTGTTTGTAATAACAAAGGATCATTAAAAGTCAATGAAACAGAAAGACAACTATAAAAATAATGGAATTTTTGAGGGTTTTTGTGGGTTTTTGTGCATTTCTTGCTTTGGTTTTAATAGGTGAGATGGTTTGTGGGGAAAATTTAATCTTCCAGCTTTTGGAACTCAAATCAGAAATCTGTGGATGATTTATGGAAAACTAAACACTACCAGAAAACTGAGTTTTATCAGCAGCTGGAAATATGTATGTTTTGTACTTATGCATTAGATGAAATAAGGAGATGAAGATTAATTGATAGGCAAGCTAAAAAGCTGCAGCAGGCGAAAATGAGTTCTGAATCAAGAATGATGTCAAATCTGTGGACAAAAAGAATGAGGAAGAAAATGGGAATTGTCAGGATTGTGTTCATCTGACCATCTGACATCATCATCTAGCAGAATTAATTTAAACTTTGATACAGTTAAACCATAAGGATGCCAATACCTTCATTTGTAAATGATGAAATAGCATAGACAGACAGATAGGCCTGCCAGAAGGTACATAGGGTTGAGGATCATTCAGACAGAAAGCAGTTGTCTAAACCTCAGGGAGAAGATGGATATGCAGGTGCACAGGATCATGACTGGGAAGTCCTGTGAAATCTTGGCAGATGAGGAGATGTGCTGCAGGTAGGTCCAATACTGACTTGTAGTGTACCGTGGTCATGGCAAGAGAGATTTATGGGAGTATTGAGGCACACCAGACAGTTATGTGAGCACACAGAAGAGATCTCTTTGACAGTAAGATATATTATGAATAACAAGATACTTTGTTGATGTATTTACATTCTTTATGCTCTTAAAATTATATCTAGGAGCATTTGCTGTTTTGGAACTGAGGGAGAAGGTCATTTTTTTGGAGGGTCAGTGATGTTTTCACATGGAAAAGTTTGCATTTTATCTTTTTGCATTTCATTTTCTATGTTACTTAAACAAGTATTTGAAAAACTCATATGAAATTTCACCCTAAAAGATGTTTTTGAATACAACCTATGATACTGTCTTTATCTTTCTAGTTCCTCCACTCCCTTTAATTCTTCTACTCCATTTATAAACGCAACTGCCAAGAGTTTCCAGACATAATTTCATTGTTATCAAAGGTATAAATTCTGGTATCTCTGCTTGCATTTACCAGTATTTTATTGTGCAAAGAAATCCAATAAAGGGAACAAGGATGCCTTTAGAAGGATGATACCTTTTGGTGGAAGTAAACATCACAGAATTTGGGCTCCAAATTATTTTGAATAAAAAACAGATTAGTCAACATCATATTTTCATTTTTGTGTATCAGAGAAAAAGAAATCCAACTTAATAAAGTCATGGAACAGTAACTTTTAGATGTCTCTGGTTTGCAACACCAAACATACTGAAATATTCTTTGAATGAATTAACCTACATTTGTTTCAGTAAATGTTTCGATAATTAGAGTACAATGTCATGAGGTGTCAGTAAGGCTAAGTGCAAAATGGGATTCACTACCCAGGTTCTTGCATGTTTATCTGTCTCTTACCATACATACAGTCATATCTGAAAATAACTTTATAAAACTAGAACTTCTGCAAGTCAGGAAAAGTTATATTTAATGTATTTAATGTATTTAATGATAGCAATTTTGAATTAAATTTATGCCTCTTTAGAAGTTTTTGTAAGTCTTTAAAATAAGCACTTTTTGTGGTTGACTTATTCAGCACCCATCAGTAGTCTGAACCAGTTCCTGAAGAGGTAGACACAATATGTCATCCTGAAAAGCAAATTGAAGCAACAGATCATCATATAGAACATATGCCGCTACAGAATTTGAATTTCATACTGTTTATGAAAATTGTCAGGATCTACACTGTTAGAAAGGAGTCAATTTTACAGTTTTTCCTTCTTTCATTTGGCCTCAAGGCTACTGTAATTCATGGGTTTACCAACATGTTCAAATAATATCAGAAATACTTCTCTTTTTGTTTTCCTTTTGGACATAGCAGAACTGGAAAACAGAGAGAGAAGGGCAACTAATATAATTAACTGAATGGAGCAGCTGTTTATGAGGAGATACTAAAAAACTTTTGAATTTTGTTTGTAGAGAAGAAAGCTGAGAGGGGGTAAGACTGAGGTCTAGAAAATGATAAAGGTGGTGGACATGCAGAATTTGATTGCCAAATCCCACAATAAAAGAACCATAGGGAACTTGATGAAACTGAGGAAACAGAACAGATAAAATAATGTACCTTTTTACATAGTGTGCTCTGAATATCTCCATCTAATTAGTACCAGGGATTGAGAGGTCGACAGTATCAGAAACTTCAAAAAGAAATGAAATTAGACAAATTCACACAGACAGATAATTAAGGGACTGGATAAGGTAGTACTAATCAAGTGATTTTGGCTTGTGACACAGCTGGGTATTTCTGGAGTACAGGAAACTATCTTTCGAAGGCTTCTTACCATAAGCTTCTAAAATTGTAGTGCAGATTTCCTGGATTTATTTTCATTCATTTTGTTAGGGCAAAATATTTTCCTTCTGTACACTACTTTGCCTTTTCTCCACTCCATGGAGAATTCTGGGTCCGTATGTTATTTATTGTCTTTCATTACATAGTTTCTTTGTCTTTTTTTCTTTGTCTTTTTTTTTCCCCCTTCTTTACCTAATCCCAGAATGGATTTTTAATAACTTTTGATGGAAAAATAGCAATTCCAACTAATTTCCAATAAAGACTATCTTTGTTTATAATCATAAAATAAGGAAGACCATAAGAAGCAATCGGGATATCTATCTCAAGACTATCTTTTCTATGTCACCCAGAGTTCAGTAATGCAGGTGTAGTTTTGTCAGTTACCAGAACAGAAAAGGAAGTGTGCTTTGAAGTGCTGGCCTCAGTCTTGCTCACTGAAGTTTTCTATCCTGTCTCTCTTCTGTCCTGTTACCCTGCCTGTTGCAACATTTATTACGAAAGCTGTTCTGGGGATGGAAGTGTCCCAGACTTTGAGCCTGAGAATCTTATTCAGCATTCCTGATTTCCATGCATACAACCAACCCCTATCACTCCCAGGTTGAAAGACTTTTACTATAAATTCAGCATTAATTTACCGAGGTTCTGTAGCAAAACAGTATCAGTATGTGAAAGGATGTCTGAACCAGGCACCATATTTTATATTGAGAAGAAACTGGTTTCCTTGACGGGACTGAAAGGGAAGGTAGTCATTGCTTCCCTTATCTTTGTTTTACCTGCTACAAATGTAAAATTTCAAGCAAACTTGGGTGAAACAAGGACTTCTGTCTTTGCAATGAAATTATGACTAGAGTTTCATTCTGACAGCAGAGTTTGGGACTGAGCGTTGGAAGAACAGATCCTTCTGCTACTCATTTAAGAAAATGGACCTTATGCTTCATCCTCTGGCATTTATACAGTCCTTTATACCCAGATAAAAGCAGGTATAAAGTGCAATCAGTTCTGTCTTGTCCTTTTACATCTGCTTTGTATTGATATAAATCATTCATGAGTTGCTTAGTAGTGAAGAATCATGTCTGAAATATCTGTTTTACAAATTACAGGAAGTTTCTGTGAATAAAAGCTGGGCTGGGAGAAAAAAAAATATTATGTCTGAACACTGGAGAAAAATAGTTGGAACCAAATAGTTATTTGTTGAAATCTGTAACATGAGCTTTGCCAATGGTGAGCTGAAATTTCAACTTCATATGTTCTTAGTTTGCTGAATCTCCTTGCTTCAATCCCTTCTGTACCGGGTCAACATTAGCCACCACATCCCTTAGCCACTCTGTGAACCAAACAGGTTAGGACCACTTGCGTGTGCTGCTGAAAAGCTTTTCCCTCTGCTCTTTCAAATAACACAAGACAAATGCAGGAGATACGGTACGAGTTATTGCCAGACAGCTCACATATTTCTTGGGGATTTGGCTGACCACAGTCAGTTCTACTGCTCATGTGTGCAAATGTTAACTTTGAAGAGTGGGAGACAAACTAGGGAAGAGGAAAGCACAGGGCAGAATCTCAATCTTCCTTCTCTCTCTTTCATGAAAGTTGCTGAGCTTCATAGCTCATAAAATATTCATTACATTGTTTGAAAAAATAAAACAACAAAAATATGTCTGCTCACAGCCGTTAGAAGAGAGAGAAATTCCTCCTGGATACATATGGTTTATATTAATTGTATAAGCTTTGGTATGATTGGCAATTCAGTGAGAATAAAGATGTGGAGGAAAAATGGTTTGAAAGAGATGCTCTGTGTTGCAGTTCACAGCTCTTATCGTACTTCAGAAATCTGATTTATTTTCATACTAACAAAACTCTCTGATGAGATGGATGTTAATCTCTACAGACTTTATTTGCCTGGAAAAAAAATATGTATTCCTAGAAGATATTTTTAATGAGCTATAAGAAACATCATATCCTTATCTCTGCTTCGTATTAAAATGAAGGAAGCCATCTTAAGACTATTTTACTGCAGATGTTATTAAAGTGAAACAAGCAATCAAAAATAAGGAGTGCTTGTAGAAATATTCTTATACGTTATTGCTTCATAATTCCACAGTTTTCCTCCTCTATCTCTGATCTCTTCTTGCCCTTCTTTTTTTTTCTTTTTCATTTTTTTGGTCTCAGAATGACCTGGTGACTGAAGCAGTGGCACCTTTCCACAACTCCCTTATCTGTTGCTCAGTCCCAGTCACCCACTTACACACAAACTAAACTGTAGTCTTGCAGGAACTCCAGATCTTTCATAATTTCTTTAGTAATACTTTTTTCCTACTGCTCAGTTAACCTTCCTTCCAGTCACTTTTAAAGCCAGTCACTTCTACAGATGAGGTTCAAGATTTGGTAAATTTTTCCTTTGTTGATTCACAGAATGGTTGAGGTTGGAAGGGACCTTCAGAGATCATCTGATCCAACCCCCCTGCTCAAGCAGGGTCACCTAGAGCATGTTGCCCAGGATTGTGTCCAGATGGCTTTTGAATATCTCCAAGAACGGAGACTCCACAATGTCTCTGGGTAACCAGTTCCAGCAGTCAGTCACCCTCACAGTAAAGTAGTTTTTCCTCATGTTCAGACAGAATTTCCTATGTTTCAGTTTGTGCCCATTGCCTCTCATCCTATCACTGGGCATCACTGAAAAGAGTCTGGCCCCCATCCTCTTTACACCCTCCCTTAAGAAATTTGTATACATTGATATGATTTCCCTTCAGTCTTCTCTTCTCAAGGCTGAGCAGTCCCAGCTCTCTCAGCCTGTCCTCATGTGACAGATGCTCCAGTCCCCTCATCATCTTAGCAGCCCTCATTTGGACTCTTTCCGGTTGCTCCATGTCTCTCTTGTACTGAAGAGACCAGAATCAGACACAGTACTGCCAATGTGGTCTTACCAGGGCTGAGTAGAGGTGGAGATGCTGGCAATGCTCTTCCAAGTACAACCAAGATCCCCCCTGGCCTTCTTGGCCACAAGGGCACACTGCTGACTCATGCTGAACTTCTTGTCCACCAGGACTCCCAGGTCCTTCTCCACAGAGCTGTTTTCCAGCTGGTCAGCCTCCAGCCTGTACTGAAAAATAGAGTTATTCTTCCCTAGGTGCAGGACTCTGCACTTTCCTTTCTTGAACTTCACGAGGCTGCTCATCTACCATCTCTCTGGCCTGTTGAGGTCCCTCTGAATTGCAGCACAGCCCTTCGGTGTACCAGCCACACCTCCCAGTTTTGGATCATCCGCACACTTGCTGAGGGTGCCCTCTGTCCCTTCATCTGGGTCATGGATGAGTAAGCTGAACAAGATTGGACTTGGTATTGACCCCTGGGGACACCGCTAGCTATGGGCCTCCAACTAGACCTTGCACCACTGAGCACAACCCTCTGAACTCTGCCATTCAGCCAGTCCTCAGTCCACCTCACTATCCACTCATCTAGCCCTCACTTCCTGAGATTATCTGTGAAGATGTTTTGGGAAACAGTGTCCAAAGCCTGGCTGAAGTCAAGGTAGACAACATTCACTGCTCTCCCAGTCAATCCATCCTAAAAGGCCATCAGGTTGGTCAAGCATGATCTGCCTTTGTGAATCCATGCTGACTACTCCCAATCACCTTCTTCTCCTTCGTGTGCTCGGAGATGGTGTCCAAGATGAGCCGCTCCATCAGCTTTCCAGGGATCGAGGTGAGACTGACTGGCCTGGAGTTCCCTGGGTCCTCCTCCTCGCCTTTTTTGAAGACTGGACTAGCATTTGCTTTCTTCCACTCCTCAGGCACCTCTCCCATTTGCCATGACCTTCCCAAGATGATTGAGAGTGGCCTAGCAATGACGTCTGCCAGCTCCCTCAGCAGTCATGGGTGCATCCCATCCAGGCCCATGGACTTGTGGATGTCAGATTTTCCTAAATGATCTCTAACCCCATCTATCCCTGCCTAATCAGACAATATCCCTATATTCCTCCCAAGTGGCCTGTCCCTGCTTTCATCTTCTGTGCACTTCCTTCTTCTTTCTTCTTCAGGAGTTTTGCCAGGAGCTCCTTACTCATCCATGCAGGTCTCCTGCCCCCTTTCCTCAACTTCCTGCTCTTTGGGATGCACCACTCTTGAGCTTGGAGGAAGTGATCCTTGAATATTAACCAGCTTTCTTGGACACCTCTTCTCTCTAGCACCCTTTCCCAAGGGATTCTTCCAAGCAGGTCTCTGAAGAGGACAAAGTTTGCTCTGCTGAAGTCCAGAGTTGTGATCCAACTTTTTGCCCTGCTTCCTCCTTGCAGGATCCTGAACTTCACCATCTCACGGTCACTGCAGCCAAGGATGCCCCCAAGCTTCACATCTCCAACCAGTCCTTCCTTGCTTGTCAGTACAAGGTTCAGCACAAGAGCGCGCCTCTCCTCGTTGGCTCCTCCATCACTTTATGCCTTGCTGCGTTGCTGTCCAGCAGGTATTGATGTCGTTAAAGTCACCTGTGAGGAACAGGGCCTGTGAATATGAGTCTGCTTCTAGCTGTCTGTAGAAGGCCTCATCTACTTCTTCTTCCTGATCAGGCAGCCTGTAGCAAACAGCCAAAACAGTGTCACCCATGTTAGTCCACCCTTTTATCTTTACCCATAAGCTCTCAACCCATGTATCATCCACCTCTAGGCAGAGCTCCATACGTTCCAGTAGCTCTTCCACATAAAGGGCAGCTCCCTCACCTTGCTTACGTGGCCTGTCCTTCCTAAAGAGCACATATCCATTCATGGCAGCATTCTAGTCATGTGAGCTATCCCACCATGTCTCTGTAACTGCAATGAGATCATTTCTGTGTGACTGCACACAGAGCTCTGATTCCTCCTGTTTATTCCCCATGCTGCATGCATTTGAGTACAGGCACTTCAGAGAGGTATTCAAGCATGCTGATTTCCCAGGAGGGGTGCAAGGGGATTCTCCATAGCCTTGTCTTATAAGTACTTCCTTAGCTGCATGCAATTGCTGGCAGTAATCCCACCTGAGCCCTATTTTGCTGACTGCATGATCTCTACAACTCTCCCCTTCCTCTGTCTTTCCCAGTTTAAAGCCCTTCTTACCAGTTTGGCCAGCCTGTTGGCAAAGACACTTGTGCCTCATTTAGTGAGGTGAATCCCATGTCTCCCAATCACTTGTTTTTCTTCAAAGAGGGTCCCATGGTCATAGAAACCAAAACCCTCTTGCCAACACCAGCAGCGCAGCCAATTGTTTACTTGGGGTATCTGTCTACTCCTCCTCCCATCCTTCCCCCTCACTGGCAGGATTGAGGAGAAAACGATCTATGCCCCTAGACCTCTGATCACCATCCCCAGAGCTCTGAAATCCCGTTTGATAATTTTGAAGTTGTCCTTGGCAGTATCATTGGTGCCAACATGGAAGAGCAGCAGGGAATAATAGTCAGATGGCAGTCTTTCCATGACATCTCAGATTTGAGCCCTCAGCAGGCAGCAAACCTCTCTAGACAAGAGATTTGGTCAGCAGATGGGTTCCTCTGTCTCCTGCAGAAGGGAGTCACCCACAACAATCAGTCCGTGCTTCTTCCAGGTGTTCCTGTGTGGCACAGGGTCTGTTGGGTCAGTTACTTCCCTTGAAGCCGTGTTCAGCTCCCCCTCAGTTTGGAGGGCACTTAACCTGTACATTAGCTGCAGTGTTTCAGGAGGAACAACAGCCTTCCTCTTCATACAAGAAGTAACCAGTTTCCAGCTTTCATCTTCTACAAAGTTATGCCTTACTGTTCCACATGGCATAGAGCCCACCTGCATCTCCACTGCTATGGGGAGTTGAGATTCTTGAAGCTATAGGGTCTCTGAGAATATCCTATCTATCTCTCACTTGTGTTCTCAGAGGCTACGCAGCCTGCTTACTTCCTTCCATGACTCCTTTGCCCAGCGACACAACTCGTCAACAACAGCACATTGGCAGAAAAGATGACTGTCAGTCCCAGCCTCACAGAGAGGCCTCAGACACTCTCTGCAGCCTGAGACCTGCAGAGCTGCATCTGCTGTCAGGTCTGTCTGGGTGGAAGCCTCCAACATCGCAGACGGAGCGACTTCAATGGTTACGGGGGAATGCACTCCGTGGTGTGTCATAACCATATTCAGGAAGTGTACAATACTGGAGCTGACTGGAGAGGAGGGCCCCTTCTTTGCGCCCTTCTGCATGAAATGCTGTGCAAATTGCTGTGTCTGTTTGCTGCCTCTGGTAGCTGTGCTCTGGGACATGCACTCTAGGCCTGGCTCTTGTGTAGCCTCTCCCTGTCACCGACTAACAGAGCGCTTGACCCATCCTAATCAAGGGTCAGCAGGTCATACTGTGCTCTGCCAGCTTTCTACAGGAAAAGCTTATTAAAGTTAGTGAAAAAAGTCCAAATGACCTTAAGACACTTACAATGATAGTACAAAGATAGATCTTCTCCTTTGAGCAACATCTCATGCTGCTGCTGCTCCTGGAATAGAACACCTAATTTGTTTTTTGCATCATTTAGTATCTATCATTCTTCACACTTCTTCAACAATCTGTTTTCTTCCTGAGACCAACCTTTTCATTGTTCAGATCTAGGCCTTTGTCCTAGTTAGAAAGAATTTAATTTGAAATGACAAAGATGATGTGGGTCTCCTAAAGATCAGCATTGCATCACAGCCTGGTGACATAAAACAACATGGTTCTTGCATCAGTCACTTGCTTCAACGATGTATGACTATAAGCTGGTGTGGGTCCAGTCATTGTAAATGACGTGGTTAAGGAATATGCTTTCTGGTGGTCTCTCTTTTTTTTTTTTTTTTTTTT